>VZRQ01011079.1:2272145-2323916 GCA_013397975.1 Machaerirhynchus nigripectus
CTCCAGGCTGAACAGGCCAAGTGACCTCAGCTGGTCCTCATACGGCTTCCCCTCAAGGGCCTTCACCATCCTCCTGGCTCTCCTTTGGATGGTCTCTAATAGCTTAATATCCTTCTTATATTGTGGTGTCCAAAACTGCACATAATATTCAAGGTGAGGCCACAGCAGTGCAGAGCAGAGCAGGATACTCACCTCCCTTGCCCAGCTGGTGATGGTGTTGTCTGTTATCAGCAATCTTTATCAGTGATTTATTAATGAGGAGATTAAGTGCACCCTCAGCAAGTTCACAGAGACACCAAGCTGGGTGGGAGTGTTGATCTGCTGGAGGGTAGAAGGTTCCACAGAGGGATCTGGACAGGCTGTATCAATGAGCCAAGACCAATTGTATGAGGTTAAATAAGGCCAAGTGCTGAGTCCTGCACTTGGGTCACAAAAACCTCCTGCAGCGCTACAGGCTGGGGGCGGAGTGGCTGGAAAGCTGTCTTGCAGAAAAGTCCTCGAAGTGCTGGTTAATAGCAGCTGAACATGATTCAGCAGTGTGTCCAGGTGACCAAGAAGGCTAGTGGCTTCCTGGCCTGTATCAAAAAGTGTGGCAGCAGGACCAGGGAAGAATCTTCCCTCTGTACTCCGCATTGATGAGGCCACACCTTGAGTGCTGTGTCCAGTTCTAGGTGCCTCACTACAAGAAAGACATTGAGGGGCTGGAGCAGGTCCAGAGAAGGGCAGCAAAGCTGGTGAAGGGTCTGGAGCACAAGTCTTGTGGCGAGTGGCTATGGGAGCTGGGTTTTATAGCCTGTAGAAAAGGAGGCTTGGGGGGGTCTTATTACTCTCTGCAACCACCTGAAAGGAGGTTGTAGCTATGTGGGGGTTGGTCTCTTCTCACAAGTAACAAGCCATGGGACAAGAAAAAATGTCTTCAGGTTGCACCAGGGGAGGTTTAGGTTGGATAATAGGAAAAACGTCTTCCTTTAAAGGGTTGTCAAGTATCAGAGCAGTCTGCCCAGGGAAGTGGTTGAGTCATAATCCCTCCAGGTTATTTTAAAAATGTGTAGATGTGGCATTTAGGGACATGGTATAGTGGTGGGCTAGGTAGTGCTGAGTTAACGATTAGACTCAATGATTTTAAGGGTAATTTCTGACCTACATTTTTCTAAGATTCACATATAAAAGTTACAATTTTCTTTCATTACCTTGATGCCTGAGGTGGACTGTCAGAGTTCTGACAGTTCACACCATCACTATCATCTCTCGAGTTTATCTATGGGATTAACTCCTCAAAGGCTTTGAGAATCTGGATTACAGTCTCTAATAGTCTGTGGTCTACCAAAGCCAACATCAGTTCTCACTTTCTCAGAGAAAAAAAAAGGAAGATATCAGTGGCAGACTGTTTTATTGCACTATTTTGTTAAATCTTGAAGTATATGGAGTTCTATTCATGTATTCGTATAATGCCAATTTCCATTTTTAGTCTGTTGAGTCTAACAGCAAGAGAAGGAGGATGTGAAAATTGCAGGTTGGTCAGGCAGCTTCTTATTTTTAACATGGAAGCTGGTGTATAGGAGGAATATGATTGTCTCTACTGTATGGCTTTCCTTCTGTCCCCCAAAACAGTACACATTGCACATGGAAAGGGAAACAGCTACCTTTGGGTCTGGCATTTTTTTGGGATCTGTGTAGACACTGTTTGTAGGATATATCTGGACATCACATTTACCATATATAGCCAGGAGAGAAAGAGCAATAGAGGTCAAGCGGATAAGACTTGATTAATTTACATGATTCTGTGAATCTGTACAATCACAGTAATGCTGTTGTAAAGTGTAAACATTTTTAAATAGCACTAGTTAGTATTTTGGTGTTTGCTACATTGAAAATGTCACAACTGTTAATGAAGTACCTTCTTAGACAGGATTTAAGCTACCAGGGCTTTGTCTTTTGAGTTTCTTGGTTATACTCTGAGCTCAGAAGCAATAAAATTTTGGGATGTTCTGTTCTGCATCAGCAGATCTAGTGCATAACCTTCTGTTGTTTCTGCCATCAAGTTTAATATTGTTCAGAATGAAGTAACCTATGTAAAATATTTCATGGAATCATGTTTGTAATGCAAATACTTTAAAGTAGAGGGCCTATGCCAAGATGTTCTAATTCATCTGTTAATCTCCCATAGCAAAGTCACCTGTAAACAACAAATCTTGTTTATCAACTGCTAGTATTTTTCTCAGGCAGCAGTGGGGCAAATTAATTTCTAGTGTCTCCATAGACCTAAATTGGTTCCTTACTATGCAAGAATCCAAGCATGTGTCCCAGAGAATCAAAGTCCCATCAGCTAGGAAGCAGTTCGCAGTGCCACATGGTGTAACTAGAAGGGCTCTTCCAATGCACGGCCAGCTCAGCTGGTGCTGGATCCTCTGACCTGTGCTGTATAAGTGACAGGCAGTAGGCAAATCCAGCGTAGGTGTGCACTTACCTTCAGGAGGAGCTGGGTATCAGCAATTCATGAGTGTCTCATAGCTATGGCAAAACCCAAACACCTTTCTGGTTCTATTTAGCAGTGCAGTTGGTAAGTTCAAAGTCTCCACAGTATGCTTTCTTACAATTTTTAGATGTAATGTATTTATTTTGCAGAGCTTAATTAGGTAAGGGCAAGCCATATGCTACAGAGTTGCCAACATAACAAATTGGTGGGAAACCCCTGGTGCAAAGACCTTCCTTCGAATGAGGTTTTGTTGTTCATAGAGTTGTGTACGTGCATCTGGAGAAAAACTCCAGGTAGAATATGCCATGCTAAGGGGCTCTTTCAAAGTGGTTATGATTTCATGAACTGAAATTACAGGATTCTACCATAGAGAAGCTCCAGGGGTAATATTTCCTTTGGAAATTTTAATTGAAAAAGTAGACTGGTAACTGGTAACTCACAGTGTGTTTTAACTGTGACTTTGCTTTTCTTATCTGTTGTTGGTTTTTGGTCTTCTTGAACACTTAGTAAATATATTTCTTTAGAGTATTTCTCCTAGGCTATATGTAGCTGCTGTATCCATAATCAGATTTTTTTATGGTAAGATTATGTGCAAGTAGGTGTGAATTAGTGAACTTAGGACACACCCAAACATTTTTTTTAACTGACTATTTTTGGAAAAGTTGCCGAAAGTTTATAACTGAGAGATTGCTGTTTTCCTTATACTTAACCTAGGAAAGCTGTGATAAGTAGTGTGGGCTGGAGTCACATTATTGACTTTTTAATGGAGTTCCCTGTAGTCTGTTGCAGAAGCCAACACAAATAAACAGCAGCAGAAAGCCTGTCCCTACTTGTTGGATAAACTATGAGAGACTTCCTCCCTGCTACACTGTATTTTGGGTAGTTCTGTTTCCTGTCTGGATACCAGTGTATTATTAATGTTTGGGGGGCTTTGGTCTTAAGTTAAAGGGAAAGTATCATTTTACGTGTGAGTGTCGTGGCAAGTAATCGCTTCTATGACCCTTTGTAAATTGGATGTTTTAGCTATTTGAAAAATAGGCAACGTCAAATAAAAGAGTTATGATTGCCTGTGCTCCAGCTTTATTTACTTTTATACTTTACCATATGCTCTTTCTTTCACAGGCATTTCCTATTCAAAACAGGAACAGGGACCACACCGCTGTTCAGTACTGCAACACCAGGGTACACAATGGCATCCGGCTCTGTTTATTCCCCTCCTACTCGGCCACTACCTAGGAACACTCTATCCAGAAGTGCTTTTAAATTCAAGAAGTCTTCGAAGTACTGTAGCTGGAAATGTACTGCACTCTGTGCTGTAGGGGTTTCAGTGCTGCTGGCAATACTGCTGTCCTACTTTATAGGTGAGTCCCATTTTTTGTAACTGTCACTATAAACAGTGGTATCTGATGGATTGTATGTGGACTGTGACATACTAACCCTTAAATAGCAAAGTCTTTGGTAACAGTAAAAGCCACAAAGATTTAATAAAAAGTCACAATTGTTTAGAGAAGTTAGAAAATCTGAGTATTTTGCAAGCATTCTGAAGCTTGATGTTCAGTGAATTAACTTCAAAGAAGTATTTGAACTACAATTAAATTATGTGGGGTCAAGTTCTTATGAAAGTATGTGTAAAATACAGGCTATAAAAACTCCATTATGTGAATATAACTTGCGGCATATCTTTGGAACTCTTATTTTGCTGAAATATTGCTAATACAATCTTTAGGAATGCTAACTATCACTTATTTCATCATCACATACATATATGTTTGTGTATAAAGCTGGAGCAAAAGTCTAATACAGATGTTTGATTGCAAAATAGGGAAAATAAATGTCCAAAAGGACAACATGAAGTGTAAATGTAGACTTCTTCCTCTCTTGTGGGTTGTTTATTTTTAATTATTGTCACTTTTCTCTGTTTGTTTGATAAATTCCATTTCCCAAATTTTATTTTAGAAGATTTCATTCATTTCTTCATCCCTCTAATTATTTTCATAAATGTTCACTATAAATATTATATAATTTGAGTTTTAGGCAGTTAATAGGAGCAGTGCTTGGCTGTGAGAAAATGTCCTTGACTTTAATAAAGGAACAGAACAGGATCATTTTGCACTCCTAACTTCCTCTGCAGCTTTGTCCAGATTACAGATTTTTTCATCTCTGAGTCTGTAAATGGTCTTCAAAGACTTTCTTTTAACTGATTTATTAATTAGAAGTTTAGGTCACCACAGTTGTGGAAATATAAGTGTAATGGTCTGGTTTTTGTTACTGGTTGCACACAAGTTGAGAGTCTTAAGGAGTTGAGGAAAGAAGATAGAAAGAAGAGAGTCAATCTCTCCTGCCCTCTTTTTAAAATCAGTGTTAATTTATAAGAGAGCATAGAAGGCCTTAAGATCCTTAAATCCTCATCGTCATTGTTCAAACAAGCTTGTTGCATTTCAATGCAAAACACAGCATAAGCTGTATAGAGCCTTTGAAGTAGTTCTTACTGAGTTGAAACTCCTGTGAACGATGCCAGAAACTGGGTTGCTGAGTAGCTGGAGAAATTCCCCTCTGACCCAGCAAAGCTGAGCCCCCTGAGCACCCTTTCTACCTCAGCTGCCAGCCCCAAAGAGCGAAAGACATATATGCAGGTGTAGGCCTGGCTGCTGCTGTTCAGCCTCCTTCAATCATTGGATTTGTGGTTATTTTGTGTGAATGTGCAAGGAGTTTAAAGGTGTGGTTTAGAGTTAAGTTTTGACATTAGATCTTTTTTTAAGTGGAACTGAAATAATCCCACTTATAAAACACATTAATTGTGCTCAGTCTCTGTAATACTGCCTCATAAATCATCAGAAGTAAACATCTGCTAATAAATAAATCCATAAAAATGAAAGAAAGAATTCAGCATGAAGTATCACTGTCAGGAGCTGGGAAAAACAGACATACATAGAGTAAAACACTGGAGACCTGATTGTGAGCTGAGCTCTACACTTTGCTAGCCCCAGAAAGCCAGATTACTTATGAATCTGAGGGGCACAGGAAGACAGCTGTACCAGATTATTTCTCCCATAGGCACATTAAGAAATATAAGCATGTCTAATGCACCTCTATTCCTGTATTCGGGAAAAAGAACCAAGCTTTCCAGTGAGCAAGAGCTGAAAGCTCCACACATCATTTATTCACATACCCTGTAAAAAAAAAAAATAATAGCTGTACAGCATTTCATTTCATGGGTGCACGCCAGCTCAAATCCTTGCTGGAATAAACAATGCACAATAGCCTTCCTCTGCCCACAGTCAATAGGGAGCTCAATGCCTACTGGTGATATTACACATATTTCAGCTAACTCAGCAATCTGAATGTAAAATTCAGCACTCAGGGATGCTCTCTAGAGAACTTTGTGTCCATAAAATCACGAATGGATTGCACTCATTCATGTATGTGGTTTTCCCATCTCTACAGATGTAATATCAGAAATATTCTCCATTTAATAGGCCATCCAAGTATGAATCAGTACAAATTGTTAATGTAAGATGGAAGCACTCCTTCACCATAGTTCCATTTCATAGAATGGTTTGGGTTGGAACAGACCTGTAAGATCATCTAGTTCCAAACCCCCTGCCATGGACCGGGATGCCTTGTGCTGTACCAGATTGCTTAAAGCACCATCCAACCTGATCTTGAATACATCCAGGGATGGGGCATCCACAGCTTCTCTGGGCAACCTGTTCGTTTGTCTGACCACCTCACAGCAAAGAATTTCTTCCTAATACCTAATCTAAACCTGTTCTATTTCAGCTAAAGCCATTCCCCCCTCTCCTGTCTTTGTGAGAAGTCCCTCTCCAGGCCTCTTTCAGGACCCCTTTAGGTAACAGAAAGCTGCTGTACGGTCTCCCCAGAGCCTCCTCCAGGCTGAACAACCCCAACTCAACTTTTAGCCTGTCTTCAGAGGAGACATGTTTCGTAACATAGGTGTGAAAGGGAAATGACTGCATAGGAAATTGGTTGTAACATAAAAAGAAAGGAAGGCTTGCAGTATTGTGTGACCTCTAGCCCCCTGTGACATGCCTCCAGTACAGTGGTCTGGCATCTCTGCTGAAGTTTACAGCAGCTGAGGTGGCATGGCACATTTGTAAAGCCAGTTTGAGACATATTTTGAACTTCACAGAGATATGTTGCCACAAGTGTGAAAATGCTACCACCTTGTAGCATTTGCATGAAAGAAGGAATTCAGTATGAAGTATCACTGTCGAGAGCTGGGAAATCACCCATTTTGTAGCATGATTGCTGCAAAATATGCCAGTACACGTTGATAAGGAACGTAGTGTGGCTGATACCCACTATGTGACTGTGGCAGCTGCAGACTGAAGGGCTAATAGACTGTGCTTCCAGTGAGTGGTGGTGTAACCAGGCCCTTCTCAGAACTGCAGAGAGATGAATGTGTCATGCCCAGGCTTATTTTAGTTACTGTGAGTATGGGGTGGAGAAAGTGACTTGAGATCCTGCTGCCTCTGCTCAGGCGACATAAGGCAGAAAAGACAATTTGCTAGACTTCATGTCTGCCTTTGCAGAACTGCTCAGTCAATTACTGCTCCGTCAATTAGCCCAGCCAGAGGAAGGAGCTGCATCAAGAGTCTGGTGTGTCTTGCACTTCTTCCATCACTCTGACAGGAAAGACTCCTACGTTTACAAAGTCTGCAGAGATGAGGTGAGAGCAGAGTGTCAGCATGGGTAGAGACCAGAGCAAACACTACACTCTAAAGGCACTTAATGCAGTCTTGGGGATCACAAGGAGTTGAAAATGTAATTTCAGTATAAAGGAAAGTCTTCCCATGCCATTCCTGCTTTTCTAGCCCTCGTGTTCTCTCTCAACCATTCTGCAATATACAAAATATTGAAGCTTACTATTCCTGTCAATTAGACCTGCTAATGGTTAGAGAAAATAGAAGTGAGTTGTAGAAAATGTTGATCCTTTGTTTAGAGGCTTCATCCACTGTTAAATGGTTGAGAAAGAAGTAAAGCAACAGAGACATGCAAGTGCTGAACCAAAAGATAGTGCAGCAACATGTAGAAGACAGGAACTAAAAAGAGCTTTAGTTTAAAGTAAAGGATTCAAGGAAAAGCTTCCTGAAATAATGGATTCTAAAATGGGGAGTAAAGAATTGAAACTGCCTCATTTTGGGATCAGGTTTACGCTGGAATTTCTTTAAGCTGCTCATTTGCTTAACTTCTGTCTATAATCAGATTTGCAGCCAAGGAAAAAAGCAACCTCTTTTTCCAAAGTGAAGATTTTAGAATCTTCTTTCCCGTTTGGAAGACTAGGAAGAGCAGTATTAAATATAAGCCATTAAAGAGTAAGAAGTGTGAAGTTCCCTTTGTTTGACCTCCTTCTATATACACATTAACAGTTTTAACCAACTTGGTACAGAGAGTCCATGTGAGAGCCAGAAATAGAATGTGAAGACAACACAGATCTTTGTCCTTTGTTTCCTCATGGCTTACTGCCTCCTTCAGCATCTGTCACTTGCAGTGAGTGAATGAATGAATGAAAGTTCTGTAGAGCACCTCCTAGGTCAAAAATGGGCACCAAGTCACAGTTTCATATGGGGTATTTCATATGGGTAACCACCACCTTTCAATTCCACTTTTTGGGATCTTTCTTGTCCACTTGGGTTTTACTAAGGGAAGGAGCTTGTTCTTGCCTGTGATTTTTTCCTAACAGAAAAATCCACTGTGTAATTATAGAGAGCTAACCAGTCAGAAAGAGTTGTTTCCAATATGTTGTTATATATCACAGACTCTGACCAGCTGTATTAACAAACTGATTTGTACTGTACTAATTATTTCTGCTGTAGTGTGGATTCAGCAATTAATGGATGAAATTAATGAGAATTTGGGGACCTCAGTGCCTCTCCTTCTTCCCCAGGAGTTGCCCTGGCAATTGATTCTCCATTGCCAATGGCACTGTCTTGACACTGTCTAAATCAATACAAGAAATTACTGCCGTTTTCACTGTGCGTGGAACTGAAGAGGGGAGCTGGAATTGCATGATACCAGCTTCAGTCAACTAAGCGTGAAGAGTTGTACGCTGAAAAATTGCATGCGTCTGTCATGAATTTTGCCTTATGTCTGCTAAATAAGTTTCTATGAACATAAAACATCATTTGAATGCGCAGTAGGACCTGAGCTGTTTAGTCAAGCCTTTCCTGTCCTGACTGCTTCACAACAACCCGTCATACTTTCAAGTCATTGAGCATTTTACTCTTTGTGTAACTTGGGATTTATCATTTTGTTAGCCTTATCTCAGCAGCCAGTGGTCAGAACAAGAATATACACCAGCCAGCTATTCTTGGTGATAAAGCAAGTATTTACATGTCAGTGATAACAGAAGGGCATCTCTTCTGTAGGAAGAATAGAAAAACAAAAACAAAAAAAGGAAAAATGGAATTTTATTTCATTAAAAAGGCCACGTGACTATTTTTGTCACTACTGCCTTTATCATTTTTTTATCACCACTTTATCTCTCAGTACTTTTTTACTACTTAAGCAAATCCATTTTGGACAGAAAGGAAAGCTAATATTTAGACTTAACTGATGAAATACCTTCTGGGAAAACATGTATTTTAGTTGATATTTCATTCTATGAGAAACAGTAGAAAAACTTGGCTTCTGGTACAACACAGATGACTATACAATCGTAATGCAAATTTCAAAAGAAATGTGAATGGACAAAATACCACACTAGAAAGCCATGTTTGATAATTATAGATAATTAATAATTCCTACACTGTATAAAAATAGCTACATTGTGCTTGTTCTGCAATTGTTATAATACACACTCCTGCTTTTTGTCCGTCTAAAAATGTTGCTGTTTTATCATCATCCCAAGATAGTAAAAATAAGCTGAACATTATATGCTAGTATATTTCTAATAATGCACAACTGTCTTCAGAGTTATCTCAAAAACTTCTCAAGAATAAGAACAGAGCAGCTTAAGAGGTTTTAAGGCAGAAAGAGAAGAAGGAAGTGTCCAGGAAAAATAGCAAACAAGTTTCATTATTAGAGGAGACTGACACATCAGAAGGATGCAAAGTGTGAAAGATAGTGTGTAAATATCTGCAGGTGAGTTTTAAGTAATTGTTTAAAATTATTAAATTGTCTCTTTCTGAGATCTTTCTAACCTCTGAGACTGAGGTTAACTTTCTGTGTCTTCAGTGCTGTTTCTGAGTTTGTTGTCTGTGGTTCTCCCATATTATTCAGGATTCGGTGTGACAGCTGCTGGCATTCACATCTCTTCCCAGATGGTGGAGGACCAGATGCCCTTCCTGTTGGGTTCAGGGACAGAAGTCATAGTAGGGCAGAACCACTCTCCCCAAAAGTAATGGATTTAGAGCCATGACAATTACAGAATTGAATTTTGTGACTAAAGCAATGACTACATATACCTGTAATCAAAAGAATCTATTTTACTTTATCAATAAAGAACAATATAATATTTCATTTTGATTGCAATGCCAAGTTAACATTATTCTGCTGTTTGTAAAGCTCAGTTACTGCCAGGAATAAGAAAAACAATTAATAATGCCATTTAAATGGAATTTTTATTACAGTACCAGCATAGGTATTGTAATTAACAGGGATGAGGGAGAATATGGTTAAATTGCCATTAATCACTTTTACTTTCATTGTGAGTTTATAGAAACTGTTTTTCTCTTTGACATGCATTTAATTTTGAGTATTGTAATGCTATTGTCACTGAGAGTTTCATCAAGAACTTTCGGCTTTCTCCATTCTCTTCTCATTTCTGTCTGCCTCACTCAATTTTGCTGGGACCTTAGCTATGTCTGGAGCTTCACTGAGGTGTGTGGGTTGGAAATATGTTCCCTGTCTACAGATACGTGGCAGATTTTTACAGTTAGCTAAGTTTATGCTCTCAGCCTATTTCTTTTTCCAACAAATTAAAGCCATGAGGTAAACTAATATATTTATATATCTGATTCTTAAAAAAACAATTGGTTTTCCTTTTGATCTGTTGTCATCATTTCAAGGAAGATTTTACAGTTTACCAAATGTACATATCACAATGTATTCGAACTACCATGCAAAAATCTACAGCAGGGAAACTTCTCTTATGTAAACCTTCCTGAGAAAGCATGCCAGCTATCTAAGCACGGCTCCTTAGCGCTGTCTGATTGCACCACACACTTTGCAGAACCACACTGATGTTCTCATGTTCTTGCTCACTGTGTGCCTATATCTGGATTTGTGAAGACAGCCAGTGTCTCCAGCACTGTAGAAAGTACATCATTTCTTGTGAAGTGTAGATTGACTAGTCATTTTAACAATCCATGGGGCTTTTTAGGGAAGGTTTCATGTGTCTCTAGTGCATTTGGAGGCAGCAGCAATGTTCCTTGTCATCCTTTCTTTTCAAAATTAAAGCTTGGTGGGATTTGGAAGTGGCTACCATACAAATTAGGAAGGTGTGGATTAGGTACAGAGTGATGTCTCTCTTCCATCCAGAATGGACATTTCCAGATCTCTCTTAGCTCCGAGTGTCAGGGGCAGCCAGAAGCTGCCTCTGATGGCAATGCCACGTGTAGGGCTCTGCCTTCCCAGCACGTGTGGCTCTGCTCTGCACCTGACAAAATCTGCCTGCCTGTTGTTTTAGACAGCAGTGCCGCATGTTGCTCTCTCCCGCCAGAAGAGCAGATATGTAGTTTAACTAGAAGGCAGGCCAAAGGGTGTGTAGTCGCTTCAACTGGGCCTTCAGTGTGTGGTCAGATACCCAGTGAATGTAGTACAGCACAGTTATTTAGCAGCTAGAAAACCAGCTCCTGAAATTTCTAAAGGATTTTAACTCCTGAATGGACCTTAGAATAGTCCTTCAAGTCTGAAGTACCAAGATCATACTTCCATTTCAGTACTTAGAAAACCTTAAAAACAAAATCACAAAAGCCAGATAATTGATAAATGTAGCCCGTGCCTTACTAATATTGGTTCAGGCAACTCCTTTCACTCACTACTGACATGTGCTTGGTAAATGGCAGTATTCAGATAGAAATGTGACTTTCCACACTGGTTTTTGCTTTAACATGAGGCTTAATATTACAGCTAGTACTTCCATGACTTTGTGTGTTACAGAGGTTTTCAACTCTGTCTAACATGAGATCAAATTGTTTTCATTGGTATCCCAAAGCTATGACATTTAGATATCTGTATGAGTTTCATATAATGTTTACAGCATTAGCAGTGAGCTCATTTGGCTTCCTTAGAGTGGAAATATTTTGTAAATGAGAATGTGATTTCTTATGTTCACCACATTCTTTCTTCCCAGACTGGGAGACAGAGATAGAATGACTGGTCCAAAAATGAAGTTGTTCTCCATCACTACCTTACTGGGCTGAAACTGCTTTTAACATCTTTTTTGAAATAGTACAAAATCTAAACATGTTGAACATCTATGTCTTGAAGCATAAACATGAAATATACTTGC
The DNA here is from genome assembly GCA_013397975.1 of Machaerirhynchus nigripectus. Lineage (NCBI taxonomy): Eukaryota > Metazoa > Chordata > Aves > Passeriformes > Dicruridae > Machaerirhynchus > Machaerirhynchus nigripectus. The sequence goes on from VZRQ01011079.1 coordinate 2,284,097, forward strand.
TTGTCTCTTGCAAGAATACCATTGTGGATAATGCCTTTGGGTGATGTTTTTAAAGAAAAGATCTTTTTGCTCTGTTCCAGATTAAGTGCAAAGCATAATATTACTGTTTCAGGAGTGCAGGGTATTAAAACTTGATTGGTGTTGTGGATGTCACTTGCTATTATTGTTAGTGGCACTGAGAATAAAACGTTCATTGAGAAAGATAATCCTCACACAAAAGGATGTAGGAACATGTAATTGACAATCAGGAGGTTAAAAGAGACTTGACAAGATTTCAAGGGATTAAAAAAGTTGATCTGTCAAGGCACATACCCACCTCTGCTCCAAAGGCTTGTATTCTAATTAAGATTTATCACAAGGTTTTTGGCAATAGTCCTGTCACCCTTCCACTTTTGCCCAGTGGAGAAAATTGAAACTCAGTAATTCTGGCAATATAAGAGGTGTAGTAATAGCCTGCAAGATGACATGATGATGTCATCGCCCGTAAGTCCCACACATCATATTGTGATGCAGTATGATGGTTTTTTTTTAAATCCAGATGCTGCTTTCAGAAAAACTGAAATCTCTTGCAAGCATGTTTTGTGGAGATGTGTGTCCTTCTGCACTCCTCCTGTAGTCTCCTGATAGACTCCTAAATATTAGCAGTTTTTCAGACTAATGAGATACTCGGTTAAAATGCACCAATTTTTGGTAAATAGCAAACTTAGAGTAGTTTAAGAGAGGTTCTTTGTATTTTATCAGTCCAGGTAAACATGTAGTGTATTTTAGTAGTAGGTAAACATATGTAATACTTCAAAAGAATGCTTATGTTTAAGAGATTTTGCAAAGCCAATATTAAATTGCTTGGGTGATTACTCGAGTTGTTGTGGACATAGGATTAGTCTTCTCTTTTTGCTGGTAGTTTCAATTAATTTCTAACTCATGCCTGTGATGAAAGAAGCCAGCTCTTAAGAGAACTGCTGTTTGCTCTGATGTTTGAATTGCAATACATGTATTAAAGCTGGTAGTTTTGTGTATAAGTATCATCTTTTCTTGGTTCTTTTCTGTGAAGAGAACTGCTTGTTCTCTTTTTGAATGCTTTAAAAAAATTTGTGCTGTTAAAAATATCTGACTTAGATGAGATTTTGGTAAAACTCTCCATACACAAGCACTATAGAATAAAAGGTCAAGTACATGTGTCCAACCTTGCTTTAAGCAATACTATTTGATATTACATTTATGACTAAGATCACAAGAACACATGGGTTTTATATGGGTGTAATTGCCCCACTGCAGGGATTAATTATGGATGAAAGTTAGATGTCCTCTGAAGTAGACAGGAAGTTGATGACATTTCAGACAACTCCATTCACAAAAAGAACCCCCAGCCCAGGGTCTATTAGGAATTGTCACCTACAAGAGCATTTGTAGTTTTATAATCCAGGAAAAAGGAATGTGGTACAACTGTTTAGATGACGTGGACATTTCCATTTCAAAAGCTTACTTTTCCTCATTAATAAAACCAATCAAACAAAACCAGAGTGGTTTTGACAATGTATGATAAAATAGGATCACACAAATGCATCTCTTTTACTAGTTCTATAGAAGCAGTAATGTGGGGGGTTAGATATATAAATGAATATCAGCCGTTTGGAAAATGAGCTAGTTCCAGAAACCTCTAAGTATAGAAATAGGTATGTTTCCTGTGGGTTTTTTAATTTAAAAATACTTCTAAGTTACCCTTATTATGGTACAGGAAGAGTAGTATTTTTATTTCAATACTCATTGAAAACTAAAACATCTAGCTAAAATATCCAGCTGCATAGAGTTAACCTATTGCTAACCGCTGATTTCATGAGGTGTAACACAATAACTGGGTACATTAAATTTATCTTCACTTGTGCAAGCTCCAGGCTTATCTGTTGTTTTGCCTGCTCTTTCATCTTTTAAATGTCAACTCTCACACCACTTTTTATTGAGGCTTTTTTGCTGGACAGTGCATCCTCATTTGACTCACTCCAAATCTTTTCACACTGCTTAGGAAAAGTTATTTATGTTTTCAAATTATTTCCCTGGTTTTTAATTATTTCCCCAGCTACTTCTTTCCTGTCTCCTGTTAGTATTCTCAAGTAGAGGTAACAAAATTGAAAATTTGAAAAGGAGAGATGCAGTCCTTACTGTTATTTCAATTCAGCTGTAGCCAAAAGAAGAGGATAATTTTAAAACACATTCTTATTACTGATCCAATGTATTTTCACACAGTAAAAGGAGTAGTTGGTTTTCTTTATCAGTTTTATAAGTGACTGTTACTTTAGAGCTAAGACTGGCTATTCTCAATATCACCTATAAGATTTTACTGTCGTATTGTGGCTGATTTAACTTTAAAGGGGGAAAAAAATCAGTGTGAAACTGTAATCCTAACTTGTTTTTTCCAAGGCTTGGATAACTGATACAAAATAGAAAGCGGTTTACAAACTGACTTGCAAGCAATTCACTAGCTTCACAAACAATTAACAGTAAGTTTGTCTTCATGTCACAGTTTCCTTTCATAAATCATATGTGGTAAATTATTTTTTCTGTTGATAGTATTTTTCCTGCACCTATAGTATAACTTTGCTTGCAGGAATAGTTTCATAAAAAACACGTTTCACTTCAGTGGAGGAATATGGTATGTTATTCCAATGCACATAAAACGTATTAATGACTATATAATAAAGGATGCCCTATCTAATAGGCAGTCCCTAGAGTGGTGGTGATGTTTCAATAAGAGGATGACTGCGATCACTGAGCTGTTGTAAACCTTGGGGTTTTGAACCAAGGGTTTGCACAAGATTATTTGCTTATGCAGATAGCTACTGGCTTACAAGTTTACGCTGGAGGTGTTGAGGTAAGAGAGAGTTGTGTAAAAAGGCCCTCTTGAAGGTGAACTCAGCATGTCCATTCTGTTTTTAAATATGGATTCAAGTGGAAATTCTGTGGGCTTGCAAGTTGATCTGCATGTAGTGATTGGTTTATGCATCTACATAATTGCGCAGTTCAGGTGGGGGAATGGTAATTGTCATGGATAGGTCTAAACCACCGTGAACAGGTTTTATGAAGAGGTTATAGGTTATTTTCTTTTGGCCTCAATCATATACCTTTGATCTACAAGTGGACTGCTGTAATTGTAATATCATGAAGCCTAAAAAACAGCAAAGGATTAGAAAACCTATATATTGACTTGCACGTTCAATCAACTTGCATATGATCTCAGCAGGAAATTCAAAACAAAAGCTAATTTATGGAAAAATATGGAGTTCTAATCACAGTTTAGCTCCGTGGGGTTCCAAATAACACACTACAATCTCTACATGCAGATGCTTTCATCTTACATTTCAGATTTGGTGACATTCCAAAAGTTCTTATCAAGCCTTATTATCATCCTTTATTAAAGCTTATTACATTTATCCTTATTGCATGTTTGCTGTAATATTCTGTCATTCTTAATATGGAATAAAAAAGCTTTGATCTTTTTTAGCCAGTCATGAGATGGAAATATGCAACACAAGTGTTTCACTACATAGCAGAAACTCCCAGCTCGGTGTGTCCTTTGAACATTGCATTAATTGGCCCCTGTTTCTTTTTCCTTTGCTTCATAAATCTTTTCATCAGACTACACTTCTCTGTGCCATCAACATGCAAATAGGCTATGCATGATCATATAGTGCCACTTAATTATATCCCTCAAGAGGTTTGTGGTGGTTTTGTTGGGTTTGGGTTTGGGGTGGTTGGTTTCTTTGTAATAAATAAGGCTTTTGAACTATAAAAATGGTTGGATCGCTTCATCACTGCTCTTACCTAAGAAAGGTGTTTCCAATTAATTTTGAGACGTTACATTGTCACTGCTTTTCCTAACACTTCTGTTTTATGAGGGCTGTGATCTACAGGACAAAGCAAGACTTCTGTTGGACTTGTGAAAAAAAACCTAGAATAGATGAAAAAAACATGAGCCTCAGCTTTTTTTAGAGAGCAAGTTTAAGGAAGAAAGAGTTATAGAATGAGAAGCAATAAAATAAAGAAATCCCTGAAGAAAAGTTATTAGACTATAGTCTTATCCTGATCTTGAAATGTGTAAATCAGGGAAATTTTCTTCTCCCCCGCAATATTTAAAATCGTTGATTGTGACTTTATTAGATAGAAACGCAAAATTTACAGAATGTTTTTCTTGCCTTTGTATGGACATAACAACCCTTGCATCAAAAGAGTCAGCAATCCAGTATGCACTTCCCCATCATTTCTGCACCTGTAATTTTTCACCATCTTTTTAGACTGAACACCATTAGCAGGGGAAGGGGGGGAAGCTATGTTGAGGAGAAAGCCCAGGATAATACTAAAGGCTATTTAGGTATAGTGGAGACCATTACAAAATGGGGAAGGTTTGCTGTTCGTCACAATAAATGGGCAAATCTGAAACAAGACATAACAGATACATCTTATTGAAATAAGAGGCTGCTGAATAATTATCTTTGTTTCTGTTTTAAGAAATCTGGATTCTCCCTTAAGCTTTGAGTGTGCCTCATATAATGCAGTTGACAGAATCAGACCATTGTTGCATTAAAGTCCCTGGCTTGACAACTGAAATGAGACATCTAGCCATACAAGCTTTCAGAGGAATAGATGTTCCATCTTGGGGTGAATATAGTAAAAATATTTGCACCAAGACTACCGCAAATCTTTCTTAACAGTTCAAATGCAACAATACTTTAAAGTGTCATGTAATCATCTTTGATTAGCGGTCAAGGAGTGTAAATTTATCCATAGTAGACAGCTGATATACCTTTGTTGCTGTATTTTTTCTAGGCAAATATTTTTGATGTTTTGCAAATTCTTTGGTAAAAGGTTCCAAGAGAAAAAAAAAGGAATAGACTAGAAAGGTAGGATTTTTTTTGCAGATGAAACAGTAAAATCAATGGACCCATTCAACTGTTCTGGATAAAAGGGAAAACACCAGTTTTTCTGTTACTATATTGATCTTGATAGGTATTACTAAGTTTTTCATATAGCACTATACTAAAATGTTTTACATTCAGTGCATTTGTTCAGCAACTTTTATATGATGCTGCTAGTGACTAATCTTTTGAAGGTGCTCAAAAGCATGTACTTTAAAGTTATTTTAAATTTAGAAATAACAGGGGGTTTATTGATTGGGGAAAAACAGTAATAACTAAAGAACTTCTCTTTGTAACTTTTAATTCACTTTATTTAACATTTTAATTAACTGTTTTTAATTTGCTATTTGATCTGCAGCAACATCCAAGGTATCCTATTATCTTAGAAAAAAAGCGAATGAATGCAAATCACTGACAGTTCATTTGCACATCTTCTGGTCCACTTCAGGTCCTTCAGAATAAAATAGGTTTCGATTCTAATTATGGCTGCAAGAAAAATATATAGAAGATAATTTTAAAAACCACTTCAGTGTTCAAATATTTCATTTTAAAATGTATTGCCAACAGGGAGATGAACTAGAAGATAATCCTTCAACAAGATTGAGCAATAATTGCAATTTGCTTAGTTTAAATTATAATCTTTTTTGCATTGCTTTAAATATAGATTATGTTCACTTTTCCTTATGTGCAAGTGTGCATAAAGGTTTTTCTATTAATTCTAAGGAAGGAAGCAATTTTTCAAATCATGGTTTGAAAATAACCAGCACCCAGAAATATGTAGCAGTGGCAGTCCTGGAACATAAGTTCAATAACTTGGCAAGGAGCTCATCTTCAAGCACTGCTTCACGAATAATAATACTTGATTACTGTACCTTGTAAAACATACGGGAGAAGGGAAGGAGAGTCGCCAACATCATTCAGTTCCTCTTGCCAACTTCTACTACAGTGTTATGTTTATAAAACGTATGCCATAGGCCTTATCTCTAGAGGTTTTGGGGAGATGCTTGCTCTTTAGAGGTAGCCAGTGTTTTTTCTATCTGCTGTCTAGTGTTAATTTTTCATCTGTCATTATTCTAAGAAAAGCTGGAGGAACACTGGAAGTCCATTTGCCAATTCAGCCAACTCTGTTTCTTCTTCTTTCTACTTAAGACAATCCTCTTACCTGTGAATTCATGTTCTCTTGTAATGCCCTGTGTCACCTTTAGAATTCTTTCCTGCAAGAAACAAGTTGCCAGATTCAGAATGGAAGGTCTTGAATTGCTGGCCCTTCTGACTGGTACTTCAGAGGGTTACCTTTTCCATTACTGTAGGACTGCTTCTGTGAATAAAGCCTCTGCTTGTATGTGTATGGTTTTGTTTGTGCGTCCTTATGATCTGCATCTGTGATTCTTTCAGCTGCACAGCTCACAGGCTATTTGCTATGCCCATTGTGTTTCATATGAGCACACTTGTCACTTACAGTACTTTAGAAAAAGTTGTGGTTGATCCTGATGAGTTACAATAGAGACAACCTTGAATTTTGACCAGAACAATAAATAAGTTTCTGTGGCTTTTAGTGCATACTGCTACCCTTTCCTACAAAGAAAAAAAAAATTCTGATAGTCATAAACCCCAGCATTGTGTGTATATTCACATCTGATCTAAACTTTGTTTTCTATTCAGAGCTACACTGGACACTGGATCATGCTAACACCTATTTCTTTTATGAAGTAGCTGTCCTATCCTCATAGCATTCAAGTGTATGAGAAGGGGGAAAACAATTCAGACAAGTCCAGTTCTTGCTAAATAGAAAAACAGTTACATGAGTTAGTTTTCTGTTAAAATTCTTTTTTGTGCATCTCATAATTCTGGCGGAACTTTGAGATACTGAGCAAGGTGGCAAATGCAGCAGGTATGCTTTTTGGATGCAAGGAAGTCTTGGAGAGGGTTTTGAAGTGATAATATAATGTATTTGCTGAAGAACAAGTTCCTTGTGAAAGAAATGCATAAAGCACCGAATTACTTAGCTTGGGAAAGGAGCATGCACAACAAATGGGCAACTTCTTCCTGGAGAAGATTATTGCAAAGTGTTTTACACAGTGTAAACTAGTGATGTTTTTTCTTCAAGTGTTTGCTGTGAAATGTATTCTTAGTTGCTATTTTAATTATTGAGTGGACATGGAAGGCTTTGTAGACCGATTACAAACCAAAATAACTAGACTTCAGTTACACAGTGAAAGACAAGATCAACCAAGCTTGAAAAAGCAGTTTAAGATGGTCCAGAAACCCTTCAGTGAACTGTGTGGTGACAGATGGCAAGATTACCCAATAGCCTGCAACAAACAATAGCATTTTTATGTTAGCATTAAGGCTACTGTTGGTATAAATGCTTTACTTTAATTTGAGCTCTGAATTTTTGAATATCCCAGTCCATTTGGTGGGGGGAGGGTGGGAGTCGGGGGAAGGGGAAGGCAAGAGCCCAACTGTTAATTTGGTTACTGTTTTTATGTTTGGGATTTGTTCAGGTGAATTTAGCCATATTCACCAGCACCGCACACACACAAAGACACTGGTACTCCGTTCATGCCAAGAGCAGCCCAGATCTGAGAGAGCGTTCTCAACTCTGATGCCTCTTCTTTCCACTCCATTAGAGGGAATGCACTCCTCACCATTTAGACTATCACCACACTCTAAAGACTGACCATGTGGATAATTTGTCCCGTAGCTGTACAAATGCTGCCTTAAACAACTCAGTCCAAAGGTAAATGCTAGCATAGCTTTAGCAGATGAAGAACTCTTGGTAGGTAGAGATTACTTTGCAGAATAGATACAGGGACTGAAACAGTTGAAGAGGTAGAAGATCCTAGAAGTGTAGGTTAAAGATGGTAGGTTTTTCTGTAAATTAAATGTAACTTAAGTTAAAATTAATTAAAAATAGGTTAATTTTTTGATTTGAGTTAAAAAAAATGTAACTATTTAATTGTAGGTTAAATTGTTAAGGATGGAAAAAAACTTAAAAATCATCAAGTCAAACTGTCAACCTAGCACCACCACCATGTTCACCATTAAACCATGTCCTGAAGAGCCATATCCACGGGGTTTTTTTAACACTTGCAGGGATGGTGACTTCACTACTTTCCTGGGCAGTCTGTTCCAGTGTTCTACAACCCTTGCCATGAAAACATTTTTTCCTTATACCTAATCTAAACCTCTCCTGAATGGCCCTGAGGCCATTTCCTCTTGGGCTGTTAACTTGTTACATGGGAGAAGAGATTGACACTCACCTTACTACAACCTGCTTTCAGGCAGTTGTAGAGAGCATGAAGGTCTCCCTGAACCTCATTTTCTCTGGACTAAGCAACCCCAGCTTCATCAGCTGCTCCTCATAAAACCTGTGCTCCAGACCCTTTACCAGCCTCACTGCCCTTCCCTGAACATGCTTCAGTACCTCAATGTCTTTCCTGCAGTGAAAAGAGCTAGACGCAGCTTTTTATGTGTGGCCTCACCAGTGCCAAGTATGCAGGACGATTCCTGCCCTGCTTCTGCTGGCTGCACTATTTCTAATACAGGCCAGGATGCCATTGGCTTTCTTGGCCGCCTGGGAACACTGCTGGATCGTGTTCAGCTGCTGTCAGACAGCACTCCCAGGTCCTTCTCAGCTGGACATTTTTCCAGCTACTCCGCCCCCAGCCTGTAGCGCTGCATGGGGTTGTTGTGACTAAAGTGCAGATCTCAGCACTTGGCCTTGTTGAACCTCATACAGCTGGCTTTGTCCCAATTCCATCCAGCCTATCCAGATCCCTCTGCAGAGCCTTCCTACTCTCCAACAAATTAACACTTCTGCCCAACTTGGTGTCATCTGTGAACTTGCTGAGGGTGCACTTGATCCCCTTGTCTAGCTTGTCAGTGGAGATTTTAGGCAGCGTTGGCTCCAATACTGAGCTGTGGGAAACACCACTCATGACTGACCACCAGCTGGATGCAGTTCTGTTCACCACCACTCTCCGGGCCTGCCCATCCTGTCAATTTTTATACCAGCAAAGAGTTCACCTGTCCACACCATGGGAAACCAGTTTCTCCAGGAGAATGCTGTGGGAGAAAGTATCGAGAACTTTACTAAAGTCTTGGTAGACAACATCCACTGCCTCTCCCTCATCCACTAAGTGGGTCACTTTGTCAGGTTGGTCAAGCAGGACCTGCATTTTGTAAACCCATGCTGGCTGGGCCTGATCCCCTGTTTGTCCTGTACGTGTTGCATGATGGCACTCAAGACAATCTGCTCCATGACCTCTGACACTGAGACTGACGGGTCTGTAGTTCCACAGATCCTCCTTCTGGTCCTTCCTGTAGATGGGCGTCACATTTGCCAACTTCCAGTCGCCTGGGACTATCCATGCTTAACCAGGGCTGCTGGTAAATGATTGAAAGTGGCTCGCTGAGCTGTTCTGCCAGCTCCCTCAGTACTCGGGTGAGTGCCATCTGACCCCATGAACATGTATGTGCCTAAGTTGCATAGCAGGTCGCTGACAATTCCCTTACAGCTTATGTGGGTTTCATTCTGCTCCCTGTCTCTGTCTTCCAGCTCCAGGGGCTGGATACCTCAGTGACAATTGGTCTTGTTATTAACAACTGAGGCAATGAAGGCATTAAGTACTTCAGGCTTTTCCTCATCTTTTGTCACTGTTTATCCAAGAAAGGAGGGTTTTGGCCCTCCTTTTCTTGCTGATGTGTTTGTAAAATCATTGGTGGTCTTTTATAGCAATGGCCAGATTAAGTTCTACATGGGCTTTGGTCCTTCTCATTTTCTTCCCTCATGGCCTCACAACACCTTGTAGTCCTTCTGAGCTGTCAATGCCCTTTTCCAGGGACAGTAAACTCTCCCTTTCTCCCTGAGTACCATTCAAAGCTCTCTGTTCACCCAGGATCATCTTCCCCACCAGCTAACCTTTCAGCACATAGGGATGGCCTGCTGCTGTGCTTTTAAGATTTCCTTCTTTAAAGCACATCCAACCTTCCTGAACTCCTTTTTCCCAGATATCATCATCTGTTTTCCTGCTTAAAAAGCCATCTTGTTCCACAATGGAAGCAATCATCCCAGTCTTGATACAAGTAAAAGGAGGCTTTTGTTAGGGTTTGTTGGGCACATTTGGAATTGTGACAACCCATCTTTTTTCGCAGCCCCTGAGAATTCATCTATGCTTGCAGCTGTGGATTATTTGGATAGAGTTGTTGTGATCCGTGACCACAACCATCACAATCTGCCTGCCTTCTGGTTAGAGGCATCTGGCATTCTCACACAAGTCCTTGCTGCTGTCAAAGTTATGCCAGTATTGAAAGAAAGTCAATCCTATGTTGGTATCCCCATAGACTTGGTAGAGTCAAAACTAGTGACTCTAGGAAGGGTTTCTTGGCTTCATTGTCATTGTCTAACACCAAATAAATTCCAAATTGATTTGGAATAAACCAGATCTGACAGGCAATATCTAATCCAAAAATCAAGAAACTGCTTTACGTTAGATTTGGGACAAAAATAGCAGCAGGAAATAATGAAATGCATTTTGCTTCAAATGTTGTTGTTTTAATTTTTGCTTTATGGATCAAATTCTTTATAAAAAGAAGTAAACCTACTATTTCTCTGAATACAGTAGAAACAGAGAAGGGGACTGATCTCATACATCCCCATCCCAAAGCTGGAAGAAGGCCTTCATCCTCTTCTAGATGGAAGGAAATCAGACAAACATATACACCTCTGCAGTCTGACTGCCTCATTCTCCCTTTGGAAATTCAGAACTTGTTCATACCATTTGACTTGAAGGTCTCAGACATCGCACTGAGGTACCAGTACCAGGTGCTGCCAAACAGATTCATAATAGCATCAAGAATTTTTATCAGGTGCCTCAATTTCCTTATAAAACTGATAAGGACATAAAGTTTGCTTTTATACTGATGGCCAGCTGAGAGAAGACAAATTTTGACAGAATAGTGTCCAAGTTTGTCTTAATCAGTCGATTTATGCATGTTCCTAAAGTTCATCATCCCTAAAGAAATACTGCCTTCTAATTTGATACTTTAGCAACAAGCCTGTTTATTTCATGTTGTTTTCATGTTTGTTGTGAAAGGAGAATTCTCTAAATTCCATAGCACTAGCTCGGAGAGATTATGTAGTTGAATTGTTTTGTGTATTAGTACACACTGTAAGTTTTGTCGTTGGAATTGTCTAGCAACAGTTTTTATCTGCTTAAAAAATATTCCTACATTCACAATCTGTGAAACAGCTGCATTTATCCATCTGTTCATTCTCATTAAACATTGTGTATTGAACTTGTTTCTAGTTCATTGTCAAAGCTGAGAGGAGTAGTATATTTGAGGGATACAGCTAATACTCCCTGTCTTTGACAGTAAACTACAGTGGGACTCCCTTCAGTACAAACACAAAGAAAAGGTAGTTGTCACTTACATCGTAGTAATTGTGATTATATTGATGTAATCAATATAGATCCCACAGTCCTTTCCTTTGAAGACTTCAAATTCCAGCTGTTTTGAATTACAAGGGAATGGCTAGAAGGTCATGTTGGAGCTTCCCCTTCTGATCTCCCAGTGCATGAAGAGGCACAGGGCATGTACATAGCACCTGCAGATGTTAATGATGTTCTAAACTCCTGTGTTTCTAGAGTTACAAAATGAATGCCACTTTCTTTTTTTTTTTTTTTTTCCTGCAGAAGAACTAATAAAAGGGATAAGAATACAGCAAAGTTAAGAGAGGTGATTTAGATCTCCAGATTTGAAAACAAGAAATGTACTGGGTTTAAATCATAAAATATTTAGCTGTTTGCAGTCTTTCATTGCTGCCAGTGAAATGAACAGGTATAACAAATAGTGGAGTTTGACCCTAGGGATTTTATTTAAATATATTAAAACGGATACACTTGTCAGGTGATTAATACATAAGTAAGGATTTAAGCCGAGGGAGGGTGAAAATAATAATGGCTAATTCTAGTGATGCGCCAGAGATGGTGGTGGTCAGATTTATGGTTTAACAAGAGTTGAGAGAGGAAAAAAGAAAGATGTTTTTAGGGTCAAGGAACATTCTACATTATCAGGCTTTGACAGGCAATTTAAGGTCTGAGAAAGAAGAGTTATAGTAGAGTCAGAGACTTGGAACAAAGAGAATATGTCATCTGTAGCGAGGATTTCAGTCTTTGAAGTATTCAGTAACAGGTCTTTAGTTGCATTCTGGTTTTTTGTTTCGTTCAGGGTAAGGGGGAGGCTTTAAGGCAAAGACCTGGCAGACAACCTCTTAATTCGGCAGTTTTTGTTGCCTGGCTAACTAAACTTCCATTGATGCCTGTTCATCTTAAGTAATGGTTCCCATGGTCATTACAGAGAGATTTAAAGATCAGAGATGAAACCAAATGGGATGAAGAAATTTTTGTCATTTGCATAGAGGGAATGAATAAATTAGTAATGTTGACTAGCAGTAATCTTCTTCAGAGAGGGAGAAGGAGCAGAAGCAACAACGTACAGTGAATTTTCTTCCTTATATTCTGCAATAATAGTTAAAATACATGATTACAAATTTTTTTCCCGGTGTATTTTTATTCCCTAGTAGCACTGAAAGACTATTTTAGCTGCTTTGCAGATAACTGTTGTCATGGAATGAGCAAACCCATGTTACACCAAGCGCAAAGTAGAATAATTAAAATAAAATGAATTTTGGTGGCATTATAGAGACAATGGAAGAGAAGAAGATAATCCACAGACAGCATGAAATTGCATGTTTTGAGTATCACTGTATAGCACTAAGGTGGGGGTTTTTTTCTATATTTTTTCTGTAAAAGTTTAGACTTTGGGTTCATTCTTTAATCCCTGGTGATTAAGGTTCCTTAACTTCCCCCTAACACCATGGAAGGTTGACTCTGTCTCATAATTAATGTAGCTAAACTCTTTAACATGGTCTCACCTTTCAAATTACTGTGGTTGTGGGGAATTAAGTAATTCAGAAACCTAGCTTATGCATTACCATTATCAGAGCAAAGTGCCCCAGTGTCTCTGGCTCTGCTCATGGCCTTGGCCTCCTTTTGTAGACTAGCGTGGGGAATGGGCATGTAACAGGAGGTTGTGCAGGCTGTTGTTGACAGCATGAAGTGCTCATGTCTTAGGTTAGCCCTGCAACACCCACAGCACCCTCCTTCCTCTCCCGTGTTTTTTCTTTTCCCTTTCTGGCTAACCAGGACGGATCCATCTGCTGGGAAAATCATTTATTTTAGTAGGTCATTTAGGAGTTCACTTAAATGATTTGTCTCTTCAGAAGGATCAAAAATGAAAAAAAGAGAAAAAACCATAATTACTGCCTATCCTTTTGAACATTGATTTGGGACCGGTAAAAGACTCAAAATGAGACTGGTGAGCTTTCTGTCAACTGTGTTCACTGAAAGCACTGCATCATTAAAGGACAGTGGAAGTAATTGCTTAGTGCCATTGCTGAACTATTAGTCTGCCGATGCTTGTTCATGTAATTTAATTTTTTTAATGTATGAGTTGCTATTCCACTGCGAAGCATGGAAAGTCGTTATTTGTGCAATTTGTCATTGTGGTTAAAAGCATCAAATAACCTGTATCCTCTACCACCAGCAATGCATCTGTTTGGCCTCAACTGGCAGTTGCAGCAAACTGAAAATGATACATTTGAGAATGGAAAAGTGAATTCTGATACTGTGCCAACACATCCTGTCACAGTTCCTGCTGGAGACAATGGTAAGTGAAATGGGCACCATTTTTTTTCCTTCTTTTGGAACATTTCCTTCCTTTTTGTCTTACATACATCAAACTTTAACAGTTTTCCTGCAAAACTCTCTATTTAATGCAAGTACAGAGCATTTGTAAGTAATTGTAATTTTAAATAGATAAACAGGAACACAGAGTTTCTCCTGCCTATCATGCGAAGGGGCCTATGGATCTCTAGCAATGATGCTGATCTTACTAGGAAAGCTAGCTGCCAACCAAAATTCCTCACAGGAATTTGCATGTGATGTTTGATGAGGATAGGAAAGCTCTCATCATATGCAGAAAAGCAGACCCTCTGCTAACTCTGAAATATGTGTTAATATTTTTTATTGTTGTTGTGGGGTCCCCAGAGATAGTGGGATGGTGCTGAGGCTGGCTCGGACCATCCTGCCTTAGGGGCCTCGTTGAAGAAATGGCCACAAAAAAGCCTGGGGCCCCAAGGAGTCAGGACATAGTGACCTGATACCAAGATTCAATTTTTGGGACTTTAGGCAAGCTCTCAGTAGTTTTTGAACAAAAGATTACATCTGTGTGTCCTGACATAATCGCTTTTTCCGAAGTTTTTGCTCCAGAAGAGGCACTTCAGGAATACTTTGCATATTTTTGGAGCTTCTCTCTTAGCTATGCTTAGAAGGCAGCTCCTGATCGAGGAGCTTTGTGTGGCATGAGGACCTCACTATGGAATACCTTGGGTTTTTCTCCACAGAGATTGATATTTTCTTCTCTTTTTTTTTTTTTTTTTTAATTTCTCTCTGAAATTTAATAGGTCAGGTACAGTATGTACATTTGTTTTCTCAAAGTCTCTAGCATAAAATGTTGAGTCTGAATCATCCAACCAATATATAAAGTAAGGAAAAAAACTTTCTTAATTTTGTTGTAAGAGCTTTTAAAATACAAACCACATAAATGGATTATTTTTTATCGACCTTTTTCAATGTTGCCCTTTAAGATTCTCAAAACATTTAAGAGCTTGTGCACTTTTGGCTAACAGAGGCTTCAAAATCAATAGGTTTTGAATGGAAAACTTGATTTAAATGGCTGATGAATGCAGTGTTTGCTTCATTACACAAAAATCCATTTTCCCATTCACAAGGTACATCTGACCTCCTTACCACTGAGAAGGAGGAATCCTCTGCCAGAAATTGACATCTTGAAAATTTTTCAAGTTATCACAACTCCCAAGTCATAGAAAAGTTATAGCTCAGTTCACTCCTTTTGTCATCTTTGTAAGCCTATGAAACTTGTCCAGTAGGACATTTTCTTCTTCCATTTCCTTTACCCTCCTGCCTTTTTCTTGTACTCAGATAGTCATTATCGCTCCCTGTGTTCTTCGTACTTGTTTTGAATGAAGAGCAAAAAGCTACTCTATGGTTAATGAATATTGATGCTGCAGTGACAGCTCATCATCCCATTGTCTTCTGCATTCAATAGCCAATATACTTTCTTGTATAAAATATACTAAAGTTTTTGTAAATATTTTATAAATACTTACTGGGTTTTTTCCCTTGGTAATTTTTTCTATTTTTTTAACAAACTAAAACCTGCTATACACTGCCTCAAAAATAAAAGGAAATAACAAGGATATAAAATCCATTTTTCCTTCTTTATATCCCTAAATACTGTTCAAGGGAACAGGCTTAATTCCATCCACTGTTAAAATGCTGTCCTCTGCAGAATGTGGTAAGTGGTCATTTATCAGCATACATCAGTACTAAAGAACAGACAGACTGGAGAGTACACATTTTAAACCACAAGAGAAGGACCAGTTAGGCAGAAGGGAAAGTGTGATGACTAGATGTGAAATGTGAGGAGCAGGGGCCTTGTGCTATCACACCAGTTACTGAAAACTGTAAGGGAGAATCGATGAAGCCTGGATTCAGATACTTTGACAGCTGAACAACTTTCAGTACCGCCCCTCTCTAGTCCCCTGGTAATATCCTGATACTCTGATTCGGATTTGAGAAATTTCAGCCACCCTCACAGTAAATGTGAATGAACATGACGTTTCATATTTTGATTTAAAGCTGTGTGTAAGAACTGTTACTGTTTAGAAAGTGGAAAGGAAATGATGACACTATGAAGATCTTTCTTATGCTCATCGAGATACAACAGGGAACAAAGAATAATTAACGCCTTAACCTTAGCGTGACACAGCTACTGACAGGTTTGAGAGAGGTGTTGTGGTGCTAAAGGGGCATGTGGCTACAAAGTAAAACCATCTTTTCTTTGGTGAAGAACGTGGGAGTCCATAAGAGTATTATCTGCTGAGCGTTGAACCCCAGAAACAAGCATTCCTGGCAAGGTGGTTAATGTATTTGATAAACGCCACTTACCCAAGCTGCCTAGCTCATCTTTTCAGTAGTACAAGACAGTTATTTTTCATTTGAAATGTAGAAATAGGGAAAGCTGCAGATCAATATGGCAAACAAGTGTTTATTGTTTAGTGATTACCAGTCATCAGTGTGTGAATTTATTCAACACAATATGCTTAAAGTTGAAGAAAGAGGTAAAAAACAAATGCTTAAATAAACTGAAATAGTGACTACAGATCCATCTTCTAGAATAACACACGAATATTATGAAAGGTTAAGTCCAAATTTAGAAAAGCATTAGACTCATCCTGAAAAGCGTTTAAAAAATTATTTCTTCAAGATCAGATATTTCACTGTCTCTTCTCAACAGCACTCTGATCAATGTGATAATCCTGTGAGACATTTTCAGTGACTGCAGTGCCGTTGTGACACAGCTCTGATAATGGCACAAGTTCCCACTCAAAGCCTCTCACCAGCGCTTCTGTACCTGTTTAATTCAGCAGTGGTCTCGGTTCATCTTGGATGCACAAAAAGTGGTGAGGATCAATCTGTGACCTCACCTGGCATTTCAGATTTTAATCTGTTTTTTTTACAGTCTAAATGTTTGCAAAAAGGTTGTGTCAGTTTGTTCCATCAAATGATGAATAAGGTAGAATTTGAACATAAAAGACAAGGCAGAATTGTCAGTTCTTCAGAACACTTGTATGCAAACAAGTGAGCATCACATGAAAATGCTTATCACATTCAGATGGATTTAGTTCAATTTTTATATTAGACTAGCTGATGAAAAGATATAAATTGGTAAAAACACAGCAAACTCCAAGACTATAATGACAGTTCCATTTTTCTTCATATTGCTTCATTGAATCCTCACCCTCATGTGCCAGCTACTTAAATACAGCATCACTTGCTTACACAAAACCAAAAACAGGTAATCAGAGCTGTAGCATTTGTTAGTACTGAATAAATGCTCTGACATTTAATGTAGAAAAGATTTGATTAGTTCTCCTGACTACTTGTGTTTATGTTTATTATTCTTAAAATCTATATAAACTATTAGATTAAAATCTATAAACTATTATTCTTAAAATCTGTATGCTGCATTTTGCTTTTTTTTTCTTTTTTTAATGTGAGACTTTATTTTGAGAAACCCCTATTAAAATGCTCAGAAAAAAAATAGTTTAATGTAGATTCTAAGCCATTTCCATAATGCTCCTCGTTAGGGATGCTACAGCATTTTTAGTTTGTAGGTATTTGTGGTATCTTTGCCTCTTTATTTCCAAATCGCTGAATTCCTGGGATCTTCTATTCAAAAAGATTGGCAGGTAACATTTTTCTGAGGTGATTCTAAATATTTGAAGATCTATATGAAGGATGATTGAAAGCCAGAAAGGAACACTAATTTTTGATCTCCTTATTATTCTAACCCATCAGGAAAATTAGGAGGATTTGCACAAGAAAACAACACTATAGATTCTGGAGAACTTGATATAGGCCGAAGAGCAATACAAGAAGTGCCCCCTGGGATTTTTTGGAGATCACAACTCTTCATTGATCAGCCACAGTTTCTAAAATTCAATATATCCCTTCAGAAAGATGCATTGATTGGAGTATATGGTCGAAAAGGCTTACCACCTTCACACACTCAGGTGAGAATTGCTTGCATTAAAAGTAGGACACATTATTGAAAACCAAGATCTTGTATCTTTTGTATCGTTTTTCTCTCTCAGGATTAAATTATCTTCCATTTTGCTGATTTTTATTTTTTCTATTTATACTTCATTGGTTGATGTGATGACCAGAACATTTGTAATACTCTGTGTTGGGATCTAGAATGGGGGTAGAGTCTTATTTATGAGCTGTTCTATTGCCTAATCAATGATGATGCTTCAGATGTGGAGTTGTTTCATGCAGAACTTATAGGTACTTTTATTCTTCTGTGGTATATAAACATATATTTAAAAACCTAAGCCAACTAACATAGAATCTTATGGCCACACATAAGGTGTGGTTGAGAGTTCCTGCAAACAGGACATTAACCAAATTTCCAAACAAGAAGACAGGCAAATGCTGCAGTATTTACAGCTTGGTGTCTCACTAAATAAATACATAAAAGAAAAAATATATAATATGTATCTACAAAGATACAGTGAACTGGGATTGTAAAAGTGACAGTCTTCACTAGGCATCTGGTGTCTTGAAACTTTGTTCTTAAGTGTCCCAGAGGATTTATTCTGTTCTACCCCTCAGAAGGTTTCTAATTACACCTTTTATTGCATATAGTCACACTGCCTAGTAACAAAAAACCCACTTTTTATCCATAATTAGAGAATAGTTAAAGTATAAAAGAATGAACAGTCTTCTGGATTGGCAAGAGAAACAGAGAATCAGTGCCTGAGATGGTATTTTAGCATCAATTATATTCCTGTTTTATTTTAAAGGTTTAAGACCCTCCAACATTAGATTTCTTTCAGCACAGTATTTGTCCAAGTGCTGGCTCAGATCCATTTTTCCACCTGAATAGGTATTCTAGTTCATTTTCTTCAACCCCATTTGGAGAAACATCTTAGTGATTTTTATTTTGAGTGTATGGATTTGCCATGGACACAAATCTAAGTATAGCAACCTAATGATATAATTGTATCAAAGCTTGACTGATTACGTCTGATACATAGTTGTAACAGCAAATCCATAGCTGCAAAATTCATATATTTTAATTCAGCCTCCTTTTTTTTTATTTTAATTTTAATACTACTGCACTATTTAAATTTTTTTGTTGTTTTTTTTTTAATCAGGCATAAATTTTAAAATATGTACAATATAGATATGTATCTAATTATTACACCTATTTAACAGTCACAAACCACAGAGGAAGGGTCAGCAAGGCAGCTGAAGTCACGTAATGCTACATTAACTTTATTTTGTAGTTTAGTTTCCATTAAAGTACACTTTACTGAATGCAGAAAGTGCACTCATGTTTACTTAAAAATTTGATCTTCATAATAATGATTAAATGGGTTTTCTTCAGACCTTCATGTATGAACACCCACCCTCAGGCTGACAACAACCACAAGAAATTCTAGCGTAAAGAAAATTGATTCAGAAACTTATCAGCCATTGGAAATAGGGGTTTAGAATACAAATGCCATCTCAATGATAACAATAATAACAGGAGTTAGGGGAATACATGTGTGGCAAGAATGAATAAAACTGAAGAAGCTGATCTGGACTATGCATTTATATGAGAAGTTATGCACGTAAGTACGTCTATTAAAAAAATGATCTTTACTTGATTCCTTATCCTGTCACAAGGTTGAATTAGGAGTGCCCTTTATATGTAAAACACAGACTACTAAATCTGTTTCCCATCCTGCTACTGTATCTTGTGTAGTTTCTGTGACATTTTGGATATACTGTTGCCAGGATATAGGTCAAGCTCTCTCGTCCTATTTTTGCGTGGTATATAATTAGAGTATTGTTTACAAACCATTGACTCACACTTGATACATTGAAAAATTAGGCATGCTTACTTATCAGTGCCCTAGTGAACTTCTAAGGCTGCTAAAGCTTCCCTAGGGTACAGGTTTATCAGAATGTTTATACGGCCTTGAATCCAATGATGTCCAGTTTAAGTGCCTGAGATAAAACATGTATGTAATCTCCTAAAAATGCAGTTTCAGTAAGTGGTTGGGGCTTTATTTGCAAGCATGCTCCTTCATGTGGTGAGAAAAAAAATGGAGTAAAATACGTCTCAACAGTTTAGGCCTTTCTCCAACAAAGTCCTTGGATGCAGGACTTGGATGCAGATGCAACTTGTCCTGGTAAAATACACATTTAACTGAAGTAGCTTATGTAAACAAAATAAGGTATTTCGGAAAAAAGACACCTAATGAAATGGAACACTGAGGGGATTACAAGCATAAGTCCATTTATTGCTTCCTTATTTCCCCTCTTATGGCTTGTACTGACAAAAGTACCTAACTGCAAGCTGGGCACGGGTAACAGGGACAGACTAACAGCTGATGTTGGGCTTCACTGCATCCTTCCATTACGAAAGGCAGCTCACTCATGTGGCTCCAAGTGTCACAGGAACATAGCAGACAAACACATGAACATCCATGCTGAGTTTGCTCAAAGGCCCATTTAGCATTCTGTCTGTGATGGGGCCATGAGCAGATACGGAGAGATTAATAAAGCAGCATGACAGTACTGCAGTTACTCTTCCTGCAATATGCTTTTGGCCTCCAGAGTTTTAAGGCTGAAGGACTTTGCTGAGTCAAAGGTGCTGTCTTTGTATTTTACAACCTGTATTGGTTTAACACAACCTGATTTCTTGGTGGGGACCAAACCTTTGATAATTTTTTTTTCCCTGTGAATTTGCATAGTCACCTTTGAACCTGTGGAAGCTTTTAGCACTTGTGACATTTGCAGCAAGGCTTAACTACACATTACACACTGTACTCAGTGTGTTTTGAGACAGCCTCCTTGTACCTTTTGTTTGACACACTGTTGGTAGTGTTTTGGAAGAGACGGGGCAGAATTTCTCATTAATGTCTTCTCCATGCCACCCTTGGTTTATAGATCTCTAGCACTATCAGTGAGTTTTACTTTTTCCAGTCTGTTTTGTCCTTTTTTTTTTTTATGATAGCTTTTTCAGTCCTTTGGTCATCATTTTCTGAATGTTCTCCAGTTTTAATGCGGCCTTTTCAAGGTGTGGAGACCAGAACAGCACAGAACATAAGAGGTGTTTGACTATGATGCTTTCATTCAATGCCTTAGTGATGTCTGCTTTTTTTTGGTTTAAATTGTCGAGCTCATATTTCCATAATCTGTCTACCATAGCTCAAAGATCTCATCCCATAATGACAAAAGTTGGCTCAAAGCCCATCTCTGGATGTGTCAAGCTAGGGTTGTTTCATGAGGACTTTGAAAAGTAGGATCTCACTCATACATATCACTTCATGTCTGCGTCTCTTTAATGCTATCTGCCCTTATCTTCTAGTCACAGAGTGACAAGTGCTAATAACAAAATTTATGCAAATGAGCAACTGCTGCTTGTTTCTGAAACGTCAGTATTTGAATTTTCAGATCTCACATTAAATAATAGAGAAGTCATTACTTCCTGCACTCTGCCAGCATTCCTAAAGTTGCCTTGTCACCTGTCCTTCTCCAGTATCTTTGCTCATATGCCTGTGCTACCCTACATGTGTAACTTCACACCACAATGTTCCTTAGCTCCCTCCTTACAGCTTCAGTATTTCTACCAGTGTCTGCCTTCTCTCCGCTGTCACCTTTTACTGTAATGCAAAACTTGCCTTTGACATTGGCCACCTTGTTCTCCACTTCTCTCCTGTACCCTTTGCCTGTTTATCGACCTCTTTTTTGTACCCAGTTAAAACCTGATAGTGAGTAAGAGGAAACTGTAGTCAATATCTGTCCCTAATCTCTGGTGCCAATTATCCTGTCATTGCAAGGGACATAATAAAAGTATGATAGAAATGAGTTTGGGAGCGATCTCAAGAAGTCTTAGTTTACACCCTTGTCTTGTAACAGGATGAATTGTATATAAATTATTCCTATCAATTGCTTAGAATTCTATTATTAAACAATAGCAGAATGCAGAAAATGTAACTCTTGTTTTGTCCCATAATCCAGAATAATAGGGATATAACATGTAGGAAATGGTTTGATGTATTGTATTTTTGGTTGCCTTGGTGTATTCTGTTTAGGTGCCAAAATTAGTCTCAAGCACAGCTACTATTTGTGTGTCACAGACTGATCTGAGACGCATAGTTCTCTCTTTCCGGGGAATCATAAATAAATCAACCAGAAATAATTGACGGTGGCTGTCCATTCAAAACCCAATCAATGCAAGCCTGAAAGTCTTTGTGACACTTTCTAAAAATGTCAGTTCCATTGCAGCCAGAGAATCAATATGTTTATTTAAAGAGACTTTTAAGCATAAAAAAGAGAGTTTGGTTTAAAGCAAAACTGTATGGAATGGTAGGGCAAATCACCACATTTAGACGCAATATAAAGCAAATTAATTTGTCCTCATAGGAGGAAAATAAAATTGGTATGGTTTTGCTTATGAAGGTAATTGTTTTTCCAGTCTGTTTCTGTTACCGTGGCCTAAATATAAAAAAGCAGCCTTTAAAAGGGTTAAGATCAATTAATGTTTTTTGCTGGGGGACAGAATGCACAGTAAATTCCCTTCTCTATGGCTTTTTAAATGTAGTCTGAAATGGTGTTCTGGTAACAGCATATGTCCTTATTACATTAAAATACAAAATTGTGAATTGTACTGTGCTTGTCAGCCATTAGTGGCCAATCAAGTGGTGTAACCACTTGTTCCTGTATCAAAAATACAGTTTTAATCTGAAATTTTCCTTCTACAAAAGTGGTCTCTTTCCATATACAAATTACAAAGTCACTACTAATGTCTGTAAATGACCTGTTAAAACTCAGAGCTCCCTGAGCCTTCCCTTTTTAAAAATATTACTGGAAACCACCAGAGAGGCAGGAGTGGAAAAAAACTAAAATTGTTTTTCTCTCTCTCACAAAATAAGATAAATATTTAATTCTCTGACAAATGAGAGTGTTGAATGGTTTTGAATAATTGCTCTCCCAAAACGATCACATTCGTTTTCATGTGGTGCAGCACAAACAAAGCTGCCGAGGCACCGGCTCCTGCGCATCCTAATCACATTATGTTCTATTCTCCTCGTTCAGACATAGCTGGAAAAGTGTCTCGGGTGTGGATAGAGGCATATTAACTATGCATTTCCTTCACATCCTGGCTGGGGGGAAGATGATTCTGATTACTGGGGAGGAGCAATCTTACAATACCAGTGAATTTTGGCCTGCAATTTCAAGAGAACATAAGCACTTAAACTGTTGTTCCAGGACAAAGGCTATCATATTTTCTTTTGTCCCAGGAGCAGTTTCTGAAGGTCACAAGTCAGGGTTCAAAACCACTGATTCTCTGGTCCTGGGAACTGATCTTATCCCAGCTCAGGTGAATCAGTGGTTTCACATGGAGGCCTTTACTTTAATAGGCCCTGGATGTAGTTTTAATTGAGAGAGATCTTCAACATGTGGGAACATTGAAGATTTATGTGCTACAGTTTGCTTCATACGATAAACATGTCACAGTAAAAGTGAAACTTTGAACAGTCTTAGGAAAAGCAGAGACCCTCTACCACAAGCAAGAATGCTCTTCGGTTTTCCTACCTAGTTTAATTTTGCTCTATACATATTGATCTTTACATGTTCAACATGCAGAAGACAGCTTTCAAGCCATGAGAACGGACTCCAGATAGTGTAAAATCAGTGTAGGGCCTGGAGCAGTTTTAGCCCTCCGGGTGCCTTTAGCCCTAGTTAAGGTGCATAAACATGCATAACATGCATAAAAACTTGTGTTGTGAGTTTGATTGTGTTATCAGCTGGGACACTGCTACATTTTCCCAAGCCCCATGATAGTTTTTAAAAATACAGTATGTCCATTGACCTGAGGTACCATGGGGTTTGGTCAGTTTGTCATTTTTGATAGTTGCAATGTTTTCTATTTTCCATCTCCTGTTTTGAGCTTCTGTGATGGGAAGTAAAGCTCTTGCTCTCCTTCCTCCAGAATTCCAGACCACAAAAGGGGGATTGAGCAGTTAATCCTTCATCTGAAACTAAATGAAGAAAAGTAGATTATTGGTATTGGATATTATTATTATTATTAGCCCATATGCGTATAACACAGTTTGAAAGTTAGCTCTCACCTGTAATTCAGGTGCAAGTCGTGACTGCAGACTCATTTCAACCTGCTGTTTTCTTCCCCCAGTGTATGCAGTGAGTTTATTGGCCACTTTCCACTGAAAAAGTCATTCTAATAAGCACGGGAACTTGTTGGTAATTTTTTTTGAATGCTTAGCAAGGAGCAAAGAAATAAGCAAGGGTTGGTTTCAGCTCCTGCTTCCCTGCTCCAAAAGAAAAGTCTTGGTCTAAATATAAGCCTATTGTCAGGGTGGTGCCATGGTCATCCCGTGACTTGTCAAGCTCCCATCTGTTCTTCATTGCAGTATGACTTTGTGGAGCTCCTGGATGGCAGCCGGCTGATTGCAAGGGAGCAACGCAACCTGCTGGAGTCGGAGCGAGCAGGACGGCAGGCGAGGTCTGTCAGTCTCCACGAGGCAGGTTTTATCCAGTATTTGGATTCTGGCATCTGGCACCTGGCCTTTTATAATGATGGGAAAAATGCAGAGCAGGTGTCTTTTAATACCATAATTATAGGTAAGCATAATCTTTAAAGCTCTTACCAAACACTAGCTTCGGGTCGGGTTTTTTAGGAATACTTAAATAGATTTTCATAGTTAAATTATCTGTCTTTTTTTTTTTTTATTGGCAGGTTTTCTATGTATAGTGTTTCTTTTGCTGCTCAGAATAAAACACAGACTATATATTTTAATTTCTTGATCTAAGGCATAAAGGTTTTAATTTCTTAGTCTAAGGCATAAGGGGTGTACTTTCTTGTGAAACAGTGCTTGAAAGGAGGACACTGTTTTGAAGTATTTATTAAATGGCACAGGGCTAGATTTTAAGTATGGAGCTCATATAGTTTTACTCTTAAAATTTTAGCCTTTTTGTTGGAATATAATGTCCTAAGATACTGGGGAAAATCACAGCTATTCGTGCTCTTCAAACAAAACAAATATAAACACTTCTCGGAGCGAGAACACGCTGTCAGTTAGTAGTGGTTCAGATGATAGGTACTTCATGCAGTGGGCACCTGTGAATTGTCCTTCTCTTTTTCTTTTTAGAGTCTGTGGTGGAATGCCCCCGAAATTGCCATGGTAACGGTGAATGTGTTTCTGGATCCTGCCATTGTTTTCCTGGATTTCTGGGCCCCGATTGTTCAAGAGGTAAATCAACCTAATGCTTTTCTCAAGTCAGTTTAAGCAAGCCTGAAGACAAATACCTCAGAAAAGCAACATCATAGATGTTCTTCTCTATAAAGCTTTGGTGAAGATCTTTATTTTGATTGCTGTGCTGTGTTCTGTTTCACAGCAGCCTGCCCGGTGCTGTGCAGTGGCAATGGGCAGTACTCCAAAGGACGCTGCCTGTGTTACAGTGGCTGGAAGGGCACCGAGTGTGACGTGCCTACGAGTCAGTGCATCGATCCCCAGTGTGGGGGACGGGGCATTTGCATCATGGGCTCTTGTGCCTGCAACTCTGGGTACAAAGGAGAAAACTGTGAAGAAGGTAAATGAGTAAATACTTACTCCAGGACCAGCTGTTATTGGTCAGGTTTGCAGCTGGCACATCCAGCTCTATGAATTTTTCTAGATCTTATGCACTAACCCTGTCTCTTCAAAAATCATTTTAGAATACTACAGATCAAGTTTTGGAATCACTAGTATCACTGAATTCTACAGAATTATTGTATTCTATTTATTCTCAAGTAAGCAGTGGGAAAGTTCAAAGTAACATGCATGTAATGGTTTTGATTGCCGGTATATTTCGGTTTTGTCTGGCTGAAGTCAGCTAAGAAGAAAGCACATAAAACACATATGTAGGAATTCTTATTGAATTTTCCCAGTATAGAGCAAATCATTAATTTACTGCATTTGTTAGTAGTCTTTTCCACTGACCAGTTTGTGGAAAGTGCTGATTCCAGTGCATCAGAGGGAAAAATGATGCATCATTCCTGTATTCCAGAGATATGCATAATAATATTCATTCTGGTGTTCTGAAAAACGCAGTAATTTTCCATTCTATTTTTTTGGGGAGTAAAAACTGCTATTTTCTTCCTCAATCAAATTGATTTTATTGATCTCCACATACAAAGTAATGCAATTAAGTCTCTGGAATTAAATTTTCAGACCATTGACCCTACAAGTGTAACATTTTATTGAGTCAAATTGCTAAATTAAATCTCATCATCTAAAGCACAAGTGAATTAAGACAGATAGACAGTATGCCACTCATTCACTTCTGAAGCAAGTTGAGGGTCCTATATAGCTGTCAAAACTATATAGCAGTGGATTGGGTCAGTTATTCCAGGGAATAGCGCTGCAGAGAATGCAGCACTTGTTACACTGTGATTAAGCAGAGTCAAGATCAGTTCCCCAAGACCCAAAGCCAATCTTGCTGTAATTCAGAAAAATAACTAAACTTTGAACGATTCTCCATTAACTCAGTGGTAATCTGTAATTGTCTAGATGTCAGTATGTGCATGGACAAATTTCACAGCATCAGAAAGTGATGTGAAATGGAGGTGTTTTTACAAGGAAAATTGCAGCTATGCAAGAAGTGACAACAAAGAGGGATTTACCTTGTAGCCAGAGGAGGGAGGCTAGCACAAAATATCTCAGTCCACTCTGGCTTCTCCTCATTTGTTGCAGTGAAAGAAAGGTGGACTTCTCAGCTTCAGCTTACTAATGTTTACTTTCAAGATGTGTGCAATGCTGCCTATTTCATAAGGTCTTGAAATGTGAATTAAGCCCAAAAGTGCCGTTAGCACTTTTGGGTTGATGACTGACCACTATGTATTGATGACTCTTGTTAGGATTGACAGGTTTAAGCTGATCTTTCTCATCTCCCTGCAGCGGATTGCTTGGACCCAGCCTGCTCCAGCCACGGTGTGTGCATCCACGGAGAGTGCCACTGCAACCCGGGCTGGGGTGGCAACAACTGTGAGATCCTGAAGACGATGTGCTCTGACCAGTGCTCTGGTCATGGCACCTACCTTCAAGAGAGTGGTAGCTGCACCTGCGACCCCAACTGGACAGGTCCAGATTGCTCCAATGGTAAGAGTTAAAAGCACTGGCATTTTATAAAATGTTGGTGTCTTGAATCGCAGCATTTTAATGACATTATTGTGTTAGGACCTGACCTGCTGAGCTGGTTGATGTCTTTGAGTTGACTTCAGCATGAACTGTAAATTGATTCAAAGGTTCAAAACAGTTGATGAGTTTGAAGGATTTGAAAATCAATGTATTTGTTTGTGTCTTTTAGCTGCCTTCGTCTGGTAACTTCAGCTATTTCACATGCAAGTTCTGAATGTTCTTTGCATGATACATGAATATTTTCTAATACATCTATTTATAAACTTAAAACTACACTAGTGAAACCAGGGATGTTCACATTTTAAGAATCTCTCCAGCTAACTGGAGGTATTTTTCTTGAAAAACAGATAGCATTCAAGTTTGAAGGCAAAGGGAATGCAAGAATGAATCTTAAACAGCTTTCAAGGCAGGGTGCTGGCTGCCAGGGTGTAAGGAGCTGGTAGGAGTGAAGAAGCAGAGGAATTTCTTGAAATACGGAACTGAGCTTATTAAAACCATAGTCTGAGCTTAGAAACAAAAGGAGAAAACTTAGAGGTACTAGCAGAAAGAGCAGAATCTAAATATTTATAAAGTATGACAGCAGCTTTTTGACGAATATGAGCTTTTAAAATATTGTTTGGTAGCCACCTATCAAAAAAGAAATCATGTCTAACTGTGAGACATGTATTTGTCTAAAGCAGTTCATCTAAGAACTCAGACGTTTTGTTAATGAAAACTGAACACATGGGCTAGCTGGGTGTATGCCAGCTTATGAATAAATATAACTTCTTCATGAGGAACCATCTTTTTAAAACAAATGTACTTCCTGACCAGGATCTGTGATACTGCATAATGGTTTATGCATATGAGAGTGATAGAGTTCCAAACATGCAAGAAAAAGTGACAAAGAGAAGAAAATGTTGTCTACTGTGAAATTTGTTTAGAAGAAAAAATTCTTTTCTGACCAATTCTAACACTAAAAATGGCTATTTATGTTAGATCCTGTCTAGTTCTCAGGCAAAACATGGATCCTCTGTTTACTGGCATATTGTCCTCTATGCTTCTTTTGATGACCAGTTATGCTCCATCTTCTGCTTGTGTTTCATGGAACGATTTGTCATTAAAATAACATAAAATGTTTCTGATTTCAAATATCTCAAGTGTGTCAGACTCACAAAAGAGCTTTGTAAAAACGTGTACAGATTATTTGCTGAAGCTGTGCAAAATGACCTTCAGAAGAGTACACTTAAAAAGTAAATCTTACCCATAAACATGTTGTTAAGCTGCTGGATGAAGAAAAGAATGAGTTATTTCCATCAGAGGGTTTTATAGGTTTGAAATCAGCAGAGCTTTCCTCTATCTTCATCAGCAGTTTGTCCGTTAATTAGCCCTTCAATTCCACTTCAATTAAATTAACTCTAATTAATAAATTCATTACAAAGATTGACGCACCTTGCTCAAAGCTAGTGTGCTAAAAGCTGATAAACACCTTCACCCTAATGAAAAATTGATTAGATTGAAGAGAAATAAACGTTTCTTTCTCGGCGCTGCAGTGACGTTTTGTGACTCTGAAGTTAATCAAACCATCTTGGATCTTTTAATCAAAAATGTAATTCAAAGTAGATATAAAATACTATATAGTTGGGAGAGAGGAAGGGAGGGGGATATTACAGCCGTCTTTTCTCCATAAAGGTTTTGGGCTGTTTCTTACAGGAAATGTCACAGCTCCTTGATGCTGTGTTTAATGTTCCACAGCACTTAGATACACCGGGGAAGAAAAACACTGTTGATCAGGAATCTGGAAACCTTTCTTGCACTGAATGCAAGTTTCTTTTGCTATTAAAAATAATTTTGATCTTTTATTACTAAACTACTTGCTGTCTTTCACAAGAAAACAAAAGCTAAATGTAGCACTTCTATGAACCAATACATGGCTACAGCCAGCTGTATGCTAAGGAACTAAACAAGTCCCTCAGGCTGTATTGTATCTCTTTGTTTTTCTGTTTTCTGCTTAGCAGAAGTAAAGTTTGCTGGAGTCTGACTAAATGAACCAAAACTGTAAATGCAAAATCTGGCAGTGTAAATTATCATCTTGTATTAGCTGAGACTTAATATGCATTGTTTGGCCTCTGACTACCTTGGGCTGCTAACATATTTTTCAATTATTCTATCAGATACAAGATCCTGTTACTATATGTAAATGACAAGTTAAATTGCTGTATGTTGATTTATTTTTTTAACAAAGTATTATTGAAACCAGACTGTTCACAGCTGTCACTGATACAAATTTACTGAAAGTAAAAGAGAATGATCTTTCATACTTTACAGATGTGTCAGTGTGTCAGCATAGTGCTAATTTGTCTCACTAAGGCTGATGCTTTATAATGAAAAAATGTGTCAGAAATGGCACATTTTAACTTTGAAAGAAAACAGGGAGAAGAGCATGGAGGGGAAACCTTGCTAAAATGAACTTCGTCACATTAGATTTTCACTCACAACAGACAATGATCTAGGTATATGTTACATTTATTCACTATGAGTACAGTGTAAGTTCTGGTAGGTCTAAGTGCCATATAATCTAAGATACAAAAAGTTATTCTTAAGACATATGTGACCACAAAAAACATGCTTGAAAATTACTGCGAGCTAGCCAAAGAGCTGTGGACACTTAAACATCACTAAAGTCTGCCGGCTGGCTGAAAGAGCATTAGCAAAGAGATAAAACTCTGGGCTCTCTATTCTGTTGAATCTTACGTGAAAATGTCTTTCACAGTAAATTCCTTTGATATAACTTTCAAAGATTTTGCCTTTCTTAGTCTTCACGTGTCGAATTAAAATGTAGCGCTTCTAATTAATGTATTCCCTCTCCCTCCCCTGTGCTTCCTGCCTCCTTCCCTGCCCCTGTCTCGTCTGAAATGCAGAAGTGTGCTCGCTGGACTGCGGCACGCACGGCGTGTGCATGGGCGGCACGTGTCGCTGCGAGGAGGGCTGGACGGGCGCAGCCTGCAACCAGCGCGCCTGCCACCCCCGCTGCGCCGAGCACGGCACCTGTAAGGACGGCAAGTGTGAATGTAGCCAGGGATGGAACGGAGAGCACTGTACCATTGGTAGGCTGCCTATGCTTTACCCTGTCTTCGCTGCAAAATTCAAACAGCCAGCGCCGCTGGCCACGGCTGAATAAGAATTGTGTTGCTTTGAAGGATGTTTCTTCAAACAGAGTATTTGCATGTGTCAGTCTGTGGAAAAGAGTTGGCATTTTAAGAAAGGAAATGGTTATATAATGGCTCATCAGTTCTTCATACCTAGTTTGCCGTGAAAAGAAGGTAGAAGAATTTCCTTTTCAATCTTTTCCCTTTAACTGCCTTTCACTGAGGGGGAGGTTACTTTTATTTTGAACTGTAAATATACTGTTTGATTTGTGCTTTCCTATTTTTATGTGATAGCTTTATGTCTTTTGGAAATGAAGCTTCCTATTGTTTTTCTTTCTTTTTTTCTCTTTTAAGGAGAAGAAGCTCTAAAAAGTGACTTGCCTACATAAAAATGTCACTTCCACCATGTAATAAATGTGACCTAACTGCCCAAAATTATCTTCTTGTCAACATAATGTTCTATTTTAGAAAGCTAGCAAATTTCTTATGTGTTAATAATGTAACAGTAGTTTAATACAGCTGATTGAGAAGAAGCCATCCTTATTACAGCCTCTGTGTTTCTGTAACCAAGTTAGTTCTAGTGCCTGAAAACCTTTGGAAGTTACTATACCTTTATCAGTGGAGCTTTTCTTACCCGGTTATTTGCAGTCCATATGTCCCATATACAGCAGGATATCCTTCTCCACCGCACAGGCTTTGACAGTGAGCTAGCATGAGAAATTATGCATGTAAATAGGAGGGCTAAGAAAAAGTGGAGCTGTGGTGCTAAGAAATTCCCTTCCACACTAATTCCCCTTCGTGCAAGGTGCTGCACGTCTGTAACAGTGGGGTAGAGCCCTATCCAAACAATTTTTATCTCAGCATAACCACGCAGAGAAACTTCTGCATGACAACAGGTAGGAAGCACAGGCAAAGGAACTGGCAATGGTCTGCATGTAAGAGATTATTAGTTTGTACTTTGTAGTTTTGTGAGTGAAGAGCATTGCATGCTGCTCATTAAAGGCTGGGACAGGAGTAACAATGTGACTGACGTATTTATGGGGCACATCTCCCAAGTACAAGGAGCATCATGGCTGAGACTTTGAGGTGGATTGAATTGGTAATGGAGGAGGTAGCCACAGGTCAGACAAAGGCAGGCATAACACTGAGTGCTGAGGAAATCATGGATAATCGGAATAGTCAAAAAAAGTCCAATAAGTAAAAATACCCACATAGATCTATGTTTGGATAGATGGAGGAGAGACGGTTAAAAGAGGTGATGTAGCTGAAGCAACAGGATAGGACAGTAAGTCTAACTGTAGTGGAGCTGATGGATGTGAATGTGGCATGATTTGCTTTTGCCACAAGCTAAAAACAGGCTGGAGAATTTTAACTTTCATGGAAGTTTTGGAAGGGCTCTAACTCTGAATGTGTTAGCGCAGCTAAGCCATAACTGAGACATGAATATCCAGAAAATAGGAAAACCCAAGCTGTGTTCCCGGATAGTTTACAGTCCTGACTGAGGGGCAGGTGGTGGTACTGTGCCTGGTGGTTGTGAGAAGCAGTGGTAAGAGCTTTGAGGGCAGGGAAAATGAGGGCCTCTTACAGCTGTATTAATACCCACATCATTGCACCAGGAAGATGAGGCAAGGTTTTCTTTTTTAGAACGGAGTCAGGTGTGAACGTAATAAGATTGACTTGAAAATTCTTTCTTACAGCAATCACAATTGATTTTTTAAATTTTGTTGGTTGGTTGGGTTTGGTGTTTTGTTATTTAGTAATGAAATTGCTCAAACATATGAGGGAGAGGTAATCCAGGTGCATCTGCAGAATCACAGGGAGAATCGATAGGGTTAACATTTTTGAGGAGCTTCCAGAAAACCTGCTGACAAAGAGAGTAGAGAGGTGGGGAGAGAACTGCTTTCTGAACAATAAAAGAAAGTAAATATTTAGAAGTAGGATAAAGCCTTTCCCTTGACTGCTTTAACTTGCCAACGAGCAATTACTCAGCAGATCACTCTGCTGTTGGTCTCACTGACCTTGGCAGCATTTCAAGGGTTGTAGTTATATACGGATGAACTGCTTTTGAACAATTTTTCCAACATATTAGGCACAAACAAGTTTTTCCTCAACACTGGGCAAGCAGGTCTGTCTTCCCACCTGTTTATTCTTTAAATGGGTGTTTACTGTGTGGCTGCTGCTCTAAAGATACTTTGATTTGTTTATATTGCCCTTACAGCCTCCAAGGCAAGTAACGAGGTACAGGCTTTAGCCTGCTAGTTGCATTTAGTTTTTTAGAGCTGTTTTCTTCAGGACCCCCATGTTACAGAGAAGCCATGTCATTTTACAGCTCATTTTCAACAGTATTTTGATTTAGTGGGGGAAAAATTGCTGCCTCCTTAACTTGGCAGATGAAGAGTCAATTTGCTTTTCTCTCATCTACCCTACAGTAGGTAGTAGCTCTTTCTGAGCAATAAATTTCAAAACACGAGGGACATCAGAACATTTCTCTATGCAAACCAGTTTTTTATTGTCACCCTCCATTTGTAACCCAGGCATTTTATGCTACTTACAACTCTCTACTTAGTAGCAGAATATTTGCATAATTTGTGTTATGTGTATGAAAGACTCCTACTCACTCTCCCTTTATATGTGTCTAAAAATAAACAATTGCACCCTTCTTATTTCCAGAAGTCATTAACTATTTAGCTGCAGTACTGTGAAGTATTTTAGAAATGCAAATGTGTTTCTTTGTTGCAGCTATTAGCTGGAAGCCATATGAAGTGCAACAGCCAAAGTCAACATCTTCTTTGGAAAAGGAATATTCCAAAGAAATTGTAAACCTTAAGGGCAATTCACTTTACTCACTTTTTGGGAAAGGAGTAGCCCTTCAAATCTCTGGCTGGATGTACAAAATGGGGCAGATGTGTCTGCATTACTCAGGAGGTGCTAACTGGAATATCTACTAAATCATCTGAATCCATAACTCATTTGATCAAAGAGTTTATGGTATTTTTGTGAAGCATGACTGCCATTCAAAAGGTAAAAAATGTTTTGCACCTCAGCTAACAATTTTGATGTATTTTTAAATGCTAACTATCTGTCCAGTCTCATTTTCAGTTAGCCCACCGTTTGTTTTGTAAGTTGACATGTGTTAAAACATAGCATGAAGGAAAAAAACAGACCTGTCTCCTTAATTAAAGCAAGGTAGCCCTTAGTTTTATTTCTCTCTAATATCATTGAAATCCTAGATTGCTTCTTGAGTTATGCTGATTTTTACATATACTTCAAAATATTTGAATGGAATTTAGTCAGAGGAAATTCTAATTACTCTAAACTGCCAGATACCTATTTAATTGTTTGGGGTTTTTTTAATTTCAATACTTCAAGTTGCTGGGAAGAAAAATTGTAGGCGATTGCAAAGGTTTGCTTTTTTTTTGTTCAGAAAAATATTCAGATATCTGCTTATCTGGGTTAAACATCAGGGTTTCCCTAAGGCTGAAGATTACAAGCCTCAACTGGAGAAATAATATATATATATATTTTATATACTTTGATTTGTGATAAAGAACAGAGCAGACTAAATAAAGTGTGGGGGGGGGGAAGTCTATTTTTCTGAAGCAATTTTTATAGTGAGGTGGACAAGGCTGTTTTGACTAATGCAGTAAACCTGAGGTGTATTGCTGGTAGCCACTGTTCCATTATGGGCCTTTGGCACAGGGTAGTGCAAGTTCAGTACCACACCTGATGTCAGCCACACTTGTGACCCACTGCCTTTGCTCTGAATGCAAACTTCCACATATTTATATCGAAGATGTTCAGCAGATAAGTACATGCTCAGCATTCTGATCAATGAATCTAATAGGAATTAGCAAAACTCAAAACTTGGTGCTATTGTTTAGCATCTTAGAGGTTTGAACTTATCATAGGCAATGTATGTTTCAAATACTGAACAATTTAAGGCACCTAAGTTGCTTACTATGTCTTCCCTCTGGAAAACTGTAGTCGTAATCATGGAATAGTTTGGGTTGGAAGGGACCTTTAGAGGTCAACCCCCACTGCAGTAAGCAGCAACATCTTCAGCTAGATTTGGTTGCTCAGAGCCTCATCCAGCCTGGCCTTCAATGTTTCCAGGGCATTCACCACCTCTCTGGGCAGCTTGTTCCAGTGTTTCGCCACCCCCACTGAACAAAACTTCTTCCTTAAGTCTAGTTTTAATCTACCCTCTTTTAGTTTAAAACCTTTACCCCTTGTCCTATCACAACAGGCACTGCTAAAAAGTTTTAATGTAATGTTTTACGATTTCCTGTATCCCCATGAGAACAGGTTAAATCAACAGTTCACTGCAGAGCTATGGAAAATCACCTGTCAATTGTTTACTTGGGCTGGAAGTGACATTCATGAGTCTGAGGTGAACATCCATGTATTATTTTTTGAAGCTCAGCCTGCATCTCAATGGGATACAAGACCATGGATGCACAGCTGGTGCCCAGGTGATAGCCTGGATGAAAATTTGCTCTGTAATTAAGTTTTCATAACACAGTTGTGCTAAAGTATGTTTTTGTTTCCTTTCTGTCCTGGCTTGCAATGAGTTCAGTGACCCTCTCCTGTCTGAGTAGTTGTTTTGTGAGATTGGAACAGATACTATTTCAGAAAGTCTATTATTTTTTGTGATATAACTGTCATGTACCATGAGTATATCAGGTGACTGTCATAGGAAGCCCATAAATATGAATACTTTTCCAGCTGTTTTTCCATCAAACTCTGTTAGCTGAATGAATTTAGTAAATAATTATGTTGGTGGGGAACCTGCTATATCGATGTGCTGTGCAACAACTCACTTTTACAACGCAGCTTAATTTTTTCTATAGACCAAATTAGTTTTAGCATAATCTAAATTGTAAATTTGCCAATTTGCATTAAAACTATGCCTTCTTGTTCAGAATTGTCAACACCTCTTTTTTAAAAGTCTTTAACATTAAGCATGGGTGGGTAAGACCATCTGTTTATGAAGCTTGCCTGCAGCTCCATTACTTAACACAAGACAGGTTACAGCTGTTTAATTGTTACCATGTTGAACGATTATCTTTCAATCCAAAATTAATATTTGTATATGTATGCATGGAAAGCATGTCGTTAAACATAAATGAGCTAAATGTGGAATAATGTCATTAAGCATTCATATTAATCTCTCAGGAGGGCTAAAGTTAGCATCATGGTACTTCCATGCTACTTTTTAGTGCTGCATGAGGCTGCTTAACCTGGTATGCAGAACTGAAAATCAAAGCCAGTGGTGGTTCACTGAGAAGTGTGCAGCTTATGTTTATATTCCAGTGAGAACCAGAATCTAATTGATTTATTTTCTAAGAATTTCCCCTAAATTTTAGTTGAGAAAAAAAAATCACAAAGAATGGCAAATTATTTTTTTTAACATTTTCTTTGCATGAAAAGACAGTAGCATGACATTCAAATCAATCAAACCAAAAAAATAAGTTTTCCTCAGCAGGAGATTTCTAGTGTCATCTATTTTAGCCCGAAAAACAGGGATGTCATCTGGTTTAGACATTCAGAATGATGAAGAAAGTAAGTCTAGAGCACTTTCCCATAAGTGTGTTTCCGTTAGCACAGTTGTGGCGACTGATTAAAAGGGTTTTCTGGCTGGGGACTGACACGGAGGCACCCTTGTGCTGGTTTTCCCTGTGACCACAGTCACATCGGTGTAAGCACAGAACACTGCACGTGTAGAGGAATGCTGAGATGGAACCTCCTCTGTGGCCTGCACCTGTTCCCTTCAGCACGTGTTCAGCTTAGGGCTCCTTACATTACAGATTTCAAGTATGACTGCAGGGAAATGGCACTTCATCGCTCTGTAAGATCAGAGAGCAAGTAGAGACAAATGTGCTCCTTCAGTTAATTAAACGAAGTGCTTATAGAAAACTTGATATGGCTATATATCATTACCCTGTACATTTTTGACACATGGCCTAGACACAGTAAGTCATGGACCAGTTTGAGGGCTTGATCTGTCTTCTCTACACTTGCACGTTAGTGGGAGAGCAGCACAGATAACCAGTATTGTGGTGCCCACTGTCATTTCGGTGCTGATGCTAATTGCCAAGCATGGCTTACTTTTCTCAGAAGTTTAAGTTACTGACAATATTCACATTTCAGAGTGGTTTAATGTGTCACATATTTAATGGGCCTTAGTACATGCACAGGAGTTTTCCATGAATTTTAAGATTCTTTTGAAATCGTTGTCCCTCAAATTGTAATAATTACTCCTGGATGAATATATTCTGTAATTATCAAAATTACTAAGTTTATGTTTTTCTTTAGTTATGGGTACATGGAATTATACCCGAGTACAAGTTTCATCTTAAAAATAAGGTTGTATCTGAATGAAGGTATGACCTTTGACATTCAAATAGTTTTTATCGGATAAAATCAAATATTCAAAACTAATGATATACAACATCAATTAGTTCACCACAGTATAGCCTAGTATAAGTGAAGCCCTAGTTTCAAAACACTTGACTGCTTTGCAGTTGGGATTTCACAACAATATTTATACCTATACCCTCAATGCAAAAAGCCTACGAAGAAGAGATGATGACTTTCTTGGCACCCAGAAGACTGACAACCACAGTTTAACAAGATTTCATGAAATTTAGAACAAATTTGGCTTTTATCTTTCCTGTGCCTAAAGGGCATGTTATTAATTTGCCAGGCCAAGCTTTGAATATGCAAAATATCTGTACCTTTGGTAACCATAAAAATACTCAATTACCAGGTGAATTTAAGATCGAGCATGCACTTTTGGAACTGTGAAAAAAAGTGAGTTATTGGTCAGGCCTTAACACATTTTGAGACCAAGTATCTCAAATACAAATTAACTGTTAGCATACTTTGAATTGCTAATTGGTTAATTTGCATTTAAATGAGGACCACATGTGAAGTTCAAGTTAGGCACATTTTCAGAAAGCAGCAGAATCCTCTGAGATGTGAAGAATTTTAAAGTGTGTTGCAAAGCTTATTTGAGCTGAAGTGGCCAGAGAGTAAGTGCTTTTGTACATTGTATGGTCGCATGCTGGCCAGACCACATTCCATAAGTTCTGTCAGTCAGGGAGAACGATGGAAACAATAATGCTTCCCGTCCTGATCCATGCCCTCATGCGTTTTCAAGTCACATTTATCTTTCATGCAGTTCTTAATGTAAGTGTCAGGTTTTTACCTGTATCTGGGGCAGGTCTTCACAAGTTTGTTGGTTCAAATGGGCATTTGAACTTCTTCGGCCTGTACATGTGAGAGAGTTTTAACTCCTTAATGGCATATACCCTTTCTTCTAAATCCCCTTCCAGCTAAATAGATGTTAAACAGGAAACAACACTGCTCATGATCTTACCCAAATTTCCTATGTCTACTACATCCTTAAAAGTAACTGAACCTATTATTCTAATATATATGTGGCTTTCCAGTAATAATGATTAGAAATCTTACTTTACAGTAAAATTGGGATAGTCTCCAGAACAAAAAATCTAAAGGATAATGGGCTTATGTGCCTTTGTATATAAATCCCTTAAATGATTGCTGCAAAGAACGGTTGCAATTTTGGCAAGGGATAAATTGCAGTGAAGTCAGGTCTCTCTGCTGATATTTGAAATGCATAAATGATTAAGAAGGTTTGAGTTCAGGGTGATGACTGTGTTTTGGCCTGCGTAAAGAGGAAAAGAAATAAAATTGCGTGAATCTATAATTCCATCCATGTGCTCTCCTTTACAAGAAGGGTGAAATGGGAATTTAGGAGTAAAAAAGTATCAAAAGGGAAGAGCGTTTGTAATCCTCCTCTATTGGCAGCAATGCTCTGAACATATGGTATGTCTAAGACAAGGTTCTTATAAACTCAAAGAATGGATGAGGACCATGAGCTGCTTACAGTGGAAGAACATGTGCTTTCAGTACTGCTCAGTGATGAATAGAAAGAATTGCATTTGCAAATGATACCAAAGCCTGCTGCCCCCAAGCAGTTTGGAAGACAGGACAAGAATTTAAAATAACTTTAACAAACAGCACAGACTATGCAGAAAAATAAGGTACAATTCAACAAATGCTGGATTCTGTGCTTAAGAATAATCAGCTGCAGAAATCCAAGTTAGGAGGCAGTTTGCCAGGCAGAAAACACTGTAGGAGATGCTGAATTTGACATGAGTGAACCTTTCTGAAGACAGGCTGAACAGTAGCTTTAAAATTTTATTAATTCTGGACTTCTGTAAGTTTTTTGGTAGCTCCTCAGAATTTGCATATGGATGCATGCTTTTTTTAGTCATTCTTTGGGAGGGAAAGAAGTTGCGTAAAGGAATCAATATGCTATTCCCTAAGTCTGCTGTGGGTAGGATAACAAATGCTGGGTTTAAATATTACAAGGGTTTTTTGGGGTTTTATGTTCAAAAGGTGGTTTAATTGTCAAAAGAGTTAAACTGTAGCTGGTTGGAAATGAGAGGAGGTAAGGGTGATCTGGTAGCCACATCAGGAGGAGTAAACCACTGTGGACTGAGTCTTTAATAGATTAGAGAAGTCAGACCAGAACTGTCAGCTCTGAATTTTGTACCAGTTCCCCCAAAACAAGCACCAAAACTTATTTACAGACTGCATTCTACCTAAAGCTTGCAATAAGTTTTCTCTTCTGCTGGCAAGTGCCTGTGAAACCACTGATAAAGTGTGTGTGTCCCCTGCTACTGCTTGGCTGCACAGGGAGTAAAAAGTAATGTTCATAGGAAGAGACTGGTGTACAGGGTGATCTGGTTAAGGGTGACTTTGAAGAACTGGGTTCCACCCTTGATTCTACCATGTATTCTCTGTTAGTTGTTCACAACTGCAGACTTTAAAGAAGTGCTCCCTGCCTGTTCTTCACTTTCTGGGAACACGACTTGCACATTTGTGAGTTGCTAAAATGTTGGTTTGGGTATGAAATACTTTATAATTCTAAGTATTCCAGAAAATCACGCCATAGGTGCTTGTAGCCAAGTGAATGGAGACTTCTCACTCTGATCCTTCTATGCTTTAGTTACTGGTAAAATGAGGTGAGAATGTATTTTCTTCATGCGAGTAGTATGACGATACTATGCTAAATAATTGTGACTTAGAGAGGAAGGTGATAGGAAAGTCTGTAAGAGAGCTGTTGCTTCTTTTAGGTTAGCGTAGTGTGCCTGCTACTAGGGCATCAGCTGTTTGTTGTTTGTGAGAGAATGAGTGCTGAATGGGGACTGTAAACGGTGCACATTCACAAAGGAAGAAGTGTACAAAATTTTCACAGGTACCCATAAATCCATCATTGCCTGAATTTTGGATGCTTGACATGGCCACTGTCATGGTATTCTTCTAATGTGTTCAGGGCTTTTTGTCATATGGATTGTAAACAAAGTTTTATACAAATACTAAAAATTAATGAAAATAAGTGAAGATATTAAAACTTTCTACTTTTAAACAATCAGGTAAGTGTGTGGAAAGCTTTAAGGGAAACAGTATGGTAACAACATAGCATAGTTTGCTTACGGTCAGTTTTTATTCCAAGAAAAACATGCTATCTCCCTGTACGACACTTGGTGCGAGGTTATGTAGAAGTGTAAACATGGCTGATGCAAGATATGTCGTTCACATGTTCCTGTAGAAGATGGGTGTCTGGGAGCATGAAGTTTGTGTGAGCAGCACAGATACTTAGGCAGTCGTTCACCAGGGAATGGGAACTGCGATACGGAGTTGTGGGACACGAGGAGAGGAAACAAAGCAGAGGTTGCTCCGAGAGGAGCAGAACAGTTTCTTCATTGTCGCCGAAACTGAAATTATTTCTTCGTCATCTCTCCTTTCTTTTCTTTCCCCCTTTGGTTCTTTTATTCCCCCCC
>VZRQ01011082.1:0-17784 GCA_013397975.1 Machaerirhynchus nigripectus
ATAAGATATGTATAAGATATAAGGGATTCATAGTCAGAAACAGTTGTAGGTTGTGAAAGTCTAGGTGTGTCCAAGGAGATGATGAACAGGTGACTAGAATGACCATCCAGCAGGGGCTGCCGTGTTCACTGGTCTCTGGCATAGAAATGCTGGGGGCTGTAAGGGTACTGAGGAGGAAGGTAACACACTCCTGCATCATCCTCTATTCCTCCCTGTCCATCTGCAGGGCCAGCAATTTAAGGCACAATACTGGGATAAACAGCCTTTGGGCTTGACTCACTGTTCTTACATGATGGTTTTTTATTCCTTGGAATTAAAAGGAGAGTGTTCTTCAAGGGATTTCCTCATCAGGAATGCCCTGTAGTAGTGTTTCACTATGAGGTGTAATACAGAAAGAATTTGAAATATTTCTTCTTTAATTTTATACTGTGCAGTTTTTGGTTATATGAATTTAGCTGCTTTGTGGTATTTCTATGCTGATTTTTTAGTAACTCTGTGGAGTTACTAGATATATAACTTTGATCATTAAACCCAATGTAAGACATTCTGCTGCAGAATAATACCCCAGTGTTAATCCCAAGAAGCTCATAAGAGACAAGAAGAATAAGCTCTTTGTGTCACTGTTTAATTAACCAAGGCAGATCAAAGTGCTGGCAGGGAGATGGTTTAGGAAGAGGTTAAACTGCAGTTCTGTGGTGTCCTGTCAGGACACTCCAAGTGGTAGTTCCAGACACTTGATGACACTTATATTGATAATCGGTGTCTAAATAGGTTCTTGGTAGCTTTCCTATGTTTCCATGGGTGCTCTTAGGCTCATCTCTGCTTAGACTACTTTAAAGTCATAATCTACACATCTGAGAGCATTTTTGACAAAGAATAGCTTAAAGCATGTTTCTCATTAAGTACAAATTAAATGTTTGTAAGGTATTTATTTATTAAACTGATCTGTCTCTGTGACAGGATGACAATATTGCCTTATCCTGACATATGGAATAGGCAGGGCTGCTAAGTGACTTATTCAAACCGAAAGAGTTGGTAATGGGGGCAGACAACCCTCTTCCGCTGCTTTTTTGACTTGGATTTTCATGCCTTCTGTACAGCCTGGATCATTTGGGAATGCTTCTTTTTGAATTCAGTGTCTAAATATGTGAAAGAGCTCCTTCAAAATATGCAGGTACTATGGTTAGAGCTGTCTGACTCTGCTCTCACTGTTTTATCTCCTTCTGATTAGACTCTCTTTCTCTGATGATTTAAGTGTGCAGAAGTGTTGTCCCTCACACCCCTTGCCACCCCCCTCCCCCGACTCCCCTTTGTTGCTGAGGAAGTAATTAAACTTTTGGGCCCGAAAATAAATGTTGAAAAAGACCCTTCCAGATGCTGAGTTGTTAAGCCCTGCTCTGTGCTTTGCCCTCTGCTTTGTGTTCTCCAGCTGGGGAGGTTTGCAAGGCCAGAACCCCTTCTGGCTGCTTTTTTTTTCCTTAAGGCCTTTCCTAGGTGAGCTAGAGCCATCTCTTACGCATTTTCTTATCTCAAAGTACTGTATTTTCTTTTGAAAACCAGCTGACACCTTCCCTTTCCTAAACTTTTCCTGCAAATTGTAGAATTGGTAGTTGTGTTTGAAGATTCTCTTCGCCCTGAGCCCTCCTCTCCCCATTCTAAAAGTCTATGAGTACCATTGGGGCCAAATTAAGTCCTTAAATGTATGAGCTGTGCATTAAGTGTTTGTAACTTTGACTGGCAGGGCTGTCTGTGCTCTTAGGCACAGCAGTAATGACCACATGCAGTACCTAAAAGGACTGCATGGTATTATATTCATTAATCTCACTGTGGTCTGGCTTTAATTCTTTGTAGATGCGCAGAGAAGGGGCATTTTCTGTCAGGAGGGGTAAAGGTTAAAACAGTTGGAGCTGCAGGAAAAGGTAAGGAAACAGATTGTAGGTTTCAGAGATTGTTGTAGGATAGCAAGACCGACTTCGCTAAGTTTGGTAAAAACGTGATTTAAATGGAAAAAGCAAAGTAACTCAAAAGACACCACCTGATGGATGAGCTATAGGAAATACTTCTCTAGTGATCAATTTTTAAATAGGATAATTATGGTAACCCCTTAAAAAACATGCTCTAGAAGGCAGGATAATAGGTTGTTACACCTGGTAAGAGTCATGTGTAATTAGGTGCCTGGACTATATGGACCTCTATACAAAATCGGCAGGTGGTAGAATAAATGTACTGCCACTTCTTTTGTACAAAGTTGGGGTTTTTTTGCATAAGTCTGCAAAGAGATCGGTCCTTTGTCTCTATTGGATACATCATTATAGATACTGTTAATAAACCAGAAATAACTGACAGATCAGTCTAAAGGTCTGCTCTGTGCTGCTGTCCTGAGTCAAATGAGAGCAGCTTTGTGGAGGAACCTTGCTCTGGTCTCTGGGCACTGGCTGTGTCTGCACTCTTTCTCTTGCTTGCCAGGGGCTAATTAGAAGGTAGAAAAACCCAAAAAGGTGTTACAGAAATACCATAATTACATTTATTAGGAAGTCTGTGCATATGTGTTAGATTGGCACCAGCTATCCTTGTCTTTGATTATTTGATTTTGATTCTACAGCCAAACTTCGTGTTAATCCGGGCAGATTTACACAAACACCAGGTGCAGTGCTTGAGTACAGGAAGTCATCCAGGGGTAGGGACTTTGGTGTTCCTGCATTCTTCCTTTGGCTGTTTTGGGAAG
Organism: Machaerirhynchus nigripectus; assembly: GCA_013397975.1. Classification (NCBI taxonomy): domain Eukaryota; kingdom Metazoa; phylum Chordata; class Aves; order Passeriformes; family Dicruridae; genus Machaerirhynchus; species Machaerirhynchus nigripectus. The sequence goes on from VZRQ01011082.1 coordinate 2,726, forward strand.
GGGATGGGAGACAAGAGGTTTGTGTGGCTGTTTAGCTGTCAGGGAGCAGTGCCTTGGCAGTTCTCCTGCAGGAGCTGCAGTGGAGTCGCCTGTCATACTTGCTTGGCTGCAGTGCCCCAGTAGCTTCCAAGGGCTTTTCCAAAGGCTTATAGCAAGAGCCAGCAATGTCTGTGCAGCAGACAGGATTTGCTGGGGGATGACAGCATAGGGAAATTTGTGTGGTAAAATGCCATGTGACCCTGCATGGGAGGGGTAAGTAATGCTGCTTGGCTGAATCTCTCAGCTTTATTTTCTGCACCTGTGAGATAGTGTCAGTGGCACAAAAGTGGAGGTGGACGTCACCTGTGTCTGACACGGGGAAGGGATGACCCCTGCCAGGTCCTTGCCTTGGCTCATGGCTGGCCAGGAAGGACAAGATTATGGGCATTTACGCTTGTGGGTTCTTTGGGTTTGTTTTATCATGTGGATTCTGTGTTTAGTACAGTGGAGCTCAAGTCTCCCCCATGCCCTGTGCCAGTGGTGCTGAGCAGAGTTCCTTGGTTGTGCCTCTGTTTCCTGGCACTTGCGGGGATCTGTTGTCTCTGAGACTTCCCTTCCCCAGGCAGATGTGGTTGGAAGTGACCCAGGGGTTCAGAAGGCATTGGGGTTGTTCCGGTGGGAGACGTCTGTGCTTGGGACCTTTTGCAGGGGCCCAGGAAGCAGAGGCTTCTGCAGGAAGAGGCCATGTAGAAGGGACCAGATGGTGACCGTGGGGTTCTGTGCCCGGAACCTGAGGCCATAGCAGTGGCCAGTGTCACTTGCTTTGGAAGCCCATGTGGAAGCAGTATTTCCCAAAAGCCTTTGCTCCCTGGCACACTGTCATTGGGACTGGTGAAGATGAAGGGAGCTCTCCTGAGGTACAGACCCCTCCTGGGGTATTCACCCTTTCGGGATGAGACAGCCCCATGGGTGGAGGAATGCCTTATGCAGAGCCTGTTTAGTGTTGCTTTGGTCCAGATTTATTGTATGTGGGAATTCAATGGATCTAAGTTTACCTTCTCTTTGCTGTATCACTGATAAAAGATATTCGTCAGCCCGAAGTCTGGCCAGATAAACCTTTTCAGTCACCACAGTGGAGGGGAGGTGACTGCACATGTGCTGAAGGCAGGGCAGAACGTTTCCAGGTGCCTCTTGGGAAGGAGCTGGGAGAAGCAAGTGCTGGGACCAAACCCAGCCTGGATTTGAAGGGAGGTGCCTGTAAAAATGAGACTTGAGAAGATCTGGTCCTACTGGTGGCAATTCAGCCCCTGTCACATTGAACAGCAGGATCTGGGGCATCCTCTGGGTGTTACCCAAGGGGCAGCTTTGGGCAGCACGCTGGGCCCTGGCTGGGGAGCAGTGGGAGAGGAGAACTGGCTGCTGGAGGAGGAAAGGAATCAGGGAACAGGAAAGAGCAGCACCCGGGGGCTGTTCCAGCAAGCTTGCGGCATTCCCATGGCTCTTTCAGAGTTTTTTTTTAGAGCACTGGGATGTTTCCCCCATCGGGAGCTCTGCCAGGTGCTGGGAGGAGCCAATGACAGAGCCGGAAAAGCTGTCAGTGGCATCATACGGCCCTGTGTCATTCCTGTCTGGTGAGGCAGAGCACTGGCCCATCTGTGGTGGCAGGCAGGGGCCTGGATCTGAAAGGAGGTGCCTTTTGTACACCTGGCCAGTGGAGCTTTTGGTGTCTGGAGGGACCTGGCAGGCTTCTTATCTCAGGAAGAAGGAGATGGGGGGAGGCGGAGGTTGTGTGCATGTTGAAAATCACTTGAAGGCTGAAGAAAAGACAATTGATATCTGGTTTTGGTGACGGGGTTTCTTCTACTTCAGTCAGTCTGGGATTTTTTCTGCTGCTGGGTGGAGCAGCATCAGAAACCCTTTAGGTTCTTCACTGCCTGCTTCTCCCTAGTGGTGCTTTCTGCTGCTCTCCTTTCTGCTCACCTTCATGGGCTTCTTCAGTCTCTGAAGCTGGAGAGGAAAGAGGGAAGCAGCTCATTTTCCCAGACTCAGGTGGAGGAAGGGAGGCTGAGTGCTTCTTCAGTTTATCTAGGAGAAGGGAGAGAGCTTCTTCCATTCTAGTTATCTCCAGACCATTTGATTGTGTACAGCCAAAACGTTGGTGAGATGGCACAAGCACTATGAGTCTTCCTGAATTTTTAACAGCACAGCTGGGGAGCCCAGTGTGCAGGTATGGATTTCCTTGAAATCAATCCTTGCCTCCCTGCAGCCTGGTTCCACACCCTTCTATGGATTTCTTGGCTCATCTCCAGCTGTCTTCTGCATAAACATATAAGCTAGAGATCTCAAGTTCTTCTTACTGGGGTAATACTGAGTCTTCGTCGTCTTGGATTAATAGATGTGTGCATGCCACTCTTGGTGGCATAGAATAGTTAACTCTGCTTTAGGGGGAGGAGGAGGAGGGTTGTGTCTGTGGCATCTGTCTTGCCCCTGTCCCTGGTGTTACAATGATGCCTTCCTGTTTTAGCCAAAGTTCTGCCAGTAAAACTTATTCCCTCTGTGTCACCTGCCTTCCAACTATTGGTTGCCACTGAACTACTGGAAGTTCACTGGAGTCCTGTTTTTATAAGGTCAAGCTGTAGGGATTAAGTGGTATCCCTGTACATAGTCATGGGAAGGAGCCTGAACTTTAAATTTCTGATGATCTGGTTAGCTGGCAACTATCTCTCGAGAGGGAACATCCATTCTGATTTTATGCAGTCATAATTGCAACCTTAAAACATCAAAGGTAGCTTTAATGTGTGTGAAGCATTTAACATACTGTCCTTGCAGAATACTTGGCTAAACTCAAAACAAAAATTAAGTACAGTGTGAATTGCTTAGAACTCTCATTTCCCCAACCATGCTGGGGTTGTAAAGATCTTCATTAGTGTTTAATTAACCCCTAAACATCTAAGGATGGTCATTTTACAGATGATCACTGTGGCAGTGTTGGATGAAATGAGTTTTATAATGTTTCACAGTGAGGAGTGTCTGCTGGCAGACTAAAGGAATAAAAGCATAGGAAGAAGCCCCGTCTAGCTGAAATTATTGTTCCTCTAAGCTCTGAGTGGTACATGCTGAAAAAATGATTATCCGCTGAATGGGAAGTCTTTTCTTCTATTCCTTTGAAGCGAAATAATAACATGACACTTTTCTTTATCCAATGATTTTTTGGAAAGCATTAAAAAAATAACTTCAAAATTTCCTATGTGGATATGAAGTCAGTTCCCGGAAATGAATATTCAGTATAAAAATCTAACAGGTAAGAAGACAGACATTTATTACATAGCAGTTGGCATACATTTTGCTTCTAATGAGGATAAAATACATGTAAATGAATAATTACAGTAATTGTTGTAATTAGGATTTGTTCATGACAAAGGTCTCATAATTGTATAACCAACTCTTGCTTTATTAAGATTTATAATAAGTCTGAACTCTTAATTCCATTTTATTCCTTTAGAAGCAGGATTTGCTGGGGGGGAGCGTTTTCAGGAAGCTGACTTGCTATGTGCTCTCAACTGTAGATGTTTCCAATTTTCTTCATGGCAAAGCTGGAAGGCTTCCAGTGAGATGGTGTAAATGACCAAAATTACTGTAATGTGGGGATCTAATAGTTGAAGGCATTCCTGAGTGGACATACTGGATCTGACAGTTTCTGGCTGTAAATTGTAATAGCTTTTCTCCCTCTCAAGTTTTAAGAAGTTCTGGTTACAAATAAAAATGTTGTTGTCTCCTTTGCAAGTTAATGCTATTTAATAGTAGATTTTAAAGGCTAATTTTTCTTGTTTGCTGTTGCACATCCTCTCTGCTTCTACTAGAATTGAATAAAAGCAGCTTTTTTGCTGTTGTTTGACTCTTTTTGGCTTCAAGATGAGTCCTTTAGCCACTACAGTCCCAACAGTCACAGTATCCTCAGGCTAGTTTTAATTACAGCAGAATCTGCAAGCATCCCTGAAGCATGGAGAAGAGTTTTATGTCTCATCAGTTGCAGGTGGGGTTGGAATTGACAGTGATCCAATGTGGCTCTAAGGGTTTCCAGGGTTTTTTCCCTTGCATTGTGCTGCAGTGCTGAAGTAGGTTCAGTGCTGCAGTGCTTTTGTCCTCAGGTTTTCTTTTTAAACTGAGATTGAATCCATGGAATCAGTTTATCCTGTGTTCCCCAGCAAGGGAGAAGCACACACAAAGTTCTGGTATCCTACCCAGTTCTGTTGTTCTCCTGCAGGTATAACCACCCAGAAATGTATATGCTATATATATATCCTAAATATAGCACATATGTGCTATAACCACCTGTAAATAGTTAGGTGAGCATAATAATTCCTATGGGTTATCTCCTAAAACACACCTGATGGTGTCAGTAGCTCACAGACAGCTTCTCAGAGTTATGCATGTAATGTCAGAATCTAGAAGTGGTTAATAAACCCTTTTTTATAACGCTGGGTTTAGATAACTTGATTTTGCATTATAAACCTAGGAGTGGCTTGGCTAGAGTTATTTTGTTTCCTTGTCTATGGAGCAAACCCAAAGCAGTTTGAACCAATTTCTGAACACTAGAGCACTTTCAGAGATGGTTCTTACAGCATGTACATTCTTTTTTAGTTTTTCCTTTGTCTTTCTTAGAACTTCAGAGGAACTCAGGGCAATCCTCTTTCCCTCTTTCCTCCTCTCTCCCCATCTAATTAAGGCTAGGAATTCAGGTACTCTAACCTGATGAGATTTAATAACTTATTATATTAGTGAATCACTATGAATGTGTGCCATTTTCTGCTCTTTTCTAAATATAGAGGGGGGACTGGGTCATGGTGTCCTCAGCTGTCACAGGTACCACAGGAACTTTCTTAACCGAGTTGAGCTCTGTCTTAGCTGCGGGGATTTTTGTCTTCACTATTCCAACTGAGGGGGCTGCTCCTGAACTTTGTGGCTTGAATGCTTAGGAATCAGCTTGAATTTCCAGCCTGCATATGTGTCAGTGGGTAGTTTAGAGCCATTTGTCGTTGTGTCAGCATGGTTTGTCCTTAAACCTGAATAGTTCTTTTTCTCTTCTTGATGTTCCTGTGTGAATATACAGACCAGTGATAATCCTGTCCTTTTTCAGACTGGTTTTGTGAGTCTGAACACAGTGGAATCCACTCTTGCATGGTATGCTCTCAGGTGTAACTGTTCACACACAGTCCTGTTCACCTGTGCCCAAAGGGGACATTCCCATGATGAAGATGCCCAGCATTCTGTACCTGATCTCTCCAGTGCAGATTTTATTCAGGATTACACATTATGTTCCATGCTGCCTTTAGTAATTGAAACTACTTCACTGCAGTCATGCAAATAAAGTAATTGCAGTGTGGCCTGCAATTAACCTGGCCTGGGATCCACCTCGGCCTTGTTCTGTTCTCCCTCAGCCTTTCCATTTTTTTTAATATCAGCTATATACCTGTTTTCAAATACTGTCCTGCTTGACGTTGATTAACATATTCTGTGCACGGTCCATCAGTGGAATTTTATTTTGGTTTCAGTATTACCTTTTTATTTAGTTTGGAGACACTTAATATTTTCTTTCAGTCACACATCTGTCTCCTAAAATTTTGAAAGTCTAATCTCCTGCCCAACTCAGTAACTAAAGATTGGAAGAAAGATTTGTCTGGCAAATACTGCACACAGAGTGAAGCAGGAAAATGTGCTGAGGATGTCCTGTAAAGGGTGGATGTTCTGGAGGAGAGGTTGGCAGTTGCACGTGTGTACATACACCTCCACCTGCCTTGCTGTCTTTTATATAATAGCCATCCATTATCCCCATTATCCATTTCAGTTTTTTGCTGTGTGTCAGTATAATTATTAGAATTTTTTTAGTGTTTCTCTCCTCACATGTTTAAAACAGCTTGACTGTAACAGCCAGTTGTCTCTCAGTAGGGCTTTGGGGAGGGGATGCAATCACTCCATGGAGGAGTAATTAGCTCCCCTATCACCAGGAACAGTACTGTGTTCTCTTCGTATCTTTACAATACAAAAGGTGCAGCACCCTTTGCTGTTTTATTACAGCTAAGTGCTTTGAAGAGTTTCACAAAATGAGATGTCACCTCTACTGTGCCTCCTTTTCTTGGGGAGAGGCCAACTGCAGTGCTGATGCTGATGTCATTCGTCTCCTTGAATGAGAGTTTGTGGTATCCTCTCTTCCCATTTTTGCCCTTCTCCTCCTGCTTTTTATTGTGTAATTGGGATTCAAGACTTGTTTCCTTCAGTTGGATTTTGTTCCTTTGTCAGAGAGAGGGTGAATTACAGTCACCCACCCCTGCACAGGCACATTCTTGTTCCTGTGTATCTGTTTAAGGAAGACATCAGTTGTTAGCTCCTGAAGGATTGGCTGTAATCCCCAAGAGCCCATAAGAAACCTGTTGGCACCGTGGCTTCAGGTCATTAATTGGAGCATTTACTGTCACCACATGTCTTTGAAAGTGCTTGAGTGTGGCTTTGATGCGTTCTCCCAGAGTGTGTTGGCCCTGCACTTCTTCATGGCACAGGCAGAGCCAGGGTCTGCTCCTGAGCCCTGACTTGTGCTTGTGGGGCAGAGGGGCAGATTGGTTGCCGGGATGCGCTTGACAATGGCCCAAGACAGGCTGTGGGCTCAGGCCAAGTGACAGCTGAGCTGTGCACCATAGAAGAACTTAGAGCTACAGTTCTGGTGTTGTGTTAAGCACAAGCAAAAGTGACATCCTCATTCACAACTCTCATCTCTCCTTTCTTTTGTACCTCTTAGGGTGTTTCAAGGATGACCGTATTGTGTTCTGGACTTGGATGTTTTCAACATACTTCATGGAGAAGTGGGCCCCCCGGCAGGATGATATGCTCTTCTACGTCCGTCGGAAACTGTCCTATGTCAGTGGGGAGAGTACAGAGGGTAAAAAAGTGAGTAATGAGTATTTTAATTTGGGATGCTTAAGGTAACATGGGATTTGGTGTTATGGGGTACCTGACACATCTGAAGAACTGCAAACCAAGGATAAAGAATTTCCAGCTCTGCTCACCACAAGATGTTACACAAAATTGACCTATAAGGAAATACCATGGTTAAGGTTGTGAACTCCAGGCGACCCTGCTTTGGCAGGAGGGGTTGAACTGAATGATCTCCAGAGCTCAATGATCTTCCAAGCTCAATGATTCTGTGATTCTGTAACATCAGCAGCAGTGTAAATGAGGTGCGCTGTCAAAGACTTGGGAAAATCAGAAAGTTTGCCTGCCTTTTTGGGAAACTGATTTTTGTTTTTCTTCTCAGTGATGATACTGTATGAATTCAAAGCGTAAGTCTGTAGAAAGGGAGACAAAAAGAGAAGGAAGATGGTCACGCTGGTATTTCTAGAAGAAAACTGCCTGAGATACCAGATTATTGGGAATGAACATCTGCTGGGTGTACTCAGTAGCAGAATACAAGCAGTCTCCTGGAGCTGGGATACTGCAATGACAAACAGTGGAGAAACTACTCTATTCTCATAGTCTACATTTAAGACAATATGCCCCTCCTAAAGAACTACTGTTCCTTGCAAACATAGTCAGGTATCCTAGTGCTGCTGCATAGGTATTTATTTCCCTATTAGAGATCTGAGAAACTTCTTAGCATTCCATGGCAGTTTTCACCTTCGGTGGGGGAAACAGAAGCAAGAAGTAGGATGGTTTTAGTGGGAATAAAGGTTGGTGGCTGCAGGAAGATAAACGGAGGAAAAAAAATATGGGGATTGATTTCCTGACATGTGTAAATAATTGACACTGTTGTTGAATCACAGGTATTAGTGATTGGTGTATGTGAAAGTGTTTGCAACCAGCTGTACAAGAGTTCTCTGGGTTCAAGTGTGGTGGTGTAAAGAACTGTAGTTGTCAGCTCCCTTGAGAAAAAGATTCCAGAAGGTCCCCACACTTTTGATTAAGATACAGAAAATGGACAGAATTATCTTCTCTCTTCTCCCTGGCCCTCCAACTTCCATCTTGACAACCACTAAGGAGAAGATGACAAAATACGGTTCTTTCTCTGTCAGATGAGTGGTTTAGTCTTCATCTAGTGTATTTGGAGCTTTAAGACTTGTGGGGGAAACTTCCATCCTGATTGTTGTTTAAGTGACAGTAAATGCATCCCTGTTTCACATCAAATTATATTATGGCTTTGTTCAGCCTGGTAAAAGCATGGGTTGTTTAACTTCTTGTCCTTCTCAACAAGGAAGGTGAATCTCAGAGACAGCCTAGTTGCTTAAATCCATTTACAGACCCCTGATCCACCTGTTTAACTGATTCATTAGCTTAAAGTGTTTGAACCTCTTGTGGATAGGTGACAGTGACATAAACCGTTGTATTTGCTCTCAGAGCATTATTTAAGCTTTCCAAAAGCACCATAGATAGTTTTTATTTGTCAGGAGGTTTCATAAGTGGTGGTTACCACAAAATCAGCATTAGTGAATCATGTGTGGTAACAGCTGGGATGGGAAGTGGGCCTTATAGCACACACAGCATTTTGTAACTCTCCCTTGGCTGTCTGTATTTTGCTTGGCTTTTAAGAATTGTACCTTTCCTGTGACTTAGAAGTACTTCAGTTGCTTTGTGAAACTTCATAGTTGGTGATTTGTTGGTACTTGTTCAGCTGTCCTCCTGTTTGATTTCACTTGCTTGCTTTGTAGTTCCAACTCCTCTTTTATCTGATTTTTGAGCCTGTCCAGTGCAGTGAGACACCAAACAACTACTCCTACATTTTGAATTTTGACTACATGGGCTTTAAATTTACTTCATAGTTTTGGCCATTCTTTCTTTAAAAATGATGCCAAAATGCCAAAGTCATACTGTTAAAGGCGAGGGAGATGGAGACTGGTATCTGTAGAAGCTGGATAGAAGTACAAGTCTCCCTGCCACCCACCAAACTATGCTCTCATTTAGGTTCCCAGGGGTAGATTGAAAAGGCAAATGAAGGGAAGAGTTCAGAGTTGTTTGGGGACATTTTGGACTAGAACTGGAGCTGTGCTGTTGGCTCCTGCTTTATGCCAGGCTGAGCCAAATGGTCTGGTGATGATTCCTTCATGGACCACATTGAGGGTGACTTTGTAGTCTGGGTGTACAGTGAAGCTAGTTCGTTGTAGTTCTTCCACAAACACTGCTATATATGTGCTCTGTGCTTAGCTCGCCGCTGCAGGTTTTGGCTGAAGAATGCTGGCAGAGGTGGCTCATACCATGTCAGCTCAGAATGTTAGTTTATGTTCTTGAAAATAAGACCTGTGCAGCTTTGAGCACAGCAATCATCAGACTGATGACAACGACAAAAGGGGTTGAGTGCGGAGAGGCTGTTTGTCTGAATGCTGACAATGGTGGTGTTTGTTTGTGTCATTTCCATGCCCTGGTGTGATGGTCTGTGTCAGTGGGAAACAAGTGTCAATGAATCCAGTAGTTCCCAGGTTTTGGTGCCTGTCCTGTGTGATAAAAAGTAGTTCCTGCTTGTGCGTTTGGGTTCTTCTGTGCTTACTGGAGCTGAGGAGTGTTGGCAATAACATTTGATTTTAAGTTGAAGTGTAACTGAGGATAAGCAGAAAAAACCGGATAGGATCAAGATTAGAGGTTCTGCTCAGTTTTGAGACTGAGTGAGAAGGGCTTTGGGTGCAGCTTAGTCATGACAGCTTGAAGTAATAAATCATACCATTTGGTATGTCCAGTAGGTAAACTTCTCTACCATCATAAATTTTATTTTGAAGGGCCTTTTAAATTATCTGCTTTGCAGTCTGCCTGGTCCAAGTGACTTTCCATTTCCTTCTCTTTTCCTTCCCACCAATTTCTAAACTGAGCATAGATGGATGAAACAGCAGTTAAGTTAATATGTGGATGCCAGGGCAGAACTGCCATATCGAATTCTGGGCTATATCCACTACACAGACTCTTGGATCCCAGAGAAGTACATTTAATTCTCTTTCTTTGGCACGTCACAGTAACACTCTTGCAGTTTTTCGTGCCAAGTTTTGGAGATACTTCTTCTCTTGGTGTCTTTATGCAAAACCAGAGACCCCCTGTGTCAGGTTCTGTGCAGACCAAGGCACTGTGGAATGTAGCTTTTCCCAAGGTTAAGGAATTTAGCAGGATTTTGTAAGGTGGAATCCCTTTGACTTGTCCCTGTTTATCAAGTCAAGACTCAAAAACCCCTTTGCTGCTGCCTCTCATGCCAGCTGATGTGACCTACTGGCAAATGTAAGCCCTGATACTCACTTCCAAAGGGTCTTGGACAGTGCAGGTTTGAAAGGTTAACATGGTTGGATTTGGGATTATGATTTTAAAATGCTGTTAGGTCAAGATTGAGTATCTCTGGTCTTTCTGTAGAGGGCAGCTTTACTTTCTCCTGGGAGTCCAGAAGATGCAAGTATACAGTGTTACGCAGACAGCTGGGAAACGAAGATAAAACTTCAGTGATGGACCAGCAGGTTGTATTCTGCCTTTCATCGTGCCTTGTCACCTGAAAAGGTGCCATATCTATGGGGCAAATCAATAAAACAGATAAATGTAAGACACCCTGGGCATGCTTTGAGCTTGCCTGGATATTGGAGTAGTTCCTATTTTCTTCAGCATCCTATGAAATGTGGAGGAGTAGAGTAGCTGCCAAATGCACAGGATAGTCATTAGGACTGTTAAGTTTTCAAAAAGCTTAAGCTACTGATGTTGTGACTGCAGCTTCAGAAACAGAACTGAACAGAGCCATGGTTTACATGTTCATGTGCATCTGGACCTGTGACTCAGCAAATACTGCTTGTGGTGTGAGCAGTCAGTTTCCAAACCTGAATTACTTCAGGCACATGACTTGCACTGAAAACGACAGGATTTTACTAACTGAATCCATAATTCACTGTCACCGTCTGGCTGCTTGGAAGATTCAACAACCTGAACTCAGCATCTAAAAAAAATACAAGTTTTAAGAATCCTTCATTGCTGGCTCTGTTGCAGTGTTGGGGTTTTTTCCAGCACTGCAAGCAAACAGGATGTCTCCAGAAGAGCTCTGTTCTGTACTTCATGGCAGTCCCATGCCACCACCCAAATGCTGAAGAGAAACAAATGGCCAAAAATTGCATCTTTCTTGCTGAATAAATTATCTTCTCATTCGTGGGTAGTATGTGGGAACAAACAATGATTGCAACACATCCAAGTCAATACAGAGTTGGCTGTTGTGCCTCAGCTCTACCATTGTGCTGAACTTGTAGAAGTGTTGCAATGAGCAGGAACGGTGGCTCCTGCAAAGAGTTCAGCATCCACACAGTGCTTTCATTTTGAAACATGAAAAAGGAACCCCAGCATTATCAGATTGATACTGGGTTTTCTCGTAAGGAGCTCAACATCTTCAGTGCAAAGATTTGACCTTTCTCTTGCAGTTCTCCTTGCCAGAAATCCCTGTGCTTTCTCATGCTACTTTGCTGATGTTTGATTGTCTAAATGTGTGAGCATAAAGGAGCTGCTACCTGAAAGCCTCTGCTCATGATGCACTTATAAAATCATCAGGGTTGGAAGAGACCTTTAAGATCATCAAGGCCATCCCCATTTCCTCTGTGTGCTGTGGCAGACTGCTTGGAAAGAAAGCAAAGGGAAGAAAATACTATGAGTGTGACAGGAACATTTCTTTTTCACGCAGAATGATCTAGGCTGTCTGTGACCTTAACTATGCTTGTGACACATGTGGCAGGCTAACACCAGTCAGGGTGGTGATGCTTTTATCTTCTGCCCTATTTCCAGAGTAAATTCCTGTCTGAGGCAAAGCAAGTGCACAGCTGAAATACTTTCACAGTATCACAGTCGCAAAACTCTAGACTCAGGAAGGGGTGTGGGCTGCAGGGGCATTTTTAATGAATTGCTTTATATTGCTTTCAGTCTCTGAAGAACTCTTCTTAAGCAGTCCAATAGGGTGACAAGAAAGCCAGAATCAGATGTGATTTTAATATGAATGACACTGAAAAGTGGCAGTCCTGAGCCTTGTGGCCAAGAAGATGCTCTGTTCTCTGCTACAGAGAGCAACTTCACTGGGAAGGGAAGAAGCCCAAACCCAGTTTTCCCATCTGATGAATTATGCGGAATAATTCAGTATCAGAAATGCATCATATCTCTCTGAGTCACTGGGGGGCGGAGGGACAGAAGACCACTGCTAGGCTGGGCTTACATCCTGGAAAAGCTAAAACTGTCTGCTTGGAGCTCCCCGAAAGCCTCATCAGGCCACGGGTTTAGCAGAGCACTTAGCAGATTTGATCTGTGCGTTACAGGCTGGTCAGCTTGCTTATTAGAGGTATGGGAATGTCTGGGTTCAGTGTTGAAATTAATAGGCAATTGAATTGGAACTCTGAAATATCATCATCATGTTTGTAGATGTTTGTTACATCATCTGTAACATTGGTAATTAGAACTTAAATGTCTAGTGTCTGGATCAGGGTTTTCCCCCACCCTGTCTTCTGGTCAGTAATCCAGTTTACACATTTCTGTATTTAACAGAGGCGGTTTGAAACACACTGATTCATTACCATTCTGTAATGTTCTTTCTCCCATGGCAGTGTCTGCTGCCTACGGATGTAACATACCTTCCTGAATCCTGCTGACTGGATACTGCAGAAGGCACATTGTGTATTGCTTCAGGTACTTGTGCTTCTCCAGGAGCTTCAGAAAGGCTGGAAAATAACAATACAGGAATAGGGTAACAGTGAGCAACTTGTTACACCTGAAAATACGGGTTACTCTGTGGATCCTGCTGACTGGATCCTGCTGACTGGATGCTGCAGAAGGCACACTGTGTGTTGCTTCAGGTACTTGTGCTTCTCCAGGAGCTTCAGAAAGGCTGGAAAATAACAATACAGGAATAGGGTAACAGTGAGCAACTTGTTACACCTGAAAATACGGGTTACGCTGTGGTCTGGGGCCATGTTTGATAATGCTTAAATAGTCACACAGGTATCTCTTCCTTTCATTTTGGAAAGCTAATTTAGCAGATCCATGGAGCATTTGGGGAATGAAGGTTGGTGGGATTCACAGAGTACAAGTGTGAGGCAGCAGCAAAGATGACTTTGTCAGGATCCCAAAACTGAGTCGTTCTTGCCTTGCTGATACTGCTCAGCATATATGAACTTCCAGCCTTGTCTTACTTAGCCACTTAACCACTGTCCTGGTGCCAGGCTAGGGATAAACAGTTTCCGCACCTATGTGACTTATGGTTTGCACATTTTTGCTTTCTGCTGATTTGTTTGATGAGCATCTTCAAGCATTCAGACCTCTCCAGTAATTTGAACAACTTGCACTTTTATTTTTCATCTTTTATACCTCCTCTGCTATTCAGGAGTTACAAAGGCAGAACTAGGTTTTGGGGGTACTTTTCACCTAAGTAATTTGAATTATGGTTGGTTGAAATCAGCTTTTAATTCTGTGAGTCCTGTTAGCATTTCTCAGTCTTAGAATTTACTCGTTCTTATCACCTCAGAATCTTTTTTATATACAATGTGCAGATACTGAAAGCAGATGTGTAGGCTTGTTAAATGTTTTGTTTTCTATGCCTGTGACTTGCCAATCAGAAGGAATCTCTTGTGTTTCTTGAAAAGAAGAAAACAGAATACATTGTGGTATTCCTTGTGATGAAGTACTTTTGCAAGAGCTATAGTTAATTTTAAGGTGATTTCTTTAATAGTGAGATATAAACTTATGTAACAATGAGTAGAAAGAAAGAATTCAGTGAGAAAACACAATCTGAAAGCAGTGCAGGATCTAAAAAACTTGTGTTTGATGTGTGCCCTCAAATGAGGAGGGCAAACAGTTTTTTGTTGTAGAGTGATGAAGGGCAAAGGTTACAGAGAGTTTTTTGTCTTTGAAGATGGAGAAGCTGCTGTTTCTAGCTGCCAACTGGTGGTATAGATTGCCCTGCATGTCTTTTACTCTTGTTCTCATTTACAGCTAAGTGGGATCTGACTTTTGAACTTCACCATTCAGTTCAGAGCTACTCATAGACCAGTGTGTGTTTTTCCTCCAAAAGGACACTTGGGTGGGAGGAGAGGGTGCCAGCAAATCAAAGTTGGGAGGTGTTTGCAGTGATACCTCATCTTCTCTAAAAGGGTTGGGATAAAGATCAGTGTAATTAACCCTGAATTTCAGGGGCTGAACTTGACAAATAGGAGCACTTTTCATTCTAAGGTAAACTAAATTGTTAACTCCAGGGCAGTCTTAGGTCATTAAGCCACTACCTGCAACCAGAACCATAAATGACAAGAGAAAGATTAGGTTGTAAGGAATTAGAGGAATTACAGCAGTACTAAAACCCATGTGACTAGTGGGAATGGCTTTGCAGGACAGTATCAAAAGGAAAAAAGGCAACATGTGAGTTGACTTTGTTGTTTCAAGCTGAGACTGCAACTGCAGTTGTTCAGTGGAGACAGTAAGGGATCCAGTGTGGGGGTGCAGCTCTCTCTGAGAACCCCAGGCTGAGTACCATCAGTACCTAGAAGGTACCAGGGTGGGATAACAGTGGTGAAAGATCAGAATTTTAGCGTATCTTACCCAGAGTTTTGTTCAAGGAAAAAAACTCTGCTTTGCTCTGTCTTGGTTTGAAAGACAGGTGTCTACTAAGGAAGGCAGGAGCCTCCCTTGGAATGGAAAATGTAACCCCCTTCCCTCCAAATTATTACAGTTTTGAAATAAAGGGGCTTTCAGGCAAAGATATGGTGAATAGGAATAACAGTTCTTTACTAGCAAGTTTTAATAGCTTTTTTTATTCTTTACTTATATCTTATAGATATCTTATATCTTATACGTAATATATCTTATACACAAAGAAAAAAGTTCTTTAATAGCAAGGCAAACAAAACAGCAATAGCTGTGGCAGCAACACCAAACAGACCCAGAGCCCAGTGACACCTCTGGGCCCCGGGCCCTTTCCCGTCGGTGCGGTGCCGCTCACGGCCGGCAGGGGCGCTGGCGGCTCCCGATGAGCGGGGCGGGGGCGGTGGTTCCCCCGCGCCTGCAGGGGGCGCTCCGGAGCGAGCGCGGGGAGCACGCGGCAATGGCGGCTGGGCCGGGCCGGG
>VZRQ01011082.1:17903-32452 GCA_013397975.1 Machaerirhynchus nigripectus
TAAACAGGGTCCCAGTGCAAACAGCCGCTCCAGCCAGCAAGCTCCACTCACAGTAGAAGGGAGGCAGCAGAAGGCAGAACCCCACAGCAACGCCGAATTCCTCTACCACAACTGCAGCCTCTCACTCCACCCCGAGAAAAGCCCCAGGTAAAAGAGGACAGCTGGACCCCTCCCCCTGTGGCCACGTCTTTTGTCTCTCTTAAGCACCCAGTAGTTTGTCTCTTAGCATGGGGAAAAATTCTTTAAGAGGAAAAGAAAAGAACAAAAAAGAACTCCTAAAACCCCAACATTTTCCGACACAGCTATGTGATGCTTTCTCTCTAAGAGCTTCTGGCTAGCTTCGTTGGGCTGATTTTCTATTCCCTGATCATCTGCTCTATGCCCAGAAATTGTTGCTGTAGCTTTAAGGTGGGTCTGGGTGAGGGAGGAGCCTTGGGGCTCTTGGGCGGGCTCATTTCAAAGCCTCACTCCCAGGCGACAGCATTACTTTGTTCCTTAACTAGCTTGTTTTTTTGTTAGCTTAAGCAAGAAGCTTTTTTTCCTTTCCCTGGCCTTGGAGATCTGCGACAACAATCCTTCTGTGGGCCTTTGTTTTTTTCCTGAACTGTTCATTTTGGTTCTGGTCCGAGATCGGAGAATTGAGGGGAGATGAATTGGCCAGGGGATGGCCAGAAAGCTGAGGGGCCACACCATCCTACCCCCAGATTCCAGAAAAGCCGACCCCGTGAAAGAAAATATACGGAAAATCATGCTATGAAAAGCCAGTGTCCACAAAGGAGACAGAGGAGTCCTGCAGCTTTATTCAAATAAATGGAGAGAGGCCACTGGGGCACACGTCCACAGCGTTTTCTCTCTCGAGATTTTGGAGGGTGCAGCCTCCTTTTATCCTAAACTCCCGGCTGCATGTTGCCTCCTCCTTTCTCCACTGGCTGAGGTACTAGGAAGTTACAGCCTTTCCGAACCGCCTACCAAATATCCTCCCCTGAACCTGTCATTTTACCCCAAAGTTCAGAACTTCAGGCTTGTGCAGACCCCCTTGTCTGTTTCAGGAGCCAAGCTGTCCAGGCTCTGTAACAAACCTCCTGCCCAAAGTTAATAGAGACATTAAGGCCCATTTCAAAGACGTCAACACCCATACCTTCACCCATCGAATTGTTTGTAAAGACATCTTCCCTATCAAAAGGACCCTAAATCCACCAGCTTCATCTGCTGTGAAGAGGAGACCAACATCAGAGATTCACCAGTTTCCCATCTGTTTTTGCCCAAGCTGCTGTATGAAGCCTTTGGGTTTTTTTCCTTCCCTGAGACAAAAGCCGACACCACTTTTTATTTTCTCCCCACCACGTTGCAGCCATTGTGGTTTTCCTTCCTCTTTCCCTGGCATTTTGGAGTTTTTTGTTCTGATGTGGGGTGTATGTGGAGAGGGGGGCAAGGTCTGACAGTTCAGTATCTAGCATTTATTCACCATTTTTTCCCTTGCCGTGTTGGCTCTCTGTTTGTGAATAAACAGTTGGTTTTTTTCACTTTCATCCACTAGTGTTAATCTCTCATTGGCAGAAAGGGATTGTTGGAACCCCTTTTTTGTTAGAGGAAACACTCATTCCAGAGTGTTCTTCTCCTAAACTTGTCTCTAAACTGAGACATTAGCACAAGGAAAAGTTCCCAAAGTTTGTGGTCATTTGATTATACAGAGGGGTTGTGGGCACAGAATTCAAGTAATTGACACTGAAGCAAATTTTTCAAAATGGATGGTTTGTCTGTAGCTGAACTTTGCTTCTTGCGCAGTTTGCAGTTGCTCTATTGCAGCAGGCTTTGTTTCGGCTTTATAGCTATGGTGGGTGTCGAGTTGCCATAGCTACTGGGCATTATGCTGCCTTTATGTGGGCTCCAGAGTGTGTTCCAGGAGGATCAGGTGCAACTTCTGAATAACTGATAGTATCCAGAAAAAGGGAATAGGAATTTTGTCTTGGAGGGCGTTCTTTGCATTGTCCTCTGCTGTTACCACTGGTGAAAATTTCAGTAGCCATAATCCTAAGAAGAAAGCTGCTCCATATGACATGTGAAATAATCTTTCATTTTAGGACATTGTTGCATTGTTGGATACAGTTGTCCCCTTTTAAATATTATCTTGGATGTAAATATTCTAGTGGAGGCTTGTAACATCGGCTTCCCTGCGTGACAGGACTGGGAGTGCACCCTTCCCACAGGGCTTCTCTGCATGCTCCAGAAAATAGCAGGCTCCTTTGATTTCCTTCCCGTTTAGCAGAGACAGAGATGTTGCTGGCGAACGGATGCATGAGCAGATGGGTTTTCATGGCCGACTGGCCAGCCCAGCCTGTGTCCTATTGAGTATCTGTTCTCCAGTGCTGCTGGGCAGCCAAGCCCTGCTCTGAATGTGGCTCTGTGATTCTGGGGCTTCCCACCTTGTTAAAACACAGGAAGAACAAGTCCTGGGATATTAGACCAACGACCCCCATGCCGTTTGTGGCAGTTTCTTGGTCTGAGAAAATGCCGTTTTCTTGTGCCAAAGAGTCCAGGCAGCTCCTGAGATACTGTCTTTTTTTTCATGAATTGCATCATGCTGTTGATGTGTATAGAGAGGGAAGCCAGGAGTGACCTGTGTCTCCATGTCTGGAGGTGGGGGATTTTGCCAAAAAAGCTTCATGCTGCAGGGAAGGTTTAGACATATTTTGGTGACTTTTGGTGGGTCACTCTCTGTGCAACCAACCTTGCTGAAGCTGAAGGAGGTGCTATAGCTAGAGAGAGACATTGCAGAGATTGCAGTGTTTGTCACACAGACCTGCATTGCTGCTGGTTTCAGGCACTCTTATGTGCAATGTTTCCTTTTTTTAATGAATTACCTGCACCCTCTCCTCAAGAGCCAGATGAGCAGGAATCACGGCACACAAACCCAGCCAAAGCTGGGTAGCTTTTGCACAGACTGAATCTACCTTCTGCTAATCTCAAACTAGGCATCTGCTGGTAAAAACACCATGAAAAGTTCAGTCTAGGAAGAGTGCTCTGCACTGAATCAGGGTCACATGGCTTACTGATTTTTTTTCCAATTTTTTTTTATTGCAGAAATCAATATGACCCATCCTTTCCCCATTATTAGTGTATTAACTTAGAACATTTGTGAGGCTGATTCGAACCTTAGAGTCTCTACATCTATATCTAAAATAATATTTTGAAAGTTATAAGGGTGTGTATATGTATTTTATTCTTTTAGTTCACTTCGTTAGGAGCAAGCCTACTGGGATTTGAAGTGTTTAGGAACTACAGTGAAAGTAAAGAAACTGAAGGCCCTTTATCATTTGCATTCCAATGGAGGTAGTCTGCTATCTGAGGTCATCAGACCCTTTTTAAGACTCTTCTCTTCTATTTAAGACTCTAAGCATTCCAGTAACTTATTATAGCTTGAGCTTTCTCCAAAACACATTCTGTCAGTGATAGCCTTGGTGACATTAGTCACGGAGATGCTGCAGAAATCCATGAGTTTTGAGAATCCATTGGAGATACTACCTTATAATGGTACTGGAGAGCTGAGGTTTGGCGTGAGAATTGATGTCTTTGTTTATGTTGGGGAAAAACAGATTAGGTTTTGTGGCGGAAGGAGCCAAAGATGACTACTTATGTCCCAAAGTTTGTTCTTGCTGTCTAACCAGGTGGTTTGAATAAAAATCTGCTTTAGTCACAAATTCTCTCTCCTTTGCATCCATAAACCACCTTACTACAGTAGTACCTCTGGTCCTGTATAAAGTGGTTCAAGTTACTTAAAATGTGTGCATTGAAAGGATACAGGAAGAAAAGGAAATTTAATGTTCTGCCCAGCTGAGGAATATGTAATCAGAAGTTAACTGTAACTGCAGTGTTAATGTAAATATATTTTTTTGTCCTGCTGTGGCTTGATGGCTGGTGTGTAGCATTTAGCACCACTTTTTTTTTGTACCTTGCATATTTTCAATGAATTTTTTCTTTTAAGACATCTTTCATTCCCCTAAGAAAAAAAAAATCCTGAGTGTTTATGCTGGTAAAAATGTAGTCTTGCAAGTTCAAATTTGTAACTCAAGAGCTTGTTCTGTGTGAAGTGTGATCTGTATTAGTTATGTAGGAGACTGGTATGGAAGCAACTGAGTATCCACCTGCCCAGGGAGGCTTTTCCCATGCCTTGGATCCTGGAGAACCAATACTGCTGCTCAGAGAGGGGATGGATGGGGATGTGTGTCTGTGCCTGCAAACAACTTCACACTGTGGTGGTGCTGCTGCTTCATGGGAAGCTGCTTAGATGGAACAGGAAAGCCAAACAGCTCCAGCTGCTGTCTTGTGCCAGGCTGTGATGGTTTGACCCTGGGTTGATGGACAGTTGTATAGACCAATAGCGCTTCTCAAAATTCACATATTTAAACCAGGTGGGAGCCCAGGAAATCTCTCTTCCTTCCGGCTTTTGTGCTGGTAAGAGGGCTCTGGCTGCATGGCCAGGCTGGGCTGGGCCGGGCCGGGCCTGACCACTTGGCCTCGGCAGGGGCTGGGGCCAGACCCGCGGCTCCGTGATGCCCCCCCTGCCTTCTCCAGGGCAGCCAGAGATGGACTTTCTACAGCTATGGCCGAAAGCAGCTCCTCGCAGCTGCCCAGCAGAGAGCATGTGACCACCAAAGAGATAAGTTGTAGCTGCAAGCCAAGGCTCCGGGTAAGATTAACCCCTTCTGAACTGTAAATTCCCCAGAAGAGATGAGGCCTTCCACATCCATCCTCTCCCAGGTCAGAGGAAAAAGAAAGGCAAAGGCACGTGAATAGATACCATGATAGTGACACCAAAGTCAGTGAAGAGGAAAGAGCTGAAGCCCAGAGGGAGGAGATAGAGGAGATACTTTAAACCTAGAAGCTGAAATTCTTTTGTGAAGCTATGGTGATGGACTTGATACATCAGAGAACCCCTTGTAATTTCGGAATAAGCATGGGGGGTGGAGCTGTTCAAGTTGGAGCCATGAGCAAAGATGCCTGTGTTGGAATCAGTAAATGCTGAAGTAGCTGTGATCCACTAAAAAGCTTGAACGGAGAGAGATAGCGATGAAGTGAAGACCCCTTGCTCCCAGGGGAAAAGAAGACCTCTGTTCCTGAGATGCAGATGCCCCTAGAGGCAGATGACAAAAACCTGTGCTCTTGAACTGCTCATCCTTAAAATAGTACCCCATTAGCTAAGACTGAACCCTTGAAAACAGCTGTGGGAAAAGCTGTGAGCTGAGGGAAGGGACTTCCACATGGCAGCAGAAAACTACCCCGGGCAGCTGTTGTGCTGTGACGTGGAAGCCACGAGAAGACTCCTTCTTGTGGAGAAGCCCCATAGCATGAGCAAAAAAGACTCCTCTCCCTAAATGAACTGATAAAAGACTATTACAGAGTGGATAAACTGACTGAAATAATCTCAAGTTTGTGCCTTTATGTTGTAACTGGAAAGAGGGGGAAGGATGGGGGGAAGAAAAGTGTTCTAACGGTGTATTTTAACTCTTATTAATCCTTTTCTTTTAGTTATGTTAATAAACTTATTCATATTCTTTAAGTTTGGAGCCTGCTTTGCATTCCTCCTAATTCTTATCTCACAAAAAGTGAAAATGCGAACCAACCCGCTACACAGGCTCATGTTGTGGTAATCCATAGGTACCGGTACCAAAGGGATCTGGTTTCCTGCTGCTCTAAGTTGAGTTGCTGGAGTGAGGAAATGGGAGGGCACACAGAAATCCCAGCTATGTGATGAGGTGCTTAAGTAAGTGTCTGTGGAGCTACAGTGTTGGTTGTCCAAGAGAAGTGTTGTCTGGAAATGGAGGTTATTATGCTCTGCAGTGGTAATACCAGTTTTCTCTGTTAATGTCCACCCAGGTTACACCACTTAAAGTACTCAGTATGAAAAGAGGTTTTTTAAGTGTAAGGAAATAAAACAAGTGGCTGATGAATAATGCACAAAAAAAGAGCAGAAGAAACTAGGGCTGCTTGGGGATGAATGTGAGGCATGGAAGAGGAGGACTTTAGTTCCTTTGGTTGATGAATTTAGAAAGACAATTTAATTTGGTTTGAATTTAAGACATCATTTTGAAATTACTTTTCTGCTACAGAAAAGAGAGGTAAAAGGAAGTACATGGATAAATGTGAGAATTATGCTTCTAATGTTGAAGCCACAAGAGCTGGACATGCTGTGTGATGGGGCTTTTCAAACCTGAGTGCGTGCTGGGGCATCATTCTGATTTCGCAGCACATGGATCCATTTGAAAGAAGCTTTTTACTTTTGTGGATTTTTCCTGATGTTTTGAAGCAAACCTGTCAATGTAAGATCCTAGAAAACAAATTTTGGTCTCTGTATTGCAGCTGGCTCTGGGGACAGTAGAAGTATTTTCTTGTTGAACTTGTGTTTGTGGAAAAAGTCTTGAATTTTGTTCCCTGTGTCTTTTTCTCCTCCCTTTTCATGTTCAGTCCTCTCCCCTTTACTCTTTTTTAGTGAATGTGGTCTGAAAAAAAACTGGAAAATGGTTCTACTTATAAGTAGACCTGTAATTCCATTAGGCATCTACTTAGAAGAAAACCAGGATCTGCTTTTTTGGCTGGCTTCTCACTGCCAACAAAGTAGTGCTTGTTGTAAACCCTGTTTATCATGAAGACTTTACACCTAGACTGGGGTCTTAAATGGATTTTTCCATGTTTTATGATAAAAATGTTCCAGCTGTCTGAAAGTGGATAACTTAAGACCTGCCTTATGTTACACCAAGGGGGTGGCAAAGGAGCACAAGTTCTGAGGGGGTGCCTAATGAGAGGCACAGAGATCTCCTAAAAGTGTTTTGTCTGCTTTATTTAAAAGACTAGCAAAGATTAACACATTGGAAAAAAAAAACCCCAGAAGCCCAAGCACAAAACCAAAAAACCCAAAACTGAGTATTTAAGATCTTCCTGGTACATGTATATAAATATATAAATTGGCATGACAAGATCCAGAGGCTGGCAAAAGGAAAGCACCCAAATTAAATGAGGTTGCTCACTGGAAGCCAGGAGGATGATTAATCATTGGAATGAGTTCTCAAAACAAGGTATTTTCCCAGGCACAGTCTAGTCAAAGATCGTTTAACTGGGTTTTGTGAGGAAGTAAAAGAGTAAAATGTCCATGGCATGTGGGAGATCAGCATGGCTGAGGCCCTTCTCCTTTACAGCTGTAGCTCAGGAACCCTGTGAAAACTTGATACAAAGGTGGCATCATGGATTTCAGCTCCAGAAGGGTCACTTGCTTCAACGAGCAAATATCTAGTTTGGCTTTTGGATTTCACTGGGAATAAATAATTAGTATTTACATAGTTGTTTCTATTAATAACTTTTCATGCTTGCAGAAGGGCACATCTGATCTAGAGCCAGGTAAACAAGCACGAAGATGAGGCATGGCCAAGTGAGTCAGTAGCAGGCCTGGGAAAAAACCCAGTGTCTCCTGGGTGCCTGGCTGGGACAGATTTTTTTCCTGGGAGGACTCAGCTGTCTGAAATGCAGCATGTTCTCCAGTCCATGGAGAGGTGTGATTCACAGAGATCCACTCTGCCCTGGCCCACAGGTTGTACACCAAGGAATCCTACCTCAATTTAATGCACAGGGGGGAAAAAAAGGTTAAAGAAAGCCCTTTTCCTGTCAATATCTGTGACAGACTTGCGATGTATTCCCTGAAAGAGTTGTTGAGCACTGGCTCTATAATTGCTGGGGAGTTGTTCATGTGTGAGCGAATTTCACCAGCAGAAAGAATTGGTGGCTGACTTCTGCAGGGGGAGGTTTAAACTTCAGTGTTATGAGGTGGTTAACTACTACTTGGCTTGAAATAAAGGCTCCATGGATACAGAGGCAGGAGAGACAGAAACGGTGTCTGCTGTGTACTTGCTTTTGCTTTCCCTGGTGATACGTAGAGCTGGAGTTTTACCCTGTCATTACTTAGTCCTGTCTTCGCCCTGTTTTTTCACTGCATCTTTCCTTCAGAGACAGGATGGCTATTGTTTCAGAGGGTATTTCTGGAATTTTGTTCATGTCATGTTTCTGTGCTTTTAGGTGCAGAAGTGCAAATATTACCTTTGTTTGGAAATTAATTTAAATTAGACTGTTTGCCTCAGTTGCTCACATTTTTAGTTTTTTGCAGTAACTGTCATTAGTTTGTGTAATTATATTGCCAGTAAAAAATCATGGATGGGAATCTTGGAAGAAATAAAAACGAACCAAAAGAAGAATGATAAGTCTATAGACCTTTTAAAAAAATATTTGCAAGTTTAAAAATTAATGGTTAAGAACAGCGTGTTCAGCTTTCATGGTATCTGATGATAGACAGTCCTGAAATTTTACTGTTTCGCTGTTCTTCACTATATTTTAGTATTCTAGCTTTATTTATTTTTATTCTTGTTTGTATTGGAAATGTCTAACTACATTCACCTCAGCGTGCTACATCATCATTTTATATTTGTCTCAGCTGCTTCAGTTTTTTAGGATAGGTAGAGTTGTTTCTGTTTTCTGAGATTATTCGGGATTTTTCATTTGCTTGGTTTTTAGTACAGCTGAAAATCTTGTATGTAGTTGCATCCAATCGGTAGTTCCAGTGTGAAACCTTTAGAAGAAGGTGTGGGACGTTGATGCTGGCAGGTGCCCACCAACACCACTCCATCACTAGCAGGGCAGAGAAAATACAATGAAAGGCTCATGGGTTGGGATACGGGCAGGGAGAGATTCCTCACCAGTTACTGTCATGGGCAAAACAGACTTAACTTAGGGAATTTAGTTTAATTTATTACCAATCAAAAATACAACTTAATCTTAAAAACACCTTCTCTCCACCCCTCCCTTCTTCCTGGCCTTCTTTCCTTATTTTCTCTACCTCTTCTCCCCTCCAGCAACACAGGGTCATGGAGAATGGAGGTTATGGTAAATTCCTCACACATTGCCTCAACATTTTGTCGTTAGTGTGAGGGCTCATCGCACTTTCCCTGATCTAGAGTGGGGTCCCTCGTATGGGAGAGTCCTTCAGGAACTGCTCCAGTACGGGTCCCTTCCATAAGGTCAGTCCTTCAGGAATAGGCTGTTCCAGTGTGGGTCCCGACAGGGTCACAAGTCCTGCCAGCAAACCTGCTCCAGCCTGGGCTCTTCTCTCCACAGATACTACCAGGAACCTGCTCCATTATGGAGTCTCCACAGGGTCACGACCTCTGTCGGGCAACCACCTGCCCCTTCTTAAACCTGTTTTTCCTGAGGTGCTGCCACCGTCACTGACAGCCTCAGCCTTGGCCAGCAGCACATCCATCCTGGAGCTGCCTGGCATTGCCTCTACTGGACATAAGGGAAGCTTCTGGCATCTGCTCGCAGGAGCTGCCCTTGTAGCTCCCCTGCTACCAAAACTTGGCCACGCAAACCCATTACAAAGGAGTTTCCAAAATATCCTCTGTGGAGCACACAGGACCATTCCCAAGGGACACATGATGTGATTCTTGGGGATGGTCCTGTACAGGGCCAAGGGCTGGACTGGATGATCTTTGTGGGTCTCTTCCACATTGTCATATTCTGTGATTAATTGTTGGACTTTGTCTTCCCAAAGACTCCCATCGCAATGGAAGCAATAGCTACAGGCTGGACCATGCTGAGCATTAGTGTAGTGACCTGCTTGATTCTGAGGGATTGTGTTAAGAGAAATACATATGTGTGTGTATCCCTGATTTTATTAATTTCATTTTTGCTAAAACATACCTGTTACAACAAATAAATGAAGCTCCTGTCCAAAACTCAGATTCTCCTGCACAGACCTGCCTTTCTTCCCTGTTTGCCTACACATCCCATGTTTCCCTAGTTCATTTCTACACAAAGCCTTGCATTATCAGCAAAATATGAGCCTGACGGAAACCTTGGAAGCTACATGATGTGCAGCTTCTGATACCAGTTTTATGTTTGGAAATAGCTACCTCTAACTAATAATTTTCAAAGGGATGTGGTATTTTCTTAGCAGGTTGAAGTTGAAGTTTACCGGAGAGATTCTAAGAAGCTTCCTGGCCTGGGAGACCCTGACATTGACTGGGAAGAGAGTGTCTACTTGAACCTCATCCTGCAGAAGGTAACAGTGATGCTTATCTAATTTTCACAGGCTATTTATGCAGTTTGGCCTTTCAGAATCTAAATGAGCATAAACTGAGAAATTTATTGTTTTTCAATAGATTCCTAATAGCTTTCTACAAAAAACTTTACCTGCATGCAGTGAAGCTAGGCTGAGTTTTATGCTCTGTAACAAAGTTTTGCAAAAGGAAAGCTTCATCCATTTTAATGGTTTTTGAGAGTGAATGAGACTTAGACAAGCAGCATTTCTGTTAGGGTTCACAGTACTGGTGCAGCTAAGAGAGGAGAGTGGTAAGTTTAAATGCAGTGTCATGTATTACGCTGGGGGGTTACTGCTCTTGACAGCAGAACTTTATTAAAACATTTGGTGGTAGGAACATGAAGCCAGAACTCATTATTTCTTTCATTAACTCACAGGTTGTTGGGTTATTGTGTGTGTTACATTGGTGCTTAGGAAAGCTGAATATTACTGTAATCATTTGAGATCCCTTAAAAGGATCTCAGAATGGGAAACTGTTGGCTCAGGCACACATCCTGGAAAATAAATTGTTTTCATTCTCTCTCCTTCCTCCCAGAAGTCTCTTTGCAGAACTTCTCTGCAGAGAGCAGTTTTTGCCTTTATTCGATACTCAATAAAACCAGGATGCATTTGCCACAGTCAGAATTCAGAGATGTTGTTACAGCTGGGCATTGTTGTCCAGAGCTATTGCGCTTACTTCTTGTAAGTTTTTTCAGATTGTTTGGAAGGCTGTGCTAGTGTTTTCTGACCTCTCTAACATGTCACTGGTGTTCATTAGTGTGTCTATTTTTCCAAGTTCAAAGGGAGGAAATCTTTTCCATTTCTATCCTAGAATGTGCTTAGGGGTGTGGGGTGTGTGGGTGTGGGTGTGCGTGTGTGTGCTGCTTATCCCCCCATCTGAAATTAAGCTCATGTCAAACAATATTGGCAAGACTTTCCTTACCCATTGGTTGTGCACCTCAACAAGCAGCTGTGCAAGGGATTTTGGTGTCACTGAGTTAGTGAACAAACACAGGTTTGAAAATCATAGGAGGTTCACTATAGTAAAGAGAGTAAAGAAAATGGCAACACCAAAATATCTTACTTTTTAGACAGACAGCTAAAAAAAATGAGACACAATGCGTTCTGCTTCATGCACACAAATGTTTTTTATCTCCCAACTCTAAATGTTAATTTCTCTGTATGGTGCCCTGTTCCAGCTGGATTATGTGGTAACCTGTGCTGTGTGCACACGCTCCGATGGAGGAGATATTCATATTCACAAAAAGAAATCTCAGGTGAGCTTCCCCTTTTATTGCTGTGGATCAGAGGTTGGTATTACTACCTAATTATTACATTATATTATTAGGGTTGATAATAACATTAATTATTAATTGATAAATATTATGTTATGTTATGTTATATTATGTTATGTTATATCCTAATCCTAAGAACTGAGGCAGTGGTTCTCAGGGTGTGCTTTGACAGATGCATCCTTGTAAAGCATCTCCAGTCTTTATATAGTGACATTTCTTGCCAGTTGTTTGGATGTGAGATCTAAATGTCCTTTATAGCCCCTCTCAAAGAATTGTGAAGACCCTTCCATGCTTCAGGGTGTATATCTTTGCCTGCTGGATTTAGGGGAGAGAGGGAAGGTGCTGGGGGGAGGAAGGAATATGATGCCCAATGGTTCCCCAGTCCGAGACTAAACCTGAAATTGTATGAGATCTGGGTTATGAGGAGTGTTTGGAATAAGTTTCTAATGTAGAGCTGCTAAATGACAGACAATTTACTGATTACCAATTTATATTTTTATTATTTTACAAGATTCTTAGTTTGTCTCTTAAACTGCTCATTTCTTTCATCTCCACGCCCTAGGCTTTTATCTTTTTGTGCAGTTAATCCAGGGTTTAGCATAGTGGAAGAGACTGAATAACAAGCATAAAGGGGATAGGAACAAGAAACCTGGGGCTTTCCCACTCAATTTCCAGTAGATCTTGCAACAACTTCTCCTAGTTAGCAGAAATTCTTCTTTGAAAGGCTCCTGTTGCCTTTAAAAGGCTGTTTATCCCAGGCGTTCCCATTCTCTTAGTTCATGCAGCTGCTTGCATGGCTTTACCTAAATAAACCAGTGCTCTTTAGTTTTTAATTATGTTTTACCACTTTTAAAGAACTTTTGCTTTGCCTACGAACAAAACTAGCAATGCTGATTGTTGTTTCTGTGATTTACATTAATTAAGCGCGTAATTTTTTCTCTAGGTGCTGTTGAGATGCCACATTGCACTGCTGATTTAAGCCTGTTATTTCTCATTGCTTTTTTCACTGTTGGCTAGTCCAAATTTCACCCCAAGTTAACTTCTGCAAATGTTTTTGAGAAAAATCTGTGAATATGACTTGCAGATTTGAAAACTAGGAAGGAGAAGATGAGGGATATGCCCTTACTGCATGTGAGTGGTATTTAGAATGAAGAGGAAGTTCTTTGTTCCTCCTTTCTAGAGGCTCCTACTGTGGGACTGCTTATAAATTGTCTTCCCTTTTTCCACATTTAAACTTACCAGTACATACCAGTAACATTTCAGCATCATCATGTTGATCTATAGAGAGAGCAAACGCAATTCCATATGCTGTGAAAGCGTATTTGCAGTTGGGCATTTCATTGTCACATCCACCCTTGAGCTGGTGGTTTTAAATGAAGGAAATCCAGCTGGTTTGGATCTGCATTACTGCTCTGATGGCTCTTGCTTTAGAAAATGTGTCTTCTCCTGCCCATGTGCAGCCAGATGTTGATGGCCTAAGACTTGCTGTCCTACTCCAGACCTATGACAAATGTACTCTGCTCATACAAGTGAGTGCCTACGGCACAAAGCCAGTATGAAAAAGGCTGATTTTATTTTGGAAACTGCTGGCTTGACAATAAGATCTCCACAAACTGTATTTTCCTCAGGTGTGCCCAACTAGAGATGAATTTGGGAGGGTGTTTTGTTGTTCATTGGCTGGCGTGAGAATGAGAATGCCTGGAAGACGTCCTTGTTTCAGGCATTGGTGCAAAAAGCATTTTTGAGAAGTCTGGTTACTTTCTAATGATTTTTCTGGTCTTGAAGCAACCTGTCTTTTTAATTCTATTTCAATGTGCATAAAGGCTGCATAGGTACAAATAAGGAAAAGCAGCCCTCTCATGAATATCTAATATCCTATCCTTAATTATGTTTTGTGTTGAATGGTTTGTAGCAAGAATGTCATGAGCTTGACAGCCTGGTCAGATCCAGAGTTTTCAGCATGTTCACAGTGGGCTAAGAATTGACAGGTTTCTGTAATTCAAAGATTTGTTTGTAAACAAATGTGGAAGCAAAGAAAGCTGCTCAGTATGAATTCCTTCTTCCTCCTTACCTACTCGTTAATCTTTTTGGAATGATAAAATCTAAAGCCTTTAGCTATTTAAACAAAGTCACTAAAGGAGTTCAGGAACTGCTTAAGAGGGAGAAACAGTGTAAGAGGAAGAACAGTGATAGGGAAAGAAACAGAAGCAGAAGGTGCGGATGAGAAACCAAGTGCATGACCTCCTGTGAGCCATTGTCTTCGTTTTGTCACCAAAACTGTGGGAAAAACAAAAACTCTTCAACAACATCTTTAGTGTTAGAGAATCAAGGCATAACTTTATTCTGGCCAGGATGTTGTTCTGGCCAGGATGTGCAGCAGAAATCATTTCACCCACACATTGCCTGGGTTGTGCAGAGAAAATCATTCTATGAAACATAATTTTTACTAGATGTTTCACATTCTTATACAGTCAAAACCCATAGAAATTCATTGGTTCAATGTTCATTGGTCCCAAGTTACACAGTTCTTAGTATTTGGTTTCCTATTGGCTATCGATCTCTTCACCTTCGATGTTCATGAGGTTCTCATTCTTCATTCTCTTACCTATCTTTTCCCAGACCAGGAGTTTCCGACCATGCCAAGGGGTGATGTTTGGAGTTGATATTTGTTAATGGTTGTTGATGGTTGTTATCTTTTGTGTATCTTCTATGCTACTCCCAGTCTGTTGAGATGTTAAGCTCATCAGGTCTCCAGTGATGAAACAGTCCCCTTAAAAGAAACTTCAATTGCCTTCCCCTCGGGGCAAAGATGAACAAAACCCCTGACTAAAGTTATATAAAAAAATTTTGAATTTGGTATCGTTTCCAACAGTTTTAGACAGTCTAAAGAGGTGGGCACTCTGAAATGAGTAACCTCCCCCTTGATTCCAACCAATCNTGGTATCGTTTCCAACAGTTTTAGACAGTCTAAAGAGGTGGGCACTCTGAAATGAGTAACCTCCCCCTTGATTCCAACCAATCCCTTTCCCCCAATAAGGAATGAAGTATGAGTAGACTTAAGTGAAAAAAATAACATTTTATTAACAAACACACACCAACAGGCAGGGGGAAAAGGTAAATAACTGCTAGATACCAAA
>VZRQ01011083.1:48590-67794 GCA_013397975.1 Machaerirhynchus nigripectus
GGCACCGCCATGCGCAAGTTCTTCCAGGAGATCAAGGCCGACCTGAAGTTCAAGACGGCGGGGCCCGGGCAGAAGCTCTCGGAGCCGTCCCGGTACGGGCTGGGGGGACCCTCCGGTAACGCCATCGCCGGTAGCGCCACCCCCGGGCACCCCCGGCCCCTCCGCGGCCGGTACCCCCCGCCCCGGGCCCGCTACCTGCCGGGGGCACGGGTGGGGACACGGGGCTGGGCCAACGACATCGCCGGGCCCGAGCGTGGGGCCGCGTCCCGGGGCTGCCACCGCCGGGCGGGTGCGCGCGGGGGGTCACCGAGCCCGTGTCCTCCGTCCCAGGGCCCCCAAGGAGAAGCCGAAGGCCGAGGTGGCCCCGAAGCCCCGCCAGGCCCCGACCGATGAGGCGCAGATGGCGGCGGCCGCGGCGCTGGCCCGGCTGGAGCTGAAGCCCAAGGGAAAGGCGCCGTCCTCCTCCCAGGAGGCCATCAAGAACCAGGGTAGGAGCGGGCTGCGGGATCGTGGCTCCGGCAGAGCCCGGGGACCGCGGGCCCGGCTGGGAAAGCGCCCGGGTACAGCTCTCGAGGGTGTTTTGGGGCAGCTGTCGTGGAAATGGGGTCATGCGCTGCCCTGGGCTGGGACACCGCACCTGGGCAGGTGTTTGCTTCCCAAGGCAGCGCTGAGCTGTCCAGAAGCCTCTGGAATGCACTGAGCCTCCTCTTGAACCGGGGTTTGTCTCTTGTAGTGAGAAAAGAGCTGATGGCCGAGGCAGCTGCCAGCGAGAAGGGGCTCTCCATGGAGGAAAAGGTGAGGGGGATGCTCCATTCCCTGCTCAGCACCCCTCGGGGCTGCTCTCCCTGTCCTGGGTGGATCTGCCAGGGTATTTATGAACATAACCCCCCCAAACCCTCCCCGTGCTCACTTTGGTGCCTTTTATCTCCTTCAGGAGCAGGAGGAGGAAGGGGCAGCTGCTCCCTCTGTCTCGGGGGTTTATTTCATCTGCCCCTTGACCGGTGACATTGTGAGGAAAGACCAGAAGGAAAAGCACCTCCGAGAAGCCATCCAGGCAGTGAGTGCTTCCCTTCCTCCCCTTCGAACTCCTTTTGTGTCAACCCTCCACCTCCTCCCTGTAAAATCTCCCCCAGGACGATTTCACTTCACCTGTTAAATCACCTTTAGCCCAACAAATGGGGAACAAATGAGCTGAGCTGGGGTCAGCTCATCCCTGAGCAGCTTCTCTCCCTCTCCCCCAGTATTTCTCCGTGGACCCAGTGGCTGCTTCCATCATGGAGATCCACACCTTCAATAAGGACCGGGAGAAGGTCCGGGCGTGCGTGGAGACCATGGCCAAGTGAGTGGGACTGAGGGCATGGGCAGCTCATCCCTTCCCAGGTGGATTTTCTTGCTGTGCTCCCGGCAAGGTCTTTTTTTGGAAGAAAACTGCACTCCTGAACCACCCAATTTGTCAGTTGACCTGATGTCAGCATCCTGGAAGAGCCGGTCCCGCTAATCCAAGAGGTGTGGGAGCTGCTGGTTGTGTGGTTTGGCCCCAAAACATTGATGTATTTTATTTTCCTGGGTTTCTTAGCTTTTTTCTCTGTGAGAAATACTGTAAGGTTTCTGTTTCCTCTCTGACCTTGGAGCAGCGTGTCCTGCTTCGATCCAGGCCGTGCGTTCCTCTCCCTGCAGGTACCTGGATAACATCTACCTCCACCCAGAGGAGGAGAAGTACCGCAAAATCAAACTGCAGAACAAGGTGTTTCAGGTGAGCTCAGCCTCCCGCAGCTGCCCAGCCTTGGAAAGCCCTTGCTTGGAGCAAACTCCCTCTGAATCCTGTCCTTTTCTTGCAGGAAAGGATAAGCTGCTTGGAAGGGACACACAAATTTTTCCAGGCTGTCGGGTTTGAGACACAAACACTGCCTGTTCCCGGACAAGGCAAGAACTCAGAGTGTTCTTGTGGAGTCAGGGCTTTGGGGGTGCTGGGGGAGGCAGCTCTGGTCGCTGAGAGCTCCAGAGGTCATTACTCCAAGGCCGGAACAAAAACAGCCTCTTGAGCCCGCACATTCCTTGTCCCGGAGATCCTCGTCCCTGTGTCACTGCCCTAAGGGCCAAGAGCCTCATGCCCCGTGCTTGTGGTTGCAGAGGCCACGGAGGAGTACTACGTGCTGAAGGAGGAGATGCTGAGCAGGCTGGAGGAGCTGAAGGACTGCAAGGAGCAGCTGCTGAGCTCGGAGCCCGTGCGGGCGCAGCTGCACCGGCAGCTCACGGTGTTCCAGCCGTCGCCCGCGGCCGCGCGCTTCGAGCTGCCCCACGACTTCTTCAGCCTCACTGCAGAGGAGCTCCGGCGCGAGCAGCGGCTCCGGTGAGGGGCTGCAGGAGCAGCAGGGCCAGGGGACACCGGGAGGGGGCTCCTGCCCTCCTCGGGGCCTACAGGGGTCTCTCCCCGCAGGACAGAGGCGGTGGAGAAGGCGGCGATGCTGAGGACCAGGGCCATGCGCGAGAAGGAGGAGCAGAGGGAGATGAGGAAGTACAACTACACCCTGCTCCGGGTGCGCTTTCCCGATGGATACATCCTCCAAGGTAAAGGAGACTCCTCACCCTGCCTTTGTGCACCTCCAGAAGCTTCTGAGGGTACTTGCAGTGTAAGGAATTGGGTAACGGGGGGTGCTGAACGCAGCAGGTGCAATAAACCACCCCAAAACCAGAGTGGGGTTACATTTCTCCGTAAACTCTTCCCATCTCCAAACCCTCCCCCTGCTCAGGGTTGGGAGTTCAAGCCAGGATTGGACAGAGAGGGAAGAATCTCAAGGCATCATTAATTAAAGTCTGCTCTTCCCAGGCCTCTGGAAACAAGCTGGACTCATTAGATCAGCGTGTGACAGCGGCCAGCGTGAGGCTGCCTGTGTGATGGCAGACTGTACAACAGCATAAATCCTCTTCAGATTTTCCAGTAGAACTCTGGAAATAATTTCAGGCTTTCCCAGCTCTTTGTTACAGACTGGCAGGGGCTCCCAACAATTGACTATTTTTCTTTGGGGATTCTGCTTTTATAGTTTTCAGTTAAATCAGGCTGGCTGTGTGTCAGGGAAGTCGCTGATCAAGTCAGCATCAGTAGGTGAAGCCCCATGGAACCGACCACAAAAGGTTAGATTTTGGTAAATGCCAGACTCTCTCACCTTGTTTTCTCATGGCAGGGACTTTTTATGCCCGAGAATCAGTATCTGTGCTCTACAACTTTGTGAGAGAAGCACTCAGAGAGGACTGGCTGCCCTTTGAGCTCCTGGGACCCGGAGGTCTCAAACTGACTGATGAGAACTTGGCCTTCAATGAATGTGGGTTGGTGAGTGAAAAAAATGATTGTTGGTACCTTCCAGAGCATCTTGAGGCTGTCAGAGTCTTCGGTTGCTCAGAGCTGGGGGAGAACTTTGTGTCCTTTCAGAGCCCCAAGTCGTGCTCTGGCCCCTCATTTTAAGCACAAACAAAGCAGTAACTGCTTGGGGGCTTCGAGCTCGGGAGGGAAGTGCAGGGTCCTCGCTCCTGGAGCAGAGGGCAGCTGTCAGGGGCTCAGCATCCATGCTGGGAAAGAGGGAAGGCAGCAATGGTGAGGGAAGGCATGAACAGAAAGCCCAAAGTGGCATCCCCTAGAAGGAGCTGCTTGCAGAATCCACCCCTGTCCTTTTCAGTCTGAGTAGTTCAGGTCTGTGAATGCAGACAGGGTGTTCTAACCTCAGGGGGAACAGAGCAGCTGTGGCTGCCCCAGCCCTGGCAGTGCCCGAGGCCTGGCTGCAGCAACCTGGGACAGTGGAAGCTGTCCCTGCCCCAGGCAGGGGTGGGACTGGACGGGCTTTGGGATTCCTGGCACCCCCACCCTCCCCTGGCCCCGTGGTCAGTAACGTGCCTGTCCTGCCCAGGTGCCCTCGGCCCTGCTGAGCCTGGCCTGGGACGCCGCGGTCATGGCCGACGTGGAGGCGGCGGCGGAGGAGCAGCGCAGCCCCCTCAGACCGGAGCTGCTCGCCCGGGTCCAGACTCTCTCCTGAAATAAAGGGCAGTGCCTCCAGTGCTGCTGGGTTTAGACTCTTCCCTCCTTCTCACGAGACTGCTGGAGCTACGTGGGCGCAGAGGGGGCTTTGGTTTAGCTCTGCAGGGGACCCTGCTGTCCCCTCCCAGCTCCAGCCACGCAGGCGGCCTCGCCCCGTGGCCCTGGGCTGCTCGGAGGGGCTTCAAACACTACACTGGAGCAGGGACTGCCTGAGGTGTTCCCAAGGCAGTGGTGGAGCACTGCCCTGCTCCCTGGGAGCGGGGATTAGGGGCTGTTGGGCTGGAGTACCAGCCTGAGCCTGGGTACGGGGCTGGGTTTAGAACTCAGCTTCCCCTTCTGCTTCTGTGTGCACTGTAAAGAGACTGGAGAGAAGCTGTTTGGGTAAAGTTACACTTAGTCTGATTAAATGGAATTATTTATAGACTCAGTTCTGATCCCAGTTGTTTGAGTTGCATTGCTGTTACAGGTTTGAGATGCCAAACCAGTCTGTGCTGGGGCTGGCACTGGTGTTACTGGGGCAGCATCACCCCCTTGTCCCTTCACCGACCAGACCGACAACGGGGAACAGCTACTGGTGGTGCCCACTGGGGAGATAAACCTCAAATTACAGACAATCTTTAAAGAACTAATTCATAACTCACCAGTCACATGAAGTTAAAAGCCCCAGCAGGTTTGTTCTGTGTAGCATCAAGTTTGATGCCAGTTCAGTCCTTTAATTCCTCAATCAAAGTTTTTCTGTGGGACAGAGCCCAGCTCCAATGTAGACAAGAGACTGAGAATCTACCCCTGACCTGTAACTCGTTCCAGCCTGTCCCAAAATAAGAGAAACGTTGCATTTTTCCTTTCCCAAAGGTAAAGCCCTGGCTGCTGTTCTCTGGAGCAAGTAAGACCACAAACAGGATGGTACAAGAGCATAAATTCATATATAATTGTACATCATTTATACCCAAGGCCACGCTGTACAACATTATGAACAGTCATTCCCCAGTGGCATCACAATAAGCTTATTCCAAAATCCCTCAGCTACTTTCAGAGATAACTTAGATACCTTCCATTACAAAGAAGTATCAAAATTTCAATAATGCTTTATTAAGGACAGATTAATATGCAGTATTTAAAAAAAAAAAGCTAAAAAGCTAAAACTAAAAATTTAAGCTTCCATGTGGTCTGAAGCAGAACAAAGTGCTGTCTTCTCTTTACAAGAAATGTGGAATACTTTCAAGTATCTTGGTCAAAGATACACAAGGTTTAAAATTTTCTAGCTCATTCTACATACATACAGAGGAGTTAGTAGGCATTTAAGTCTCAAACTGTATTAGACGGGCTGACCGTGCTGCTGTCCTGGGGAGCAGCTCTTGTGCCACTGGATCCTGAAGCTGTAGAACCTGCAAAGGAGAAAATGGGTTGGGTTTGTTTTGCTTTTATAAATATCCTCATTAATCCAGTAGAATTTGACTACGTTGTGTTTTATCTGTCTTAGCTGCCTGCATCTGTTGTGAGTCTCCTTTTCAACACTGTTTAAAAACTGGTTTTAACACCGGCTTCATATTTAATATCACCAATCCAGAATAAAAATCACTTCAACCATAAACAGGATTTTCATAATCTTTTCAGTGCTTTAGAGTCAGGCAGAGCCAAACAAACAGAGCTGCATGTGTGTCAGCAGAGCCTGAGGGAGGGAAGCTGCTCGATGGCATCCTCAGAACAAGAGGTGACAAACCTGAGGCGAGGTTTTCATCTCAGAGCCTCGTAATAAGCAAAAGCAGCTTAAGATTAAAGCCAAGCTCCTTGTCAAGCAGTTCCACTGTCTGTTTTGGGAGGTGAGAGGAGCCTGGAGAAGAAGGAGAGCCCAGATAATGTCTGGAGTGGGTCAAATACTACAGAATTTATTGCACGAGTCCTTATCTACCAGAGGAGCTGCCCAACACAAACCCACTTTCCTTAGAGCAGGCTCTGAGAGCTCCATTGTGAGCAGGAAGAAAGAGCTCAGAGCTTTGGAAACCACAGCACGTGCCTGGAGTCAGCTCATTGATCTGTGTGATCACGTCCAAAAGCTCCTGGAGATGAAAGGAGCTGCTCCACATCCTCATCCCACCGCGGCCTGAAAGGAGAGGCTGCAGCAGAGGGGCTTTGAAGCCATTTTCCAAGGGAGAGCTGGGACACAAACACAAGCAACTGCTCAGACTGTGCAGCAAAGCAGCAGCTGGGCTGCTCCCTGATGTTACTTCCTTCACACAGTTTGCACCTTCGAGGAGGCAGCAGAGGGGTGAGAGGCCAGACCTTGCTGGTCCTGGAAGGGCTCTGCATGCCCCAGGGAGCAGCAATATTTCCCATCATTTACCACTGGCACTGCCCTAAGGCTCACTTTTGCTCCCAAAAACAACCAGGGCACACTGGCAGCCAAGTGCTTTGTGCTACTGAGGGGAGGGGAGAGAGGAGGAGGGCACAAAGGGCAGGTTAGAGAAGGCCATAAATAGCAAAGAGGCATGTAAAAAGCAGGAGTATCTAGGATAAAATATCTATACAGAAAAGCCCAAGGAATGGTGAAAAAGGGGCAGAACATCCCAAGTTTAGCTGCACACAGCTCCTGCTCCCTTGGGGGAGTGTCTGCCAAGAGCCTGGGACCCATTTCCCTTCCCACCTTTTCCTGGCTGTACATCCACAATCATGCAGTCATCATCTTCCTCATCCTCCTCAGTGTCTGCCTGAAATCCATCCATCTCTGCAGCCTGGAGGGGAAGAACAGGGAGCAGGTGTGAGGCAGAAGGTGAGGGTGCCACGTGTGAGCCCAGGCACGGGCAGTGCTGGGCACCTCTGGAGGGAAGGAAAACCAGCAATTCCCAGCTCCAAGAGCCACGGACTTGTGACAAAAGGCCTCATCTGCAGTGGCACACGCAGTGGGAAGCAGGCCAAGCTCCTGCTCCGAGATCTTCCCTCTTACACAACGTGCTGAGCAGCCCCCGCAGCACAGGCAGCTCCAGCCTTCACCGAAATCTGCCTCTTGCTGGATGTTTGGAGGGGAAATCTCTCCCCCCTCTGTTGATTGTTCTCATGGAATCACAGAATCATAAAGGTCAGCGAGTCCAACTGTTCCCAGCACTGCCAAGGCCACCACTGACCGTGTCCCCAGGTGCCACATCCATAGGGCTTTGGAATCCCTGCAGGGATGGGGACTCCAGCCCTGCCCCGGGCAGCTGTGCCAGGGCTGGGCAGCCCCTTCCGTGAGGAAAGGTTCCCTAATCTCCAACCTAGAGCCCCTCTGGTGCAACTTGAGGCCATTGCCCCTTGTCCTGTCCCTGCTCCCTGGGAGCAGAGCCTGAGCCCCTGGCTGCCCCCTCCTCTCAGGAGCTGTGCAGAGCCACAAGGGCCCCCCTGAGCCCCCTTTCTCCAGGCTGAGCCCCTTTGGATGTTCTCTCCCTTCTGAAGATGGAGAATCACTTTTGCTTGTCAGGTTTGGAGCTTGTTCTCCCCCTAACTCCTCCTCATCTTTGCCAACCAGCTTTTATTGAGGGAGTGGTGACACTTCTTCCCTTGCTGCCCAGGTGTTCTGCCACGGGAAAAGCCCAAACTCCCTACTTTGAACGAAGAAAACGGAACCCAAGGAGTGACACAAACTGAAATTGCCCAGCTCTGGGGGTCTGCTGAGGTTTTTTTTTCCCTTCAGCTGGAACTGGAATGAAAATCCTGGTCCCTGTTCCCTACAAACTGCTCCAAGCCAAGACATGTTCAATTTACATCTTTCAGTGAAGTCCCAGCTCTCACATTAAATCCCTCCTACACGTGGGCAGGTACTGCCCACTCCAGCACCAACATTTTCTCTGCACAGCTTATGTAAGAACACCTTTACTCACACAAGGCCTGGTGTGAGCTTCCCAGCAGAGGAACACGTGCCAGAGAGGGAATCTGGCAGCTGTGCCCTCCCAGCCATTCCCAGGCTCCAGCCTGGCTCGACAGGTAGGGTGGGATTTCAATACCTGAGCAGGGCTGATTGAGACATCAGCAATGAAAGGCTTTTGGAGCTGTGACACCTTTGCTCGGAGCTGCACCTCCCCAGCACAGCTCTGAGGAGCTTTGAAGCATTCAGGCTGGTGATGTAATTCTCCTAAAAGCCTTTGTTTTGCTATTTCTGCTCCCTTATAAGCTGAATTTCCAGTGGGTGCCAAGCAGAGACTTTTATCTCTGCCTTTATTTAGTGTACAAGAAAAAACCCAAGCAGATGGAGTTTGGGGGCTGAACAGCTTCTCACAAGTCTCTGATCTCTATCAATACCTGAATGCTGAGCTTTTTCAGTAGAAAAGCCAAAAAAGCCAAGAATAAATTGGGAAGGCAAAGCATAAAAAGCATCAAAAGCCTCATCTGTGGTCCATGGGAGGGGGGTGGAACGAGATGAGCTTTAAGGTCCCTCCCAACCCAAACCATTCTGGGGCTCTCTCCTAACCTGGTGCACAGGGAAGGAGGAATAAATCCACTGTCAGGGATTTCAAGCCCTGCCCTGCCTGTGGGATTGGAAGCAAAAGGTTGATAACCCCAGGTTTCAGCACCTAAAGCCTCAACAGAGCATCCCAAGCTTTGTGGGGATCCAACTGTGGCCTCTCCAGTGCCTGAAGGGGCCAACAGGAAACATGGAGAGAGACTTGGGACAAGGGAGGGAGGGACAGGACACAGGGAATGGCTTCCCGCTGCCAGGGGGCAGGGCTGGATGGGATATTGGGAAGGAATTGTTCCCTGGGAGAGTGGGGAGGCCGTGGCACAGGGTGCCCAGAGCAGCTGTGGCTGCCTCTGGATCCCTGGCAGTGCCCAAGGCCAGGCTGGACGGGGCTGGGAGCAGCCTGGGACAGTGGGAGCTGTCCCTGCCATGGCAGGGGTGGCACTGGATGGGATTTAAGGTCCTTTCCAAGCCAAACCATTCTGGAATTCCATGATCCCATTTTTCAGGCGTGGTTAGGCTCCAGCACTACCTGTGGTTGCCCTGAAAAGCAGAAGCAGCAACAGGAAAACCACAACACAGCTCCCAAGCAGCAACCACTGCAATTCCACCTTATTTTATCCCTATGAATTACTATATTTTTAAACCAGCTCTTGAAATTCAGCTTTATGTGTGTCAGGACGAGCTGGAGACTTTACAGGATGCTCTGGGGCGAGTTGGGAGCCACATTTAATCCGTTCACATGCAACTGCTGTAAGTCATCAGCTCGGGCTGTACATCTGGCAGCCACACAGAAAAACCTGCACACAAATTACACACAGCTGTAAAACCAAGGCCAAGCAGACACTCCAACTATTCACAGCTTGGATGCAATCACTGCCAAATAGCAGAGAATGGAAGAACAGCAGGAGAGCAACGTTCCGAATGGAACAGAGAGTCCAAGCTGCAGACACACAAAAGAAACCCATCTCTTTAGTCACATCATCTCACTTCTTTCCCCATAAAAGGGGTCTTCTGGTGTGCAGGACAGTGTCTGTAGTTACCAGGGGCCGGGGGGGCAGCCCAGGGCGCAAACACCCCCAGCCCCACTCCCACCACTCCTTGCTGGGGAAGAGCACCCCGCCAGGAACTCACCTGCTCAGCACCCCGCGGTCTCTTCATGAACTTGGTGATGGACATGCTTCCCACGGCCTTCCTCTTGGCTGCCGGGGGGGTGGGCTGCAGGACAGCCACGCCTGGCACGCCGCCCGCCTCGTCCTTCCCCGCGCAGGGCACCTGGGTGACGTAGTTCCACTGGCAGGGGACAGGCAGGTGCTCCCGGCCGAAGCTGCGGAGCACCTCGGCGTGCACGTACCAGCACATCCGGAACTCGGGCCTCTTCTCGTACACGGAGCTCTCGGAAATGATCCTCTTGAGCCGGGCCTTGGAGGGGACCCCGCCGTCCTCCCCGCCCGGGGTCTGCGGCCGCGACGGGCTCCCGTCGCTGGCCTCGCCCGCGGTCACGTCGCTGAACAGTCCCTGCCGGCAGCACTCCTGGAACTCCTGGATGATCACCTTGCTCCCGTGCACGTTCCCGTGCAGCAGCGGCAGGAGGTGGCCGAGGACTGCGGGGGCAAAGCGGGCACAGAGGCGGTTAAAGGTCGGGAAAGCCACGGGGACGTAAATCAGCGCGGCGGCTCCCGAGGGGGAAAACGGGGGGATGGATTTTAGGGATGTGGCTGCCCCATCCCTGGAAGTGTCCAAGGCCAGGCTGGACAGGGCTTGGAGCAAGTGGAAGGTGTCCCTGGCCATGGCAGACACTGGATGATCTTTAAGGTCCCTCCCAACCCAAACTGCTCTGGGCTCCCATGATTGCAACAGCAGCTAAATTCGATGTAGAAAACTCACCCCCAACAATAACACCACCCTGGAGTGAAATCCTCACCCTGTTTTTAGCCTTTATGTGAGTTATTCACATCCTTCTGTTAATCAGGTGCAGGAGAAGCTCAGGACTGGAACCCAACACAGAAACCAAACCCTTTCCCCCAAACAATAAACAGGCTCAAGCCCATCCTGAATCTGAGCCTGCTCAAGTCTTGTTGGCTTTATTTCCTAGATTGCCCAGAGCAAGAGTTTTGGAGAGGCACAGCCAGAAAACTCCTTTCCAAGAGCTCTTAAGAGATTCCTTGGATTCCAGACTTGTCAGAAACAGGTCATTCTGAATTCAGCACTCAATAATCCCCCTACTCCCTCCAAAGCAGAGTACAACAGTGTGGCAGTTCTGTTCAGCCCTTCAGGTCTTACTTTGCTGATCTTTTGCTCTTTTTTTGCTACATTTCTGTGTCTGCTGCTCCTCCTCTGCCACGGGTGGGTCCAGGACACAGGCTGTGAACTGCTGGAGCACCTTCAGGTCCGCGTTGGTGCTGTTGTCCTTTGCTGCCCTTTCCCAGACACAGCCAATCTTCACAGGCTGCAGGACATGGAACCTCTTCCCCTTGGCTATCAGCTCATCCCACTCCTTTGCTTTCAGTTTCTGACGAACCTTCTGGTTCTCTGGGTCACACTCCTGCAGCCACAGGGGACAAAGGACTCGTTACACCCATGGCCAGGAAAAAAAAAAAAGAGCTTTTAAACCCCAGCTTTGCCTCGTGTTTCCTGAGCCACACAGGGCTCCTGACCCATGCAGGCCTGGGAGAGCCCAGCCCTGCCAGACCACGTGCTGTCGTCCCCTGCCAATACTGACACTGCACAGTTCACTGGAAACAGAGAGGGAAACTCAGGGACACCCAGCTCACTCACCTCTGTCACACCTTCATCTTCAGATAGGTACCCATGGGGTACAAAAAACCCATCGTCCTCATCTTCATCCTCCCCCTCCTCTTCATCATCCTACAGACAAACGGATTAGAAGTTACACTGCCAAGTG
The DNA here is from genome assembly GCA_013397975.1 of Machaerirhynchus nigripectus. Taxonomy (NCBI): domain Eukaryota; kingdom Metazoa; phylum Chordata; class Aves; order Passeriformes; family Dicruridae; genus Machaerirhynchus; species Machaerirhynchus nigripectus. The sequence continues at coordinate 59,949 of VZRQ01011083.1, forward strand.
CCACTGGGTGCTGAACTGCTCAGCACACAGCATCCTCACCTCTTCACTATGGGAGAGACTTTCCCCTGGCTCCTCCTCCTCCCACTCTTCATCACTGTCTACTTCATAGTCCAGCAGTTTCTGCAAGAAATGCCAACATGGCCCTGCTGTCCCTCACTGGAGAGCACCACAGCAAACCCAGGCTGGGCTTTCCGAGCTGAGGGAACGCGCAAGCGGCTCAGGAATCCCAGGGAACCAGAGGGCCTGGCCAAGCACATCCACTCCTAGAGCATAAAGAGGGCAAGAATCCGAGCAGGCTGAGGTGCTTACAGTGTCCTTGGACCACGGATTCCTGGCACGGATCAGGGAGGTTCTCTTGTTCCAGGTGCCCCAGTAGGCAGGGCGGTGGTTCTCACTGAACTGCAGCAGCTTCATCCTGCCAAACTTCTCCCTCTCGGGAACAGCATCTGCCTGGCAGTTATCCACCACCACCACGTCACTGGGAACACAGGGGGAGGTGGCTCAGGCCTCACTGAGCAGCTCCAGCTTTCCCTCCTCTCCACTGTCAACCGCTCCCTCAACCCCCTCTGCAGCTCATCTTACAAAAACAGAAGCAAAGCAAGCCCCCGAGCCCGGACTGACCTGTTCACACTGTCACTGCTGTCACTGACCAAAGTGGGCCCAGTTTTTCGTGGTTTACGACACTTTAGATCCCTCAAGAAAGAAACTTCACCATTCTGGGCGTGCAGGAGCTTATCCAGCTGTTCTAGGTAGTCTGGATCCAGGGCAACACGACTGAGCGGGGCTAAGACCATGTTCTCCTTAATTTCAAAAGGAGCAAACTTCCCACAGGAGCCAGCAAGGGTCTGAAACATCAAGTGAGGAATGTCAGGGTTTGGACACTAAGAAGCTGCAGCACCAATGGGTGAAGATTTAGGTTAAGTGAAGATTTAGGTTAAGCCCTTCCTATCCAAGACTCCAGCAGATCTTCCAGGCAATGCAGAAGACACAGCTGAGAGTTTTTACTAAACCAGCCACAAACGTCTCCTGTGGTCTCTGCTCCGGCCTTTTTCTTAAAATCCTTTACACTTTTGAGACCAGGAAATTAAGGAAAACCAATGCTTTGTCCACCTAAGCAGCTGTAAGGGGCAGCTGAGAAGGAGATGGGGGTGTTTGTTAGAAACAACTGTGGGAGAGTGACCCACAGAGGCACAGCAATCCCTCACCTTGGGGGCTTGAGGAGTCTTTGGTTTCTGGAAGAACCTGGTGATTTCTGCTTTCTGTGCGTGAATGCGCTGGAACGAGAAGCCAAATGCAAACTGTCAGCACACAGAGGGGACACAGCTCTGCAATTCAAGGTGAGCTCATGCATGACTCAACTTCAAATGCAGCGAGGCACAAAGCAAAGTTCAGGCTGTCACCAGCTCCTGTGACTCAACAAAAACTCTCATTGTCTTCCCTGACACAGCCAGGGTTCCAGTGGCATCGCCAGGGGAGGGTTCATTTGTGGGCACGCAGAAACACACACAGAAAACACTTGGAAGGGCAAAAGCAAAGGAACCAGCAGGTGTGAAAGTACCAGGTAAATCTGGATGGAACAGCCCCAGCAGGTCAGGGGGCGCAGGCTGCACCCCAAAGGCACCTGCTCCATCCCAGCTGGCACCACCAACACCATTTCACCCCAGCAGAAGAATTTAGAGACAAGCCAGAGAAAGCATTTTTACCTTTTCCTCCTCCTTTAACCGTTTCTCCTCTTCTTTCTTTCTCTTCTCCTCAAGTTTTGCCCTTGAAAACAAAGACCATGTGAACTGTCACCCACCAGGAAGGGTTCCTTTGTGCCAAGGAAGAGCTGGGAAGCCCCAGGCCCTGACCCAGACCCCACCAGGAGGATCATCTGTCAATCCAGCCGAGGACCACACCTGGTTAAGTGTAGAGAAGGCTTTGTTCATTCCTTCTAGAGCAAATATTGACCCGTTTTAGCCACAGAGTTAAGAGGCCGAACCAAGTTTCCCTCGATACCAGGAAACGTACGGGATTACCAAGTCACAGGTCACTTCCCCAACAAACAGGGCCCCAGTGCCAGCAGAGCCTGCACAGCACGGTGAGAGGGGCAGGAAGGGAAGCTCGGGGCAGCAGGACAGCAGGAGGCACTGCTGGGACAGGGGCAGGAGGCTCCCAAGCATCTCCAGCCCAGCCTGCGGGCCGGGCCCGCGCTGCTGGAGCAGGGCAGCCTCTGGGAGGGCCAGTCCAGGTGGGGATGGAAACCAGCACGGGGACCCCCGGGAGCTGCACGACCCCAGGCACTCACTCCAAAGCCTCCTGCCTCTCCTTGCGCTTCTCCTCCTTCACTCGCAGCTTCTCAGCCTTCTCCTTCTCTTCCTTTTCTTTCTTTTCCCTCCTTTCTCTCTCTTTCAACTCCTTCTCTTCCTCTTTCCTCTTCTTTGCCTCCTCCTTGGCTCGTTCTTTCGCAGCTTTTGCCTCTTCCTTCAGCCTCCCCTTCTCCTCCCTCTCTGCCTGCAGCTTCTGGAGCTTGTCGGCGCGCTCCTGGTCCTGGGGCACAAACGGGACACTCAGGGAATTATGCCTTTGTGGCACCAAACCCCTGCTGAGAACCAGCATTTCACTCCTCAAAGAGGAAACCAGACCCACCCAGGGCTCGACCTGCAGCATCACAAAATATCCCGAGCTGGGAGGGACCCACATCATTCCCAGGAAACCAGGTGGGAGCACATCCACAGCTCCCTGGTGCCTCAGGAACCAGCCAGCTGAGCTCCCTTGTGCTGCCTCTCTGAAAGCTTTAATTATTCTTTTCGCTTAGCAAAAAAAGGTGTTTCCATTTCTCTAAGCATCAAGGAAAGCTTTGTACTGAGTCATCTTCATTACCACTGTAGCATTATGGAACATTAGAGGGAATTTAAAAATTGTAATTATTCCCTTGTTTAATAGGAGATTTCAGATTGTTTCCAAAATATTTCCTCCTGAGCTAAGCTTTTGTGCTTTGGTGTCATCACAGGGCTACAGTGGAGTCACTTTTACAAGTGACTTTGAGCTGATTTGACATCATAAATCCATAAGGATTTTCTGATTGTTTCCAGTATCACAGAAACCAGCCTTTGATGATCCTTGTGGGTCCCTCCCGAGCTGGGACATTCCACGATCTCAGGGAACACCGTGAGTCTCCAAACTCCAGACTGTGGAGCTTATCCCTTGTTTCATCCCAGTTTAGATCACCAGACACCAGCAGTGCCCTGAGCTTGTTCTGGGAACAGTGGGGGCAGGATTTTATTGGAAGTGCTGCCTTTCGTGGTGCTTCCTCCCAAAACAACTGCAGTTCTCCCCACAAAGGAGGGAAACATCAAATTAAAGAGCAAGAGCTCTCTGTGCTGCAGGCACTGGTGATGTCACCAGGAAAGGAGGATCTGCCTGCGCCCAGACACTCCAACTCCTCCCTGAGTATTTTCAGTTTTCTTTTATTGATTTCACATCTCTCCTTGTCAGCATCAAGGCTTCCTGAGCAGTGTCACAACACAAATAACTGCAGAAAGCCACCAACAGCCAAATGGTGCCAATGGCAAGGAAACAACACTGTCAGCCTGAGTCATGGGATCTGCTGGGTGCTGGGGAGCTGGTGTGAAGCTGACAGCTCACTGGTGGGTCTAGTTCATTCTCAGCATCGTGTTTAGCTTCCATTCTCCTCTCTCCCTCACATCCCTGCTATTTTTGACACAGCTATAGAAGGGAAGAAAACAACAGATTGGAGTTCTATATGGGGCACTGGGAAAAGCAAGAGGGTTTATAGCTACAACTTACATAAAACACGCCAGTTTATAAACAAGGCACTGAGAGACAGAATTCCTGAGCACAAACCTTCCCAAGGCAGCTAAAACAACCCCAAAAAGCCCATTCATGCGGCACTGACTGCTGGAAACTCCACGTGACCCCCCCCAGCCTCCTCTACATCCAGCACCCCGTGACTGACAGCAGGAGGGGCAGCAGAATTAGGGAGCAGAGTTTGCTGAGGAGCTGCATCCAAGCAAACAGAACCTGGAGCTTGAGCATTCCCAGTGGTGGCATCCAGCGGTGACACGCTCTGGGAAGCCACAGGCACAGTGCCCCACCTGCCTCGTGTATGAACAACCAACAGATCCTGCATTTTGGGGCTTAAACATTTCCCTTCTCCTCCCAAAGTGCACCAAACGCACCCACAGCTCCACTCAGGAGCTTTGGGAAGAGCCAAGCACTTTAACTGCCTGCATTTAAGGTTCTGCCACATTCCTCAGGCTGAGGAAAAATGGCAAAAGAGATGTTCCAGGTAGGCTGAGATAAAAGGCAAAGGCCTTGGTCTGCTGCTCAGGTGAGGTTTGGGCGCCAGGGAAATGCCTTACTCTTTGCAATCTCAGCTTCTCCTTCTCTGCTGAACTTCTGTGGCATTTCTGAGGTACCTGGAATTACAAAACACAAGTTTTAGAGGAGATCCACGTCCCTCCCCTCCCAGCCTGAACGACAGCAGCTGCTCCTGCAGGGGACATCCAGTCACTCCAAACTCCTCCAGAGCAGGGAATGAGGACACACCTCAGGCATGTCCAATCTCCCCATCTCCCTTCCAGCCTGAATCCATTCCAGTGCTCCTGCTCCCATGAAATCCTCACGTTTGCATGAACAAACCCCTCTGGCCCCACGGGATCATTTGTGAGGGAACATCACGTGCAGAGCTCAGGGAGCTGCTCCAAACCACCAGGGACATCTCCCTGTGGCAAAGTCACCTCCTTCCAGTTACACTTGGGCTGGTTTGGGGTTTTTTGCATCCACTTGTGCTGCTGGGACATTCAGCTACGACTTGATGAGTACAAGGACTGCTCCTCACATTTTAACAGGGTTTCTTCTTGTCACCACAGTCCACTCCCTCTTCCACCAGCACCAGCTCGCTGACCCTCAATCCCCAACAGGGCACACTTCTCACTTGTCTTTTATTTATGGAGGGGGGAAAAGGTGTTTTATGCTGAAGATCATTGTTCACAGACTGGTTAAAGGCCTAATTTGTCAATATTTCAGCACACTCTGACTTGTTTTACTGGATCCACCCCTCCTCCTCCTGCCATTCACAGCATCACATTTAAACTCTGTGATGAACAGGCTAACACAGCCCAACTGCTTTATTTTCTATATTTATCTGATCTAAAACAGGAGTTCTGTCAAGTGGGGGCTTCAGCTCCGCAGAGCTGTTTCCTCCCAGGAAAACAAACCTGCCAGCACTCCCAGCTGCACAGCTTGGGGTGCAGCCCCTCATTTTGGGGAGCAGCACACGAGCAAATCCAGCCCCACTGGCAATATTGGATTACACCAGGAGTGCTTTTTGTTGTTCTGCTACACTGGAAATACTTCATGCCTGCTTGAGTGTGTCTATTTATTTCAGAGAGGAGGAACTGATCATTTGACTTGATAAAAACAGCAAAAGGACTGGGAGAACCATCCCCATGGTGTTTCAACCACCTGAGCAGACACTGCTCTCCTTGGAAGCTTCTCTGTCAAAACTGCCCCAAAAATCAGAGTGTTTGGGGTCTTCTGCTGAAGCAGAGCTGCTAAACTGGAACTCGGGTGACAACAAACCCCCTCACCCAGAGCTTTTTCTTGGAATCCCAGAACGGTTTGGGTTGGAAGGGGCCTTAAAGGCCATCCAGTCCCACCCCTGCCATGGGACACCTTCCCTGATCCCAGGCTGCTGCTCCCAGCCCCACCCAGCCTGGCCTTGGGCACTGCCAGGGATCCAGGGGCAGCCACAGCTTCTCTGGGAAATCTGTGCCAGGGCTTTTCCATGCCAGCTGCAGGAATTCAGAGCTGGAAAAGCATCTGCACTGGTGGAACATCCTCACAGGAGTTACAGCAGCTTCGTGGAGCATGAACAGAGCTTGGGAAACAGCACCTGAAGGACAAAACTGCTCTTGGATCTTGTTACCAAAACACCAAGTCCCAGGGTGAGCATTTCATCAAAGAAATGTAAATGCAGCAGCAGCCAGAACCAGGCAGGACAAAATCCTTTAGCTGTAGGATTTAAAGGCTCCAAAGGGCAGTAATTCAGTAATTAAAATAATCAACACCACCTTCCCCACACTCCTCACTGTCCCACTCATCCTCTTCCCCACGAGCCCAGGAAACCAAACACTGCACCACAGCAGCTTTCACCCCGAGGCAGAGCAGACCAACCTTCCTGGCAGGCGTGGAGGCAGCCAAAGGACCCGTGTTCCTCCTGGGCCCTGCCACGAGCTGCACCTCGGGCGAGCTCCCGGAGCTCAGCGAGGAGTTGGTCAGTCCCGAGTCGCCCTCGGGAGACGACTCCAGGGCCTCGTTTTCCGACGTGGCGCTGCCGTCCAGAGAAGCCCCTTGGGGGGATTTCAGAGTCATGATGTCCTCCAGCAGCACCACGGGCACCTTCCCCTCAAAGAGCACCTCCTTCAGTTCGCTCTGGGTCCCCTTCCTGCTTCCCACGTCCTTGCACCCTGAGAGCCCGGAGCGCGGCTGGATCCCGCCTCCCGAGTCCTCCTCTGCCCTGGCTGCAGCTGCACAGGGCCCATCAGTCCCCGTGGAGTCACCTGCTGGGCTGCTCTGCGAGGAATTCAGGCAGCTCAGCTGCTTCAGCTCTGTCCCTGTCGTGCCGTTGGTTATGGCCACGGCCACGGCAGCTCTAGAACCCACATCCCCCCGCTCCGTGCCGTCCCCGAGTCCGTGGCCAGAGCCCTTGGGCAGATCAGGAACAACCCCAGGGTCACTTGTGTCACCTCCTGGGTTTTTCTGGATAAAGTGGTCCAAGGGACCCTTTCCGTTCACGAGTTTTGGAGTCAAATGCCCATCTGAGCCCAGCTGGCAGTCATTCTCCACATTGTCCAGGGAGGCACCGGAGGCATCCAGGGAGGGATCCTTGCTCGGAACAAAAGCACTCGGGGAGCTCTTGACTTTTTTGACTTCTGAATCCACATCGAGTTTTTCCTTTGGCACAGGATTGAGGCGCTTGAAGGGCAGCCGAGCTGCAACAACAACACCGGGTTACTCAGTCACAGGAAATATCCAAGTATTTTATTACTTTTGAAGCATAAGATTGAGATGAGCCACTTAGGGATGGTTTAATTACAGCCAAGCCTACGTATTTCACAAAATCAAGTCTGAAATGTTCTTAATGTGTTAAAACTGCGCTGGATGAGAGACACTCCCTTACCTTGGACGAGCTTCCGTGGAGGAACAGCAGCTTTGTCTCTGCACTCCATGGCTACGGAAGAAAACAACAAATGAACACCCGTGGTATGCTCCCAACGAGCTGCTGCCCTGGGACGGCTGAGGCAGAGCCCAACAGCTCTCTCAGAGCCGGTGAGGGAGGACAAAGGGGTCCCACAGCCAGCCCCAGCCTAAAGGAACCCCGGCCCCACCGGGTCCCAGCAGCCACAGGGTCCCCCTCACTGGGCTGGGCAGGAATGCCCCCAGGAGCCTGGGCCTGCACCCAACGAGATGTGAGGAGGAAATTCCTCCCTGGGAGGGTGGGGAGGCCCTAGCACAGGGTGCCCAGAGCAGCTGTGGCTGCCCCTGGATCCCTGGCAGTGCCCAAGGCCAGGCTGGACGGTGCTGGGAGCACCCTGGGACAGTGGGAGCTGTCCCTGCCCATGGCAGGACTGGGCTTTAAGATCCCTCCCCACCCAAACCGATCTGTGACTCCATGAGTGAGGCTGCAGGGCGGGCCCGGGCCCAGCCCCGGGGCGCGGCGGCAGCTCCGGCGCCTCCTTTGTTACCCCGGGCAGGCCCTGCGCACCCCGCGGCCCAACCGCCGCCGGAAACACCTCGCGCCCCGACCGCACCGCACCCCCAGCTCGGCCCTACCTGGCCC
>VZRQ01011083.1:68510-91353 GCA_013397975.1 Machaerirhynchus nigripectus
GGCGGCGGGGACGGGCCGGGCCGGGCTGGGACGGGCGGAGTGTCCTGAGGCTCCCGAGACTCCCGCCGCCCCCGCACCAGGTCCCGCCGCCCGCAGACCGGGCCCCCGCCGCCACCGGGCCAGGCACCGGCACCGGCACCATGTCGGTGGCGGGGCTGAAGAAGCAGTTCTACAAAGCGAGCCAGGTGAGACACCGGCACCCCGCTCCCGTTCCCGCCGCCGTTGGGCTCCGGGGAGGCCGCTCTTCCCTTACCGGTTCGGAGAACCCGTCCCGGCCGCTGCCGCCCTGGCGGAGCTCGATCCCCGCCGTTATCCCCTCCCGGCGTCCCGGTGCGGGGCCCGCCGGCCATCCCCCGGTACCCCGGTGTCCAGCCTGGCACCCCCGGTATCCCGGTCTCGTATCTCCCGGTTCTCCGTGTGCCCCCCTCCCCCCGCTCCCGGTGATCCCGGGGCTCGGTGCGGGCCGTGAGCGGAGCTGGGGCCGCTCGGCGCAGCCCGGGGGGGGCTCGGGACGGGGGTCCCATTCTCCCGGTTGGGCTGTGGAAGGGGCACGGTGAGGGAGCCTCCTCCGCCGGGGGCCGGAGGGTGCGGGCGGGTGACACGATGGGGGTCACGGGAGGGTCTCGCTTGGGGGGTGCTTCCCCCTTCCCGAAACCCGCCCGGGGGGCCGGGACGGCTCCAGCCCCGCTCGGCCCCGCAGCAGCCGCGGTGCGCTGGGAGAGCCCCGGGAGCGGCGGCCCCGGTAAGCCAGCCCCGGTAACCTCTGCAGCCCAGCCTCGGGAAGCTCCCGCTGCCTGCAGAGCCGCTGGAGCCGGGCACGGGTCGGGTGTCGGCGAGGGAGCCCCGAGCTCGGTCCGGCCGGGAAAGGGCTGGGAAAGGGGATGTCGGAAAAAGCTCGTCAGGTTCGGGAATTTCGGCCGGGAGTGAGGCCGGCAGGGATCGGGGAGTTGGAGTCCTTGGAGCGCTTCCCCTGAATTCCCCGTCCCTGGAAGTGTCCAAGGCCAGGCTGGAGGGGGCTTGGAGCAGCCTGGGATAGTGGAAGGGGGTGGAATGGGATAAGCTTTAAGGTCTCTTCCAACCCGAACCGTTCCATGAGTCCATGTGAGAATCGGCCTCAAACAGGGTTCATAAACACCTTTTCCCTCACCCTCAGATGAGGGCTGGCCATTCCCAATCCCCCCGAGCAGAATTTTCCTTCCCACCGTTTCCTGTTAACAGTTGTGATTTTTTTTTTATGCATTTTGGGAACGATTCAGGAATCACAAATCCCCCTCTGCTGCTACTTTCCTGCCCGTTTTAAATTTCAGATAAATTTGGCACAGGTCGTGTTTTCCATCACTGAGTTTAAACCCTTTCAGCTCATCCCACCCCTGTGTACGACGTGCGTCGCCTCCTTCCTTGGCTTTATTTTCCCAAATCCATTTTATTTACCCAGCAAAGCAAAATAACAAATTCCTGAAGTCATCCCCCACCCCCTTTGCCACTAAACCCATCGTGGTTTTTGGGGTTTTTTTCACAACTTGCATGGGGAAAGGTCGTGCTGGGAGCTCGGTGTGGGAGGATTTTGCCGGCCTGGATGTGCCGTGGTGGTGTCAGGAGATGGAAACCCCTCGGTGACTCAGGACTGACGTGCTCCTAAACCCAAAAATATAATTTCAAACCCCTGATAAAACCATTTTTTGGAGGAATTAAGAATTCTTCCAGAGGTGCTCCCACCCCTTGCAATGTTCCAGGGACCGGGACAGAGGTGTCTGTGATTTAGAGATGCTCTGACTGGGAACTGGGAGACACTGGTTCCAGTTTCTCCCCTCCTTCCTTCCTTTTCCCCCCTTCCTTCCCTTTCCCCCTTTTCTTCCCTTTTCCCCCTCTGGTCCCACTCAGCCCTTGGCTGAAGGAAGGGAGGATTAGTTATTTTTTGGCTCCCTTCAAATCACCAGACGCTGCCAAAACCAAACATGTGGAAGATCTTTCCTAAAATGTTACGTTTTGTTCCACGTCTGTCCTTAATTGAAGGGAAACGGAGCCAGGGCCGGGGTCTGCAGGGACCCCGGAGGGTTTGGGATCTCTGTTCGGGATCCAGAGGGAGCAGGGCTTGGCTTGTGGGCCTCATCCATGTGATTCCTCCGAGCCCACGTCTCCCCTGGGTGAGGCAGCCGGGCGCCCACACGCAGGAGAGAGCCTGGAGTACCCTGGAAAAACAAAATCCAAGTCGTGCTGCGGATGGGGAGCAGCTCCGAGTGTGTCCAGAACAGGTTCTGCCTGTTCATGGCAAAATGTTCTCTGAAAAAAATAAAGCTGGAGAAAACATTCTGAGGAAGGGGGAGAAGCAGCAGCAGCTTGGGCTGGGAACAGGGTGGGAAGTCCCTGCCTGCCTTGTGTGAGCTTTCCTCCAGTCGGGAATTTGCAGGGACCTTCTGGTGTAGAAACAGCTTCGTTTGCACCGCCTGGGTTTTGTACAAACTGATGGAAATCCTAAAATCCTGCAAATCTTCCCAGCCAGCCGGCAGGACAGGCTGCAGCTCCTGGGGGAGTCCGAGGGAATGCCGGGGCTGTCCCCAGGGACGGGAGCAGCCCTGCCCGGCACCGCGGGGCTGTCACGGATCCCGGGAATCCTGCCGGGTCACTCACCTGGCAGCAGGAGCAGCACGGGAGCTCTCCGGGGTGGGGGAATCCGGGGGTTGGTGTGGGCTGCCCTTGCCAGAGCCCGGGCTGGCGTGGGAGCGCCGGGACTCCCGGCCTGGGAGCTGCCCACGGGTCATGGCAGGGTTTGGATTGGAGACCTCGGAGCTCCTTCCACCCCCTGGGAAGTGCCCAGGGCCAGGTTGGGCTGGGCTTGGAGCAGCCTGGGACAGCGGGAGGTGTCCCTGCCCGCGGCAGGGGTGGCACGGGATGGGCTTTGAGGTCCCTTTCAGCCCAAACCAGTCTGGGGTTCAGCCCTGGGTGCTGCTGTCATTCCAAACTGGATTAACGTGCTCCCAAAGCCTGTGTGAGCTGAGCCTAAACCCTGCCGGGCCTGCCTGGGCTCAGGAGCCTAAACCCTGCCAGGCCCAAGCCACAGCCCAGCCACCTCCTCCTGCACATCCAGAGCCATTTTCCAGAAGGGAAAAGGCGAGTGCTAATTAAAACTCAGCAGCCCTTGACACACACGCATTTCCCTGAGTTTGATGACAGCTCCCAAGGCTTCCAGAGGTATTTTTGACCATAAATAGCCCCCTGCTCCCTGCCTGGCCCGGGATGTGCTCCAGAGCCTCCCACAGCCAGCTCAGCCCAGCAGGACCCGCCGTTCCCGAGCTCCGCGGGCCAGCAGGGAATGCTTCCCGTGCCCTGCGAGCTTCCTCCCAGGTGCTGCCGTGGCATCTGCTCCGAGCTGAGGCACGGGAATGTGCTCCCAGGGCGTGTGTGACAGCGAGGGGACAGTGCAGCTGGCAGGGAGGGTATTTCCCCTTTTTTTTCTGCCTTTGTGGTCGTTGCTCGTGGTGGTGCTGAGCTGGGATTTCCATCACTTCTCTTTGGGCTGGGATTTCCTTCTTCCCTCCTCAGCCGGGCTTCTCTGTGCGGTGACTTTGTGCTCTGCTTTCAAATGTGGGGTTTTTCTCCCTTTTCCCAGATGAACCTTTTAAAAGCTCCTCTTTTTTGTTGTTCTCTTGGGGCTTTTTGGTGTTAGCTCAGCCCTGCTCCCATCGGCCTGTCCAGGCTTTCTCTTGGAGGCAGGAGGTGTCTTTGGGATGGGTTGGGTTGGAAGGACCTTAAAGCTCATCCCACTGCACCCCTGCCACGGCAGGGACACCTTCCACTATCGCAGGTGGCCCCGAGCCCCTTCCAGCCTTGGGCACTGCCAGGGATCCAGGGGCAGCCACAGCTGCTCTGGGCACCCCGTGCCAGGCCCTCAGCACCCTGTGAGCAGAGAGGGGAGCAGGGAATTCCTGTGGGAGGCATTTGGCAGCGTCAGGCTCTAAGCTGCTTATCTGTACACGGGAATTTGGACTGGGAAGTGAAGGGATTTTGCTGATTCCTGCCAGCCCGGAGCCTCCTGCCAACCTCTGTCCCACAGCACCCGACGTTTCTGTGTTAACATTAACCTGGCCCGGATTCCCCTGCAGCTCCTGAGTTTATCTTTCCACCTTAATCTGCTCCCGAGGCCAGGGGAAAGCCGGATTTGCTGGAGCGTGGGGTGACATCCGCCAGCTCCGCTTCCATCCCCGAGCATCCTCCTCCCCTGGCTCCCTGAGCTGTGCTGTCACGGGGGGTGGCTGTTTGCTGATGTGTTTGCAGATCCATGGGGAAGGGGAGGCTCAGGGGAGACCTCATTCCTCCCCACAGCTCCCTGGAGGGCGGCTGGAGCCGGGTGGGGGTCGGTCTCCCGGGGAACAAGCGACAGGAGCCGAGGAAACGGCCTCAGTGAGGCTGAAATTTGATATTAGTGCAAATTTTTCCATGGAAAAGGTTGTCAGGCGTTGGAACAGCTGCCCAGGGCAGCGCTGGAGTCCCAATCCCCGAGGTGTTCAGTGTCCGTGAGGATGTGGCACTCGGGGACGCCGGGGTGGGCACGGTGCCGGTGCTGGGCTGGACTCAGTGGCCTCAAAGCTCTTTTCCAGCCTTAGCCACTCCATGATTCCGTGTGTGGCAGGTGGGAAGCGGAGGCTGCGTGTCCCCAAACCTCTTGGAGACGGGGATTAGGTGCCAGTGCGTCCCTGCAGGCCTGGGCGATGCTGACTGGGCTCTCACAGAGGTGCCTCTGCCACATCCGGGGGAAACCTGCAGCCACGATGTTTTCCTGTGGATTCCCTCTCCTTTTCTTGGGTGATTTGGCACCCTGTCCCTGCTTGGCTGGTTAATCATTGTCGGAGCTGAGCAGCCCCGGAACCCAGCAGGTTTCATTTTTCCAGGATTGTTTCTCTCCAGAGTTTCCTATAATTTGGCTTTTCCCCCGCTTTGAGGTTGTTTTTGCAGCTGTTGGGCTCCGACAGTAACGGGAGCTCCGATTCCTGGAAGGCAGAGACAGAAAACAGGGCTGGGAAACTCCAGCTCTCCGTATCCTGCTCCGTTTGCTTCCCTTCCCGTGTCTGATGTCAACCAGGGAAAGTGTTATCCTGTGCTTGCAGCTGGGGGAATCTGGGATGAGGGAGGGATCCGTGACTCAGGGCTGGGGGGATCATGTGGCGCTGGGATGCAGGTTCCACGTCATCTGCCTGAAATCATGGATTTATCCAGCTGATTTCGCAGGGGATGGTTCCTGGATGCAGCGGAAGGAAATCCTCCCTCCCCCTTTTCCCTGCCACTGCTTTCCTCCTGGGAAAGAGCAAAATGGGGATGAGATCAGGCAGCCTGGCTTGTAAAAGCTGATTCATTTCTTCAGCACATTTATTTTTTCCCTTCTTCCTCCTTTCCCCCATCCCTGCGTGTGCCGGTGCCTTTTGCCAGGGCTCCCAGCCCCATCCCTGTGGGAATACCGGGGGATGGGGAGGGAGCAGGGCAGCTCCTCCTGCCTGGGACTGCAGAAATCCCAGTGCCAAAACCCGGCCTGCCCTCGGGGAGGGGACTGGTGTCGGGTGGGATGTGAGGGGCTGATCCTGCTCTATCCCTGCTGCTGTCCCTCCTGGAGCAGGCTGCTTCCCGGGCAGGATGGAGAACGGCTGAAAAGCCCAGAAATAAAATAAATCCCTAATCCAGGCGGTTCTGGCTGTGTAATTCCAGCTGAACTCATTCACACGGAAACTCAGAGCTGCATCCCAACCCTCGTGGTGTTTCATAAGACTCCGAGGTCGCTGTCCCTGCTCCTTCCCATCCTGAACTGCACGGGTTAGTCCAGCCTGGGGTGTGATGCCCGCAGTGGGAGCAGGCAGGAGGCCGATCCTGTCTCTTCCTGCAGATCTGCTCCCTCCGAGCTGTGCCACGGCCGTGTCCCGGCCTTCCTCCTGGATCAGGTGGGAAAGATCCAGGTGGTGGGCCTGGGAAAGCCCCACAGCATCCCAGAGCTTCCCATTCCCTAAGCTGCCCCATGACAGGACTTAGTGCCGGATCCGGCCCGCCTCGGCCTCTCCCTGTGATTATAGAAGTGATAATTGGTATTTTTTTAAAGGTTTCCTTTTCCTCTTCCCCTCACCCCATCCCTGCAGCCAGCGATCCCGTGGCTCTCAGGAACAGGTTCCTCTGGCAGGAAAGGGCCGTGCTGGGCCCAAGCTCAGGGATGAAGCAGCTGCGGGGGGTGCCTGGAGGTGGCCGAGGTCCTGCTCCTCTCCCAGTGGATGGAGGATCCATCAGGAGAGTCTGGATTGCTCCCGCTTCCAAGAAAACCCTTGTAAGCCCCCCTTCCAGCCATGCCACCAAGAGCTAATTAATAGAACCAGTCCCTTTAAAGCCACTGGGAATTTTAGGATCTCGTAATGCCTGGCTATTAATAAAGTTCATGGTGCTGTCACTAATTAAATTGCTTTTCTGCTCCAAAGAAAAAAAAGATGGGTTAAACATCTCCATAATGAAATTCTGTCTTTGAGACAGAAGGTTAAATTTGCATGATTAAAGCTTTAAAGGGCTTTTCCTAATTGAGAAAATGCTTCATAATTCATCCTAGAGCCTGAAAACCCGGCTGCACCCCCTGGCTGGGCCAGACTTTATTCCTCAGTGATAATTTATTAACCACTTTCCTGACCAAATCTGGTTTGGCATCCCAGGATTAGCTGCATTTAAACTGAATTTTGCCACTTCCGTGATGAAAAAGGCAGAAGAAGGGTGAACAGTTATCTACACCCGAAGCAAATCCACTGCAGGAGAAGGTGCTGGGGTTTTTTTTCCCCCCGATGTTCTTCTCTGGATTAGAAACCATCTTGTTTGCTGCTGACGTGTGCGTGGTTCGGGGGAGCGGGGGCAGCACAAATCCAGAGTGCCAGATGTTGGAGGAGCTCTTGTCCCAGTAAAGCTCCTCCTGATTGTACTGGGGGAGTTACAGAGGGCAAAGGGTCTGGGCTTTTGTGCCTGACTGGGATAAAACATCATCCAAATGTCGTCTCCCAGGATTTCTGGGCCACCTCTGGCTCTGCGTGCAGGGCAGGAAGGGCGCGGTGATGCCAAGGGCTGGGAGGGATTTTATCCCGTTTAAACCATTCTGAAATGAGTCTTAGTGGGCAGCGAGGAAAGGAATGGGTTCAGCAGCACCTTGGATGGGCTGGAAGCTGACAAAGTCCCTGGATGTGGGGAAGGCCCTGGTGCAGAGCCCTGGAGGAGCTGGTGCAGGAGTTTGATCCATCCCTGGTTGCTCCCGGCAGCCCTGGGGATGCTGGCATCGCTCCTTCCCGCTCTCCCTTCCCTTAGGATGCCGTGCTCGGCTCCGATAGCCACGGAGCTTTTCCTAGAATTCAAACAACCAAGGAAAACGGGTGTTTACAGCGTCCTCAGCCATTGCTGCCCCCTTTGATGTCCGTGTGCGCCGGGAGGGCGCCGGGGCTGTCCGGGGCCTGTGCTTGGCCGCCGCTGCCCGTGTGAAACGCGCCCTGCGCGGGGCTCTCCCGCCCAGCCCCAGCCAGGAACGGGAGCTGGCCTTCCTCGGGGGGAGTTGGGTCGTTTTTGATCTCCCTGATGGCTGTAGAGCCGTGTCCCAGCAGCTCCCCGTGCCCCACCATGGCTTGCTCCCGTCATCCTGCAAATCCAGAGGGTTTTCTGTCTCTCCTTGAGTCTCTTGCCTCCCACTGTGTCCTCACTTTGGGTGGTTCCAGCAGTGTCCTGCACCTCAGGGAGGTGTTTTCCCTGGTTTTCACAGGGAGCAGAAATCCCTTCCTCTGCTTTTCTTTGCAGCTGGGTGTTATCCCCAGGGATTTACAGGTGGCTTACACCCTCCTTTCCCTGTTTTTCCCCTTGTTTTTTGGGAAATCCCTCAGAGCACCGTGTGGGCTGACCCTCCAAACGCTGACTGCAGGACAAGGCTGCTGGGTGCTCTTCCTGGAGCTTTGCAGCTGGAAAAAACAAGGATTGCATTTCCTAGGAGGCACTTCCAGTGCTCTGCACCTTTGTATCCCCTGTGAGGAGCAGCCCCAGAGCAGCTCCAGGTCTCCAGGGCGAGGAGCTGCTGCCTTTGCTCCCCCAGGTCCCGGGGCCGGGTGGAGCTGCCGAGGAGTGATGGCTCAGCAGCTCTGGAAAAGCCAGGCTGTGATTCACTGGGATGGGACACGGGGAGGCTGGGCAGGAAGTCGGGATGCAAGGCCAGTATTCCACATTTCCCCTCAGTTTAGGGAACTTCCTCTCGATTGCTGAAGTCACTGGAAGTGTGTGAGGGGAGATCATTGCTGGGAGAGAGGAGCTGCTGCTGCTTCCTTACATGTTTGTGTTTTCCCTGGAACTTGACCCGATTCCATGATGTTTTTCCCAGCTGAATAGAAATTGTGTCTGGTTTGGTTCAGAGCGTGTGAGAAATAATAACAGGAGAAACTAGGATGCAGATGGCTGCTGGGAGGTGCCCCCATCCCTCCAGCATTCCAAGACTCCTATGGAAACCTTCATCCTTTGGGACGAGTCTGCTCTGGGGGCAGGGTCGTGCCCTTGGGCCCCGTGTGTCTGCTGCTGGAAAAGGCAGCTGGGGGCTCGCCCAGGTGAGCGGGGAGCCCGGGGGTCACAGCCAGGGTTTGAGCGCTGCCCTGGCGCAGCCCGGGAGAGGAGGAATTCCCGGAGCCGGGAAGGAGCAGCTGCATTGCGGAGCATCCTCCGAGTGCCCTTGGCCGGCCCCGCGCTGCCGCCGGCCCCGCTGGTGCTGCTGAAACGCCGGGTTCGCCTTTAATTCCCGCTGTCCTCATTCCTGCAGCCCATCTGCGGGATGGAGATGAGTCACCCGATCGCCGAGGAGGAGGAGGAGGAGGGCTGGCAGGTGGCTCCTGGAAAGCCGCCTGTGCAGCTCTTCCCTGCGGTTTCCATAGGATAAGATTACGACCCGAGGTCACTGGGAAGCCTTTCCTCCTCGGCGGAGGGAAGGGAAGGAGCTGTTCATTGTTCTGGGCTGACCTTCCTGCTCCAGATCAAGGAATTCCTGTGGCGCTGCGGGGAGGGGAGAGATCCCAGTCTCAGCTGCTGAGGGGGTGGCAGCTCGGGGTGTTCCGAGACACGTTTTCCCTGCGCACGTGTCTGGAGGCAGCCGAGCACCTCGAGTGCCTTGGCACGAGGGTTTTCCAGCGATTCCATGACTCCGTGGTGGAGCTCATCCCTGGCGCTCGAGCACGAGGCTCAGCCAGGACTGGCCTCTCGTGAAAGATGGGAATGGGAAAAACATAGGGAAGGAGCTGCAGGAGAAGGCTGAGAGTTGGATTTCAGAGTGGAAATGTTCCTGGGAGCTGTTTCTCAGGAAGATCGGACAATGGAGGGGCCGGTGGAGTGTCCTGGTGCCCCAGCCAGGTCGGATCCATAGGGATGACGTTGGGAGCCAGCAGCAGGCTGTGCTCGGAGGGGCTGGAGCTCCTCCTCTGGTTTGCCAGGGAGGGGATATGAGAAATTCCAGGATCACGGAGTGGTTTGGGTTGGAAAAGACCTGGAAGGTCACGGAGTCCAACCCTGCCCTGGGCAGGGACACTTTGCACTGTCCCCGGCTGCTCCGAGCCCCATCCAGCCTGGCCTTGGACACTCCCAGAGATCCAGGGGCAGCCACTGGGAATGTGCCTCCCTCTTCCAAGGCTGGAGGTAATTGTTCCTCCCCTCCTCGGCACAATAAACACTGGGATCTGTTTTCTCCTCAAAGTAGGTCAGGAGTTGCTCAGATCAGAGTGTGCCGTGCTGTGGGTGTGCCCAGCTCACCCCAGCCCAGGCTGCCTGCTGCCTCTGGGGAAGGCACCACTGCCAGGATCCCATCAGAGCTGGGATCCCGGGATGGGCTCATCCCATCAGAGCTGGGATCCCGGGATGGCCTGGGACACCTCCCAGGACCAGCTGGTTCTGCAGGGAGCCTCCATGGCAGCAGAGCCACGTGGGGCACTCCAGGAGAACCCCCAGGCTTTTCCAGGTGCTGCAGCTGGACTGGTTTGTTTTTCCAGGAGGTTTTGGGGACTTTCCAGCCCTGCCATTGCCAAGCCCCACTGGCTCAAACACACACACGGAGCTGGGAAGGGTCACGTTGGCTCCGCGGGATGCGGCGCTGGGATGATGGGGGTGACCCAAAATGAAGAGGAGTGCCAGGGGGTCACGCCCTGCTGAGCTGGAGAGGTGGTGGTGGCTCTTTAGGTTTTATGGAGCATCCCACAAACCTGTAATGCTGGGCATGGCTGAAACTGGGCACCAGCGATCCCAGTTAACCCCAGCTTTCCTTAACTCCTTCTCCTCCGTGTCTCTGATGAGCTGTGGGGGGTTCAAAACATTCCCACCCCTTTTTCCATGGGTTTGGGGGCTGGCTTTTCCCCCCGGGCTGGGATGAAGGGAGCCAGGGCAGAGCTACTTCTCTGTTTGCTCATCTGTGGGTTTGTTTTTGTATTTCTTGAGGGGAACTTACTGTTGGGAGGGTGGAGGGGAGGAAGAGGAAGGCTTTGATACCCCAGAGTCTGGAGGAATAAGGTTTTCAGCCGACTGTAGGGAACTGTTTTGATTGCAAGGATGGCAAATGTTTGATGTGTTATAAATAGGGCTGACTGCGATGGAAAAAAGAAAGCGAGTTTTAAAAAAAAGCCTGATTTTTGGGTTTCTCTTGGTGTGTTTTGCTTGTTTGAGGCTGAGGGAATTAGGGATAATTTTCCGTTTTAAAATATTTAAAGGCTGGAGAGCAAACTATCAAAATGAGTTCTGTGAAATCCCGTGGGGAAGCTGGTGATGAGCAGAAAATAACCCAGACTTTGGCTCCCTCCTCCACGAGCTGGGCAGGTGGGACCTTCAGGGTGGATGTGCTGCCATCTGCCCTTCTCCAGCTTTCGAGGAGCTCCCCGGATGGGGGGGTTTGGCTGCTGGCACCTTCCCAGGTTTATCAGGGATTTTGCTGATGCTGCAGCCCGAAAATCACCTTTTTCTTTCTCCACATCTGTCCCACCTCTGCCTGTGGCAGCATGGATGAACCCGGCTGGGTGCCGAGCTCCCGGGAATGCTCCCGGCACCCCGGGAATCCAGGGCAGCTCCCTGCACTCCGATCCCAGGTCGGAGCTGTCGGGGCACCCTTGACCTGTACCCCTCTAATTAAACACGGGTGCGGGTGAGGGGTGGGCTCCTGGCTCCTCGGCTGGCGTGCCCAGGCTGCCTCAGCCCTCCTCCCCCTCCCAGGGCCCTGTGGGTGGAATTCCAGGTGAAATGCCAGCTGGGCTGCCAGCAGCAGCCGATTGGGAGCAGATTGGATCTGCCCGGGCTGTGCCACCCTGTGCCAATATTTGCTCTGGGAAGTGTTTGGCCGAAGGCTCTGGCTGCTCCCAGGGTGAAGCCCTCGGATATGTCCCGTGCCTGGCTTGTTCTGCTCCTTCACTCCCAGGGAAGGTTTGGTTTGGTTTGGTTTGGTTTGGTTTGGTTTGGTTTGGTTTGGTTGGTTTGGTTTTTAACCATTTCCACGCCTGCTCTCTGCAGCCTCCACCTTCAGGAGAGGTCAGATCCCAGCCAGGGAACAGGGATGTATCCCAGGCCTTCTCCTGGCTGCTCAAGAAATAAAACTGCAGAAGAATTGTCAGCACGTCCTCCAGAAAGCCCCATGGCCGCTTCCTGGGGGAAGGGCTGCTGGAATTTGCAGCGCCAGCATTCCTCCAACTGCCTTGCAGTTCCCTTAAGCCCAGCAATGTATGGATAAACCCTTCCTTCCTTCCTTCCTTCCATGGATGGATGGATCTCTCCTCCCTCCCTCCCTCCCTCCCAGCGAAGGGTGGGATCCTGGAGAGGTCAGTGCTTCCCAGAGGAAGGCGGGCACCCCCTTCCCATCCTTCCCAGGCCCTTTGGAGCAGCACGGCGGGCTGCACCACGTGGCACTTGGGAACTCTGGCTCCCGGTCACGTCGTGGGGCTCCAGGTTAAACAAGGAGCCGGTGGTGGCTCCTCCTGGCTCGTGTCTGGGGATTCTGTGTCGGTTTGTCTCCCTTCCTGAGGGATTTGGGAGCGTGGGGATGCGGGGATGGAGTCCCTCCTCCTTCCCTCCTCCTTCCCCAGGGAACTGACGCCTCCCAGTTTAATTAGAGCCAGCAGGGAGAGAACCTCAATCTTATTATTCCCTCCCAGCAGGGCAGCAGCAGCATTTCTTGGACGTCAAAAGGAGGATTAAATTAGTCTGGAAATGAGGGGGTTTTGCCTCCTTTGCTTCTCTGGGCTCTTCAGAGGGTGTGGAGTCTCTGGAATCGCTGTGGTGATGGATTCTGCCAGCCTGGCACGCGGGCCCCTGGAGCAGAGGCCTGCCAGGGGTTATTTACAGCTTCCCAGGCCCCAAATCCAGGGAGAAAAGTGGGAATGGAACTGCTTGGGATGACTGCACCCTTGCCAGGTGTGTTAGGGAACAGAGCAGGCCTCCAGAGGTGTGACCGTGGCAGAAGGGATCCCGTTCTGGGTCTGGGATTCTTGGCAGGGGCCAGGGGGTGGCAGCTGGGGAAGAGCTGTGCCCTGCTGAGCTTGTCCTGGCAGGCCTGGCCACGGCTTCCTGGGATTTCTTCCAGGCTCGAGAGCAAAGCGTGCCTGCCCAGCTCGGGGCTGGGGTGTGTGCTGGCACCCCAGGTGTGGAGCAGGCATCAGGGAAAGCAGGGAGTCACACTCGGATGGGTTCTCCATCTGCAGGCAGCTGGGGGTGAGGATATCCCTTGGAGCTGCCTCCGAGGGCTGGCTGGATGTGGCATGGCAGGGAGCAGGGAATGGAGAGCACGAGCAGGGAATGGGGAGCAGGAGCAGGGAACAGGGAGCAGGAGCAGGGAACAGGGAGCAAGAGCAGGGATTGGCCATCCTGGGTCCCTCTGGCTGTGTCCTGTGTCCCTTATCGGGGAGTTAAAGCAGGAGAGTGAGATCCAGAGCTGGGTGGGCTTTCCTTCCTTTCCTGCCTCTTCTTCCTTTCCTTTCCTCTCTCTTTTTCCCTTCCCTTCCCTTCCCAGCGTGGCTGGTGGGATGTCTCTGAACCTGGATAATTCCCTAAAGGGATCCCTCCCCCTCTTCCTCAAAAAACATCCAGCCCCATTTTGTATCCCCGGGGGAGCAGGAGTGTTCCAGAGGAAGAAAGCCTCGATAAACATCAAATATTTGATGTTGGAGTAAACAAACCCGATTGTTCCTTCAGATCTGGAGTTTTCAGTACAAACAGGAGGAATCCTGGCAGTGCCCCGGGGCAGGCGCGGAACCCTGGGAGCCAGAGCCAGGTTTCCTGGACCGCTTTGGATGTCTGGGTGGGGAATTTGCTGCTGTTTGGGGTAAAATAATCACTAATTGCTCTCCACGATTCCCTGGCAGGAGGGTGGAGCCAGGTGGGGGTCGGGCTCTGCTCCCAGAAAACATCAGGAGAGGAAAGGGCCTCAAGTTACCCAGGGAAGGTTTAGATTGGAAATCAGGAAAAATTTGTTCATGGAAAGGGTGGCCAGGCGTTGGCACAGCTGCCCAGAGCAGTGGTGGAGTCCCCATCCCTGGAGGTGTCCAAAAAACGTGTGGACGTGGCACTTGGGGCCATGGGTTAGTGGTGAACCTGGTCGGACTCAGTGACCTTGGGGGTCTTTTCCGACCTCAAGGATTCCACGATTCCAATTCTGGCCAGTTCCCAGCATCCCCAGACACTGCTCCAGCAGCTCCTCCGTGGCAGTGGCTTGGCTCTCCCCGGGCTGTTCCTGTGCTGGCTGCCGGGAGCCGAGTGTGTTCATTCCCTGTTTGCTTGGATGTTGCCGTGTGTGAAACGGAGTCCTTGGCTCCGGAAGGAGCTGAGAGACGCTCGTGCTGCTCGTTTTTTCCAGCAGGCGTTGGAGTTGGAGCCGTGGGCTGGGATTTAAGGAGCTGTGGAGCTCCCGGTGGGTGAGGAGCGTCCTGGCTGAGCCGTGCTTTGGGTGCTCGGGGGTGGTTGGGGGTTTGGTGGGGTCTTTTTGAGGGGTTTTGGGCTGTTCTGCCGCCTCCTTTCCCTTGCAGGTGCTGTGCGGACCATCCCTGCTCCCCCTCCCTGGGAATTCCTCCACGAATTCCCTGGGAATTCCTCCAGTGCCTGATCCTCCCCCCTTGTCCTTTCCCCACAGCTGGTCAGCGAGAAGGTTGGAGGGGCCGAAGGGACCAAGTTAGACGATGACTTCAAGGAGATGGAAAAGGTGAGCGGGGAACCAGAGGAATCCCCAAAATCCCCCCGTGGCTCCCGTGGGATTGGCCGAACCCCTGAGCTGATCCTCACTGAGCTCCCGTCTCTCCTGCAGAAAGTGGACCTGACCAGCAAGGCTGTCACAGAAGTACTGACCAGAACCATAGAGTACCTCCAGCCCAACCCAGGTGAGGGCCTGGGCCTCCCCCGGCCCCTTCCCAGCTTCCCAGGGAAACAGGGAGATCAGGGAGACCCCTTTTGCTCCAGGTTTGGATCAGGGGGAGGTCCAGGTACCCCTCTTGCCCTGACTCCAGGCTGTTGGACAGGGAAAGAACAGATGCAGCCTTTGCCTCAGACCCCGAGAGGCCCTAAGGGGACCTGTTTTTCTTGGAATGTCCAGGAAAAGTGGTGTTTCTGGGCTGGGAAGGGTGGCTGGCTCTGTCAGCCCTGCATCCTTCCAGCCAGCTGCTCCGGAGAGCACTCCAGGGACCCTGGGAGGGCTGGGGAAACTCCTCTGGCCTTCCCTGGCCAAGCTGTGGGGAACTATTTTTGCTTTGTGTCTTGGAAAAGAACCTTTTTTCGCAGCGAGGGATATTCCTGGGGGATGGAGACAGTGGAGCCTCTTGGCCTTGGGTGCAGCGGGGGGAAATAACAGCAGGAGGGATGCAGGGAGTGCAGAGGTGGCTGAGGCTGAGGCGTTTGTGTGGCAGCTTCCAGAGCCAAGCTCACCATGCTCAACACCATGTCCAAGATCCGCGGGCAGGTGAAGAACCCCGGGTACCCCCAGTCCGAGGGGCTGCTGGGGGAGTGCATGATCCGCTACGGGAAGGAGCTGGGAGAGGATTCCAACTTCGGTGAGTGTCCCCCGGGAGTGAGGGGGGAGCGGGGCAGGCCCTGGGTCACTTGCAAGGTGTCACTCTGGGTTCTGGAAGGGGTTGGGTGAGCTTTGTGACACCCAACAGTTCGGGGGGGGCTCAAAAGGGGTTCAGAGACTTCCAGAGTGAGCAGATTCAAAGGGAAAGAGGAGGTTGAGATGGGATATTGGCAAAAATCGCTGCCTGTGAGGGTGGGGAGGTCCTGGCACAGGGGCCCAGAGCAGCTGTGGCTGCCCCAGCCCTGGAAGTGCCCAAGGCCAGGTTGGAGCACCCTGGGACAGTGGGAGGTGTCCCTGCCCATGGAAGGGGTGAGATTCCATGAGTTTTAAGGTCCTTTCATCCCAAACCATTCCATTATTCTGTGATCCCAGGTGTCCTGAATCCCAATCCATGGCAAACCCACTTTCTTACCAAACACTGAGATCAATTTGTATTGATATGTAAAAGAATATGTAAAAGAAAAACTTCCCTCCAAACTGAGCAGCGAAGCAGGAACGGGAGCAACGCTGGGAGTTCCACACAGCTCTTGAGGATCCCTTCCAACCCAAACCTCGCTCTGATTCCATAGGGAGGCTGAAGCCAAGAAATCTTCTGGCGTGGCTGTTCCTCGTAGCCACGTGTGACTGGCAGGGAGGAGGGGGAGAAGCCTTTTGGTGACATCAGTTTTAATCCCCTGGAACCTCGGCGGGCTGCACGTGACGGCCCCGGGGCGGCACAGCTGGCTCTGCCAGGGCAGGGAGGAGCTGCCCTGCCGCAGGAAAATTAAAAACCTCTGGCTGCTTTTGGGACTGACAGAGGGTTTTGGAGATCCTCCCTGGCCAGCTCAGAGCTCTGCATCAATCCTGGCTCACAGGCTCCGAGGAGAGCAAGGGAAGGAAGCTTTTAGGAGCACACACCAAACTTTATTTCCTTAATGGCCTCCTCAAAGCAGCATTGAGGACTCCATCCCTCCCTTCCAGGTTATTCAGAGTTATTACAATTGAAATAACACTTCTGCTCTATTGATTTTTCCAGCTGGACAGTGGAGAGATGTTTTCCCTCGACCCTGTCTCTCACTCGTGTATTTTCCTGTGTTCGTGCACTGCTGAAATTGCTGTTCTGCCAAAGCTGCACAGGAGAAATTTAATCTCTAAATGTTTCCTCTGCACTAAAAAGCCAGCACTGGATGTGCTTTGCTGCATCTCTGCCTGGCTGGAGTGTCAGAGTGGCCTCAGCCTTAGGAAAGGATGGAACTGGGCAGGTTTCAGGGAGTGACTCTGCGCTCTGCGAGTGCCCGAGGCCGGGCTGGCAGGCTTGGGGCACCCTGGCATAGAGGAAGGTGTCTCTGCCCGCAGCAGGGGTGGCACTGGATGGGCTTTGAGGTCCTTCCAACCCAAACCATTCCGTGCTGCTGGCACACACAATGGCTCCTGCAGCCCCAGGGCCTCAGGCTCTGTGTGATTCCCTTCCCCTCTCCCCGCTCCTCTCCGTGCAGGGGACGCGCTCCTCGACGCCGGCGAATCCATGAAGCGCTTGGCAGAGGTGAAGGACTCGCTGGACATTGAGGTCAAACAGAACTTCATTGATCCCCTGCAGAACCTGTGTGACAAAGACCTGAAAGAGATCCAGGTAAACACCCTGGATCCACGCTTTTCCCTCCTCCTCTCCCTGCTTTCTGGGCCCTTCGGCTGTTGGTGCACGGAGCCTCCTGCTCTGGAGTGGTGGGAACCAAGGGCTGGCAGGAATTCCCTGCACTCTGTGTGTTTTCTCCCTCCAGACTCTCTGGTATTTCCTCCCTGCTCAGCGCTGCTGCTGCTGCTCCTGAGCAGCCCAGAAGGCTGGATGCAGGTTGGAATGGTTCTGCGTTTGCCATGTTTGATGGAGGGTGCTGTGGGAGTGCATCCCAACACCCCTGCTGGGCTTGCTGAGCTGGGTTCTTAGTGCTCTGAGCTCCCAGATGGGATAAATTTGGGCTTTAAGCTCCCAGCAAGCTCCCCTCAGCCTCGGCCTCAGCATCCCAAGGAGCCCTGCGGGGTCTCACTGGGAAAACAGAGTGGAGCAGCTCCCGTGTACACACGGACAAGGCCAGGCTTTGTAACAGGATCCATCCCAACCTCCAATTCCCCAGGCAGGAATCCTGAGGGAGTTTTCACTGTCAGTGGTGTCCTGGGTGAAATAACCAGCAAGTGCTGCCTCAGTGCCTGTCTGTACCCCGACTCCATAGGGCTGCTTTAAACACCCCTGCCCTAAGCCAGGAATGCAGTGCCCAGAACCCACATTCCTGGTGTCCAGAGCTCCTCCAGCTCCTGGGGAGCTGAAAGTAGCAGGACAGCTCTTCACCTTCCCAAAAGGCTCTGTGGGCAGCAGACCTGGGCTGCTCTGCAGCCTTTTCCTCAGTGGGAATCGTTCCCCCATCACACCCTGGAGCCTCTCTCCCACCTGGAGCAAAGGTGGGAGGCACAAATCAGGTTTCTGACACCAATGAACTCAGCCTGGAGCTGGAGCTGCCCTCCCCATCCTCTGGCTTTTCCCTCTTCCCTGTTCTCTCCATCCTCTCCCAGCACCATCTCAAGAAGCTGGAAGGGAGACGCCTGGACTTTGACTACAAGAAGAAGCGACAGGGCAAGATCCCCGACGAGGAGCTCCGGCAGGCCATGGAGAAGTTTGAGGAGTCCAAGGAAGTGGCAGAGACCAGCATGCACAACCTGCTGGAGACGGATGTGAGTGTGGGAGCGCAGAGCTGGGGGTTCCACGTCCCTGGGGTGGCATCTCCCGAGGGAGGCACTGATTACACACCGATTTCCACTCCTGTTCTCCCGAGTGTGGCTCTGCTCTGGGAAAGCCCAGGACAGGGCTTTCCTTAGCCCCTGGTCCAGCTCTTGGCCGGAGCAGAGCCTGTGGTGGCTCCTCTCGGGGTGGTGGGGGGCTGAGTTTGGGAGGTGACACGGCTGGGAAGGATGTGGGAGGGATTTCCCCGCTGGCAAACCCGGAGCAGCAGGAAGGGTGCAGCCTCGGCCCGTTCTGCCCTGTGTGCAATGCCAGGCCTGCTCTGGGCTCCCCACGGCCGCCGCTGCCCAGCGCGGCCCCACGGGCGGTGCCGGAGCCCCCGGCGGGGAGCAGGCGCTGATCCCAGCCCGGGGCTTCCCCAGATCGAGCAGGTGAGCCAGCTGTCCGCCCTGGTGGATGCCCAGCTGGATTACCACAGGCAGGCCGTGCAGATCCTGGACGAGCTGGCCGAGAAGCTCAAGCGCAGGTGAGTCCCGGGGTGCTCCCGGCCAGAGCTCTCCCCGTGGTTCCTGTCTGGGAGCACCTGAGTCCCCCTTGGAATCACAGAATGGGTGGGGTTGGAAGGGACCTTGAAGTTCATGGAGCAGGGACGCCTTCCACTATCCCAGGCTGCTCCGAGCCCCGTCCAGCCTGGCCTTGAAAAAGCCAATTCCTTTGGCTGTTCCAGGCAGGATTTGAATTTAGTTGGGTGTCTGATCCGGCCCAAATCCTGGCTGAGGAAGGCTCGTCCCAACTCTCCTTCCTCAGCCTGGCAGGAGATCCCTCCCAGGCTGTGGCAGTGCTGCCCCGCTCTTCCCTCCTGGGAGAAACTGCGGAGGGGATCCCGTGCCTGCTTTGATTTGGGAGGAGCTGGGAGGATCCTGCCAAGTCTGAGCTTTAAAACTACAGCACGAGTGTCCTCTGCTGGCCTGAATTCCTGAGCGTTCCGTAGCAAAACCTGGGATTCGAGGCCCTCTCCAAGGGCAGATCCCAAACCCCGGGAAGTCCCACCTTCCAGCACAGGGAATTGTGCAAATCCGTGTCCACAGAACACTTCCTCCCCTGCGTGGCCCCCCAGGAGGACGAGCACCGTGGTGATCTCCTCCTGTTGCGTTCCCTGTTGCGCTTGACCCACGTTTCCCCTCCCTGTCCCAGGATGAGGGAGGCCTCCTCGCGCCCCAAGCGGGAATACAAACCCAAGCCCAGGGAGACGTACGACTTCGGGGACACCGACCAGTCCAACGGGGGCTTCTCCTGCAACCCCACCCCCAAAGTCTCAGGTAACGCTGTCCCGGGTGCTGGCTGGTGCCAGGAGCAGCCTCCCGAGGAAGGAGGGCGGCTGCTCGGCCCGCTCAGGATGTTCCTGGTGTGCTGGATGCTCCCGCACCAGCCGGCGGCTCTGGAAAACGTCGGGAATGCCTCCAGATCAGGCTGTTTTCTCCTGGGACCCAGGAGCCTTTGTTGTGTTGGCTTTGGGGATGTGCCAGAGGGGTCTCCAGCCTGGGCCTCTCGCTCTCAGTACCAGACAGGAAAACTGAAGCCTCTCTCCCTCCCTCCCTCCTTGTTTTCCATCCCGCTGCATCCTTCCCTCCCTCCCTGATCCCGGCGGGTTCCTAACAGCATGTGGGCCCTGCTGTTTCTCCTAACAGATCCCTGCAGGCCCTGCCTGTCCCTGTCTCCCGTTCCCCTTGGTTTAAGCATGTCTCTCTTTTGTTTGGAAGCAGCTTCCGCCTCTTTCCGGTCGGACAAGCCGTCCCGGGCCTCCGTCAGGAGTATCCGTGAGTTTCCTCCCTCTGCACTGCTCTGTGTGGCCTCCTCTCCCCGTCCCTCCTGGCTGCTCCTCCCTGCTGCTGCTGCTCCTTGGAGCTGCTCGTCCCTCCGTGCTGAGCCTGAGCTGAGCCCTGAATTAACCCAGCCCCGCTCCAGGGGGATTTTCCACCCCGAACCCGGGGCCTGGCTGGCGCGGAGGAGCCGCAGCAGCTCCGGCACCCAGGCACGTCCTGATCCGCAGGGATCAGGTGCTTTCCCACGGGAGATCAGACACCTCGAGGATTTCCCTGTTCTTGCAAGCACCCAGCCTGGATCTCTCCCACTCCTGCTCCCGTGTCCCTGTGAAATCCTGGAGGGAGGAGGCAGAGCCTCAGCTCATGGAGTGTGTGGGGTGTGGTCCCAGCTGGGCACCAGGAGCCTCAGACGGGTTGTGGGGTGATGTGGGGTCCGTGGTTCCTCCTGCAGGACCTTGGGATCCGGGGCTGGGCTGGGGCTTGGGGCTGTTGTGCTGGGAAGGAGCCTGGAGCAGGGCTGTGGTGGTGGGACCGGCCTGGTGGTCTGGGGAGCTCCCCCAAACCCATCCATGTCTGGCTGCTGCTTGTGGGGACTTCTGAGTGCTCTTTTCGTGCTGGGCCCTCCCTTGCTGAGGGTCCTGGAATCATGGAATGGTTTGGGTTGGGAGGGACCTTCAAGACCTTCTTGTTCCACCCCTGCCACAGGCAGGGACACCTTCCGCTATCCCAGGCTGCTCCAAGCCCCGTCCAGCCTGGCCCTGGACACTGCCCGGGATATTCAGCAGCTGGATGTGCTGGCTGCCATTCCCTTGCCCTGGCTGAGCCCCAGCACAGTGGGGAGGGCTGGGGGGTCCCGCAGGCCCTGGTGCTCTCTCTTAGCTCAGTCCCTTTCCACTGGGATCCTCCCAGCTCCAAAGCTGAGTCCCAAAATGTCAGTGCACAGCGTGAGCAGCAGGAAATCCCACAGAAAATCCCTTTGCAGCCAAAAGGTGATGCTTAAATCCTGGAGCTGAGCTGGGGGGACGAGAGTTTGGGTTTCTCCCGAGTTTTGGGGGGCTGCTCATGGGTTTGCAGCCCCGTGGCCAGGGAGGCAGGTGCTGTCCTGTCCTTCTGTCACCCCAGGTGTGGGGTGACCCCTCCAGGGTCCCCCTCCATGTCCAACCCCACCTGTGAGCTACAGGGCAGGTTGGAATGTGGGAACTCCAGGCAGGAGCAGCACACGGAGTGTTGGAGGCAGGACCTGTGCTGGGCCGGGGCTGCAGCGGAGGAACTGGAGGGAGCAGTGAAGGGCCGGTGGATGCAGCCCTGCCGGGCCAGGCAGGATGCAGAGCCCGTGGCAGGAACCCCTGGTGCCCGGGCAGGGCTGTGTGGGTGCTGCTGACGCGTCCCCGCTGTCCCCGCAGCCCCCCTGGACCAGCCCTGCTGCAAAGCCCTCTACGACTTCGAGCCCGAGAACGACGGCGAGCTGGGCTTCAAGGAGGGCGACATCATCACCCTGACGAACCAGATCGACGAGAACTGGTTCGAGGGGATGATCCACGGCCAGTCCGGCTTCTTCCCGCTCAACTACGTGGAAGTGCTGGTCCCGCTACCTCAGTGAGAAGCGCCGCTCCCGCCCCGAGTGTCCCGAGCTCCATTCCAGCTCCAGCCCCGCGTCACCTCGGGGCCAGGCGCCACCAGGGAACAAACCAGAAGGGTCCCACGGCCCCTTCCCCTCGTGAATTTGGTTTTTTTCTTTTTTTTTTTTTTTTGGTTCTTTAATGTTTTTGTCCTTCTGGTGCTTGAACTTCGGTACTTCGCGCGCCCCAGCCCCGGCCGTGCCGCCGGCCCTGCCCCGTCCCTCCCTCTCCCCGTCTTCCCTTTGGGTCCAGCGCCCGGATGAGCCAGGTGGGAGAGCCGGGATTGTCCTGGGACACGCGGCCCCGGGACAGGGGCAGGGCAGCCCCAACCTCCCGCCCCAGCGAGCTCCACCCCTGTCCCACGGATCCCCCGCGGCCCTGCGGGGTCCCGGCGGGCTCAGGGGAGGGGAGCTGAGGCACAGCAACACTACAGCCCCCCCGAACACTAAGGCAGCCCTGCAGGGCAGTGCTGAGCCCTGCCCGGGGCTCGCAGCCATCCCTGCCCATCCTGCAGGGACAGGAGGGATGTCCCCTGCCTGCCCTTGGCCCCCTCCCCACAGAGCGTGACCCCAAGGCTGCTCCTGCTGCCCATGGTTTGCTCCTGGACCTCAGGCTTTTCCTGCTACAAGCTCTCCCAGGTCGGGCACTCCTGGAGGGTCAGCTGGAGGGGGAGGAACTGGGCCGTGGCCCCGGGTGTCCCTGTGGCGGGGCAGAGGCTGCGGCTCCTCTGCCCAGGGCTCTGCACGTTCCCCCTTCCCGGGGGTCCCACGGGGCTCACCTGGCCCTCTCGTGCCTTCCCTGCGCCCCCACCCTGCCCACGGCCACCCTCTGGGGGGGCACTGGATCGGGGGGAAAAGGGATGGTTCATCTCGCTGTCACTTCTGCCACCCCGTATCCCTCAGCTGTCCTTTCCCGGCCGTGGGGTCGGGATGGGGTCGGGATGGGGCCGCAGAGCAGCGCTCGCCCCAGCTCTCGCTCGGCCCCGTGGATTTCCTGGCTACAAAAGTGGGTTCTTCCCCTGCTGGGCCTCGGCCGGGCCCGAGCCCCGCTCCCGAGCCCCAGCTCTGCGCAGGGCTGCGCTGCAGCGGCCCCTCCCCGCTGCTCCCGGCTCCCCTTCCTCTGTAAGGGTTTGGTCCGTGCATGTCCCCGTGTGTGTGACCCCGCGCCCCGAGCGCTGACCCCGGCCCGGGGGGCCCAGGGCAGCCCCCCTCCCGCTCCCAGCAGGGCAGGGAGCCCAGGGGACCGGAGTCCTGGGGGCCCTTCCCGCTGTCCCCTCCCGGTGGGACCAGGGTCACGTCCCGGGGACACCGGCTCCCGCTCAGGTGGATTGAAACGTGCTCTGTCAGCTGGGACAACTCGCTAGATCTATTTTTTTTTGGTTTTTTTTTTGTAATGGTTTCTCCTGGTTTTTAGGGGAAAAAATTATGACCCACAATTCTTGACTTGTATCTCTGAATGAAAGTATTAAATGTTTTCTTCTTTCTAATGGCTGCCTCGTGGAATCAGGGAATGGTTTGGGTTGGATGGGACCTGGAAGGACATGGAATTCCCCCCCTGCCATGGCAAGGACACCTCCCACTGTCCCAGGCTGCTCCAAGCCCCGTCCAGCCTGGCCTTGGACACTTCCAGGCATCCAGGGGCAGCCACAGCT
>VZRQ01011084.1:0-19380 GCA_013397975.1 Machaerirhynchus nigripectus
AGGGCAGGGCAGGGCAGGGAGGGAGAGCTGGCTGCAATTCCAGCTGGGGGTGGTCCCATTCCAGTAATTAGGAGGAATTAATTGCTTGGCCAGAGCCCCAAGAAGTTGCAGATGGCTCTTAAAGGGATGGAACAGATTCCTGACCGGCCCTGAGGTGTGTCCAGTTTTGGGGACTGTGGCTGGGGGTGGGTGGATCCAGAAACCACATTTTTGGCAGATCCAAGGCCAACTGGCTTGTCAAATCTGCAATAGAAAAGTTTCTTTTGCTGACAAGTGGAGTATCTTGTACTGCTGGTATTTCTGAGGACGAGGGAGCTTAGATTTCTTGCTTCCATTGGGAACTGGAAGCAGACAATCCCTGTTCTGGGCTGTTCCACAGAAATGGGCACAAACAACTATTTTCGGATGGGTTTGTTTATTGTCATGGCTTTGCTCTTTTTATGCAGTGCTCCTCTTGGTGTTATGTTCCCGTTACCCCTTTTGAACAAGTTCCAGGGAAGGTCTTTTCCACTGATAGTGATTCCTTGCTTCTGAGCACAGGATTTCTCCGCAGCCCCAGCAGCACTTTTCCATTTTATGGAAGATTTAGCTCAATTTTCCACCCTATTTTCTGTTAATTTTTAGAGAAAATATGTTGCTTTGTTCAGGTCAAATTTGCAAATACATTGGTGGAGCTCAGTTTTTCCCTTTCCTGCCAATTTAGTGGTTTTGCACCTTTCATAAATGGTTTGCTGAACTGTTGGAGCTGGAAGAGGCTATTCGGCATTTATAAAGCTAATGGAAACCTTGAGTAAGGGATGCTTTACAGGAAATGGCCTCTCAGAAAGGGAAGCAGTGCAAAAGCCAGGGACGTTTTCCTTGTTCACAGACTGGTTTGAAAGAGATTATTAATCCCTCACATCTGTCCAAGTGCAGCCTGCAGATGCCCAGCTCGGTATTTTCAACAGGAGCAGACCACAGCAGGGAATCCCCCCCGCTCCTCCGTCTCCAATCCAGTATTTTGGTTTCTTCAGGGAACTTGTGCATCTTTCAAAAAGCACAGTTTGGTAACCGGGTGTCAGAGTTTGCCACAGAAACTGTCAGGAGTGAAAGGGGAAGGCAGCTCCTGCTGCAATGCCAAACCCAGTGCAAAAACTGTGAGAGCACTGAGATGGGGCGGTGGCAGTGGGGGGATGCTGAGGGGGAGTGGGTGGGACTGAAGGGGTCCGACTTACATCTCAGTCTGATTCCATTCAAAGCACCCGTGTGTGTTCCCCAGTCGCAGTTCTCAGGACTGAGCTGTTGCTCCCGGGCGGGAAAGCTGTGGGATTCCTGGAAAGCTGTGGGATTCCGGGAAAGCTGTGGAATTCCAGGCGAGTGCCCGCTGCAGAATAGCCAACAGAACTTTGCCAGGTGCCAGATCTCGGGCTGAGAGTGCATCTCACAGCTGCCACGGCCAGTTTCGCCTGTCCCAAAGGGATTTTTCCGTGAAGAAGGCAGAGACTTGGCTAACAGAGCACTCTCCAGAGCTACCTCTGAAAGGATACCTTGTTTTACTTGGAATTTTCACTTGTATACCCGTCAAAGCCGGGGAAATTACCATCCCTTTCCATTTGTTTACCTGCACAGGAAGATTGTTGCAGCAATGCCTGGAAGAAGCAAGGTTAAAAAGCGATTACTGTAGCCTGGCAGGGGTGTGTTGTCCAGGAAATACCTTTTCCAAGTTAAATTCCTTTTTTGAGTAGATGGCTTTTAGGCCAAGAGAGAGGGTAGAAAACTTCCAGCACGTGAAACAAATTTCTGCTGCGAACTGTGGGAACCTCTGAAAGTTGAAATAACTTTTGTAGCTGGAAGTTTTGATGTATTTAATTTAATTTTGCTTCCTTAGGGCTCAGCTGTACTTGTTTTGTTGAGTTAGTTTTTATGGACACATTGTGCTGTTCTCCCGCGGCGATGACCCCTCAACTCGAGCAAGTAATCTGCCACTTGTTAAGGTTGGAGCTAAGCCTGTTTTAAAATCTTTTCCTGAGGTTTAGAGGTCATTTGCATCAGACTGGGGACGTATGGATGGTTAGAATGGAGCAGCTGCCACTCCTACAGCTGGTTTCTAGACTAATTAAACACACACCTGATTGTCCCAGGTGTCATCCTGTTAACTTTACTGTGCAGCGAATGAGTCAAGTGCATGCAAGCCCAGCTTGAAATCCTTGCCCTCAGTGCCTTTGTGTGCAGGTGGCTTCATTTATTCTTTCCTTGCAGTGGCCAGAAGAATCTCTTTTCCCAGGAGACCCAAGTCAGGGTCAGAGGAAGAGTGTTCCTGCTGAATTTGGTGTGTGGGGCGGCCGAGGGCAAAGCCCCGCTGGGGGTTTGAGGTCTGTGGTCCCTCCCTGAGCGCGATGTCCTGGCAGGAGCTTCGCCGCTCGCCCGCTGTGTTTTACAGCCGCGAGGGAATCAAAAACTCCCAGCACATGGGGAGCAGATCCTCTGCCTCTGGACACCCAGGGAGCAGGCTCTGTGTGTGGGATTCGGGAGCAGGCTGCGCCCCAGCCGAGTCACCAAGCTCCTCTGCAGAGCCACCCTGGAATTCGGTGCTCCCGGAGGGCGAGTATGGATTGAATTCCTGTGCCATTCCTGCACATACTGCCTTCCAGTTCCCTCCTGCTTCCCTCTGATGGCTGTGGCAGCAGCAGAACGGGAAAAAGCAGCACGTAAGACAATTTTAGTGTAACAGGAGAGATGCTGCCTCACTTCAGCTGCACTTAACCCCTGGCTTTAAGTGGCTACGAGAGATTTGTGAGATGTGCTTGATACTTTTAAGAAATGAAAAGCCTCGCTGTGAGAGAGGGGAGGAAGGAGCTGCAGCAGAGCTTCAGGCTGGTGAAGGCACTTGCAGGTGTGCATCCCATCCTTGCCTGCTGTCTGAGGTGCAAATGGGCTCTCCAGCAAGAGGAGCTGCTGCCTGAGGAGGTGTGCTTAGTAATGGCCAGTTTGCTGGTTTTTCCTTAGCTTTGCTTTCCTGCCTTGTGCAGGACTTGCTGCCCAGGTCTCGCTGTGGAACTCTCTTGCCCTGATGCACCTGTTTGGTTACTGCCTTTGGTTCACGTAACTCGTAAAGGAGTTTTACTGACTTCTGGGTTCTCATACCAGAGGTTTCCTTGCTGAGCCACCACTCAGGAGTCACCTGCTCAGTAGTCCTCCTCCGTACCTGACCCGGCTTGTTCAATCCTGTGCTTTCCCTGTGAGGCAAGAGACAAAAAAGTAGCATCTGCTCGAGTCCACGAGGATCACAGATTCATTTAGGTTGGAAAAGCCCTCCCAGCCCATGGAGTCCAAGCTGTGCCCGATGCCCGCCTTGTCCCCAGCCCAGAGCACTGAGTGACCTCCCTGGGCAGCCCCTGCCCACCCTTTCCAGGAAGAAATTCCTCCTGATGTCCAACCTGACCCTCCCCTGGCACAGCTTTCAGGATGGTGACAGGCTCTGTAAGCAGCTTGTGCCTGCGGGGAAGCCACACGAGAAGGTGACGTCCATGTGCCAAATCTTGACTCCAGAAATACTCAGTTTGAGGCGAAGGTGTAGCTGTTTTAACAAAAGATGAAGTGGAAATGTCTCGTTCTTGGTGTTTCCAGGTTTGCTTGCAGCTGTTGTGCCTGTGCCCGTCCTTTCTTTCTGTCCTGCATCGGGAGTTATGACCTAAAAATAAATTGTGTTGTGCAGAGGAGTGGGAAATGAGACAGCACCACTGATTTCAGGTTTCACTGCTGTGTGTGTGCCCTGTGCTGAGAGGGTTCTGCTGGTCAGGCAACTCCAGCTGGGGCTGAGCAGTGCAGGCTGGCATCACCCAGCTGGGACTGAGCTAGTGCTCCTCTACTCTCTGGCCTGCTGTTCTGCCAGACCCCAAATTAAAAAAAACAACCCAGGATCTGAAGAAGGCAAAAGGTAGTTACGGTTTCTCTGAGGTGAGGATAACCCTTGCAGATCTCTGAAAGGGAAGGGAACAGATTTATCTGCTGTGCTGCCACGCTCTACAGTGGCTCAGAAAGGTCTCTGCTGAGGTGGGCATGAGCTGCCCTGTCACCAGTTAAAACCACTCAGAGGGCACAGCAGTGGGGTTTGCTCTGCCTGGGCTAGACTGATGGCTTCACTGGGCTAACTGGGACAGCTGTGTCATTTCGCTGAATGACAGATGGAGAATGAATGGAGAAGAAACGGGGTGGACAGTGAGGCTGAAGGTCACTTTTGTATTCCAACCTCTTTGTCTACTTCAGTGTTGACATTAAATCCATCGGTACAGGGCAGCTTTGCCTGTTGCTCTTTGTACTTTGGCAGCGAGGACTAAAATCTCTGTTTCAGCTGGAAACCGGCCCCAGCTCTGGTGCCTCTTGCAGGATGACCTCTGTGTGTTTCAGAGTTAGGCACAGGTTTGGAAAGCATGTCTTTGGACAAAGAGGGAGAGAGAGCTCCTTTTTAAAGGTGCACGGGCCCTGTGAAACCTGGCAGTGCTGTGTGAGCCTTTTGGTGTGTCACAAGCCTGCCTTTCTGCCCCTCCAGTGCTTTCAGAGGTGCAGGGCAGTTCTTTCCCCTCTTTTTAAAAAATTCTCTTAAACTAAGCCTTGAGGATCTTGTGTGACTTGCTGATTTTGTAGTCTGTACCTCAGGAAGAGCTGCAGTTTGGGTTGGTGTGCTGCATTTGGGCAAACCAGCTAATTTTGGCACTTAGTGTGCCTGGTGTAGCTACTTTTCTCCCAGGTGTAAGTAAAAAATAGGAAATAAAGTCTGTTTGGTTTAAAATCACACCAGGCAAATTCCAGCTTGGAAGGCAGTAGGAATAGGTAAAGCTCCACATGGGGTTTTTTTCTGTTTATACTTGGTTAATTCTGCTTTTGCAGTAGAAAGAGATTAAGTCCATTGACTAATTGGACAGTTTATGGATGTGAGGGACTGGTGCAGAACCAGCTCGTGGTTGGGAATTCCCTGGCAGGGGGAAAACAGCAAAGCCATATCCCGGGAAAAACATGGACCTGGAGCTCTGGGATGGCGAGCCTGCAGGGATAGATGAGGAGACAGGAAAATGCTCCAGAAGAGTAGAGTGGGAGATAACTGTCCCCTGTCCTCTCCAGAAACATTCCCCAAGCCTGGCCCTGGCAACAGGGTCCATTTTATTTCCTCAGCTAAAACAGAGACCGTGTCCACAGCAGCCTTTAAATGAGAAGAGCTTCGAGCTGGAAAACGAGCGGCTGCTTTGCTGCTTTTAGGCAATAACGCTCTTAATATTCCCGTCTTCCAGTCCTGTATCCCTGGGATAACTGGGATGAGCTGAATTGTGATTGTTGTGTGACCATCGTGCTTCTGTCTCTGGTGACGTCTGTGGTTGATTTAACAACTCTTGTCTTAACCAACAGCCTCGCTGAGTGCTTGGGGCAACGTTGTATTTTACGGTGGGTGGGACTGTTTTAAGATTGCAGGACAGCAGGTGATGTGCAGGCTGGCTGGATTTCACTCCTGCAAAGGGAAATTGTGAGCCAGGCTGCAGGGAAATTCCCTTTATTTGGAGAGTGGTTTTCTGGAGTCTGCTTGCCGGGGAAGACCCTGTAAATTTTGGGTTTCCCTGCTACACCGCCAGATTTTTCCTACTGCTTCATCAATGATCTGCTCTGAAAAAAGTGAGCAAGACAGAAATGACACCCTTGCTTCATCCTCAGCCTTGCTGTAGCAACCCTTTGCAGCCCAATACTAAGAGATTACACTTTTTGTTTGTAGCTTCGCTTTAGCAGAATAGTCTTTCATAGCTGGAAAAGCCTTAAGGAAAAAAGTTTCTGGCAATATCTGTAGGAGTTGCAGTTCTTTGCTGTGCAAATGCTGAAATCTACATCTTGCTTTAATGTTTCTCAGAGCTAAAATATTTTTGGATAAACAAAGCATTTCACATACTGTTTAAAGTGCTTGCAGGCAACCTTTAGCCCCGGAGTGGAATGCAGCCATTGGGAAAAGTGCAGTGGGAACAAGGAGCTCTAACAGAGCTGATGGCCAGGAGTGGGACGGAGTAGGGCAGCATGTCGTAGCTAAATGTTAATTTTGATTGGCATATCACATTCCAAGCCATTTATTGTATGAGAAATTGCTAGCATCCATAGCCAGATAATTTTTTGTTTATGGAACAGTCTGCAGTAGGTTTTTCCCCCCCAAATTTCCACTGGATGTTGCTGGGTAAGTAAGTAGGAGCAGTTAGAAATGTGCTGGAAAATTGTAGTATGGCATCTTAGGAATCATGGAGGAACCTACCGAGATAAAGCCTGCTTTGCTTCCAGAGGAGAAACACATTTCTGGTATTTGTTACTTTTCAGCAAAGAATTTCTGAAGTCTCTCCCACTTGTTCTTGCAGAGGGGGAAGAGTTTTTCCCAACCTGGTGTTTGTGAGAGAGCAAAGCCTCCCAGCTCGTTAGGCAGTAGTGTAAACGCACCTGCACGGCTTGGGAGCCAGAAACAAGGATTTCTCTGCACCCCCTCTGACTGGGAAAGGTGGGATGCGGCAGCAACTGGAATCCCAAGGAGTGGGCAGTGGCACGTAGACTCCTCTCCGCAGGGACGTGTCGGAGTCCTTGCCAGATAAGGTTGTGGATACAAAGAGTTTCAGTGGGATCGAATTGCAGGGAGTGGGGGGAAGCTGAGCAGCTACGGGGGTGAGAGATTCCCAAAGGGTATCTCCTCAGGAAGCTCCTGGAGCTGGAAGTAGCCAAAGCCTCAGGCAGAGCCTTGCGTGGTACAGGGTGGTTTAGCTGCTCTTAAACGTTGATTTAACTGGTGCAGCTGAGCAGCTTTGGGGGTTGGACTCTGGGGAGTGGGTTTTTTGCCTCTTCTCTGTGTTTTTGCTTGTTTGGGTTTTTTTTTTGTTGTATGAGGCTCTAATGGAAATCAAACCCGTAAAGCTTGGGGTGACTGGCTTTGGGGGTTGCAGTAGTGGAAAGCCTGACTTTTCACTGAGTGTTGGCAGCACCAAAAGGAAGCTGCAAAAAGTAGTCCATGGTCTTGGGTGTGCTGAGTCCTGCCCAGAGGTGCCGGGGGGGTGATACTTTCCCTTTTCCCGTTTTTCAGCCTTTCTTGGATGGAGTTTTCCTGGGCAGGAAGGTGAATTGCGAACGTTAAAATGGGATAGCTGCCCACCCACTGCGTGCCTGGAGGTTTGCTGGTCTGATACCAGCACAATTACCGTGCAAACCTTCACTTTAGATGAGACCCACATATGGATGGAATGATATTTTAAGAGCTCAAAGAGGCCTCCTTTATAAATTTAAGTGCTAGCAGCACGTTGTTTTATACTCAGGAGATCTTTTAACTGCTGCAGTAACTTGGGGAGAGCTGCTTGGGCGCATTGTGAGGTGTGTTTTTTTTCTCTTCAGTGGAGCTCTCGGGGTGCTTCATGGAGCAGGTTGTTTTTAGCTGTCCTGAGAAGTATCCCCTGCCCAGGAGAACCAGGGCATCCTTGTGGAATTGGCCGTGCTCCACGTGTCCTTGGAGTGAGCTCCGTGCCTGTGGTGACGCGGGGCGGCCGACAAAGGAGACGTTCAGTCACCAGCGCAGGATCGTGTTCCCTCTGAGCCTGCACTAATGCTCTTAACCCTGCTGGGGCTGCAAGAGCAGCCAGCAGGCCTGGGCTGGTGCTCCGCTGGTTTCCTGTCATTCCTGCAGGCTGGAAATGGCTCTGTCTCTCTGCTCTGCCCGTCCTCCCTCTGGGATCCGCAGAGATCCCTTTGGGATCTGCAGGGAAGCACCAGCAGCCATCCTGGTCTCTCTCCTCCTTCCCAGGCCATCACACCACTGCTCTGCAGCCATCACATTCCACTTAGCGAACTCTCATCCTTGTAGGGATTGTTCTGATGTTAAAAACTTAGAAGTCTTATGGTTTCTCAGCTCTCTGATTCAGGAAGACCTTTTTTCCAAAGCAGTTATTGCGATTTCTGTCTTTGCAATGGCTGAGTCCCAGCTATTACCTGTTAAAAGGTGGGATATGTCTGAGGTCCTGTTGTTTCAAGGCACTTGCAAAATGGGAAGAGCTAAGTTTAAGCTGCTGTGGCTCGTTTCTGAACCAGTGGATGACTTGACAGGGAAGCTTTTGGGTGTGAAGTCATGGATTTAAACATACTGGGAATTCTGACATTATCTACAGGGCAAGGTGAGCCATTTCTGTCTCCATCCCTTTAGCAGAAGCATGTAGACCATGCCTGTCATGGAGTCCTCAGCTTTCATCCCATTCTCCTGCAAAACCAGAAGAGGTACCAGTCACTGGTGTGGGAGTTAGGACTTCACACAANCCAAACACCAGTTTGATGGGTAAAATTAAGCAGTGTCATAAGCAATTTGAAGTGGTTCCCGTTGGTGATGGACAACAGGAAACTTCACTGGTGTCATTGCAGTGCATAATTCTGGTCATTCCTTGAATTCCTTATCCCCAACATGTCTAAATGATCAGACCCTGGATTTTAATCTAGATGGGTCTGGCTGTGAACACCCTGACAAGGCCCCAGCTGTGAGCAGCTGCAGTGTGTTTCATGTTATTAATGTTTTCTAACCTAGTCATAACTTGCTTTTGTAGAATTAACCAATCTTAGCTTTTTCTCTTCAAAGTATTTTCGGGTGACTCTGGGGAATTCCAAGCATCTCACCCTTTGGGGGCAGTTGAAAATACCATCCTGTGACAAGTCACTTCCCAGTGTCCAGGCATCCGTGTAGGGCCAAGGTTTCCACGTGTCTCTGGGGCACTTGGCTCCCTGAGGGGTGAGAAGACTCATGGCAACACCGGGGCCAGATTTGTGGAGAGAAATGTGCCCTGGAAGGTGTTCTTTGGAAGGTGAGCAACAGTGAGGTGGGGAGGAGGTCTGAAAACAGGAATGATTATTTTGGAAACAGGGAAGGAGTTTCCTCCTGCAGAGGCCGGGTGTATTCAGCTCATCATAATACTGCAAGAACTGAAGAAAAAAAGGAATCCTGTGAACAAATCCTGCTAATTCACACAATTATGTTGCTGTTGATCGTGGTAACAACAATTTTTTTCACTTTTTGGGACACTAGGAATGAGTTTGCAGCGTGCTGGCAGGTCTCCTACCAGCTTTCCATGCCCAGAAGATGGAAGGGATGTTTCTGGGCTGCCTCCCTGAGTTCATCACTGCACTATTTAGTAGTTCCCCAGGGCAGATCTGTCTACTTAAACCAAATGAGGATCATTCCTTCCCTTTCACATTGCCATTAACTGGGTGATTTTATTGTCTCTGCAGGAAGAGAGCAGAGACAAGCAACTGTAGATTAGGAACAATTTGCAAAATAGTTCAGTGATTAGCACGCCTGTGGAGATGTTTTTCTGTGTAAGGACTGCACCACAAATTTTACTGGCTCCCTAAGCTCGAAGAATTAACTGTGAGGAGGATTAAAATGACATCTTAGACATCAGCTAAATGTCCTCTCAAAATCCCTTATGTTGTCTCTAAATCAATTAATTTGATTTCTTTAATCCACAAGCAATCTGGGTTGGTGAACTTGTGTGAGTGATCTATTTAGGCCGAACTTCTCCAGAGTGTTTTAAGGAGTACTTCAGTACTGGTGAAAGGTGAAAGTAAAGGAGTGAAATACAGAATTACCCTGTGCTAGGGTGTGAAGCGAAGACGCTGCTCCAGTCATGGGGGTGCCTTCTCCAAGAAGCAGTCCTCAGCTGGTTCATCCAGCCTTCACAGGCATTCCTGATCCTTGCTGGTTATATGGAATAAGAAAATAAGACAAGAGCCTACTCTTGCTCCTTTTGCCACCGTGCTGCTTGGTGGATATGTGAAGTGGGAAGGAAAAGACAGAGGAGAACCCTCAACTCCAGAGCTTCTCTGGTGAACAGGACAAGGAGTTCTGTAAAGTCTCCAAAAGTGGCCCTCAGCACTCAGGTGTGGCCACTTAACTCTCCTAAATCCTGGTTTGCTGTAATTCCCCATGGGTGATAAGGACAGCAGCACTCAGCTGGAAAACATCTGGATATTAATGCGAGGAATCCCGTGCTCTCTCTGGGAATCCTGCAGGTCTCCACTGGCTGTAACATCTCCAGATGCGTTAGTCAGAGGTGCAGCTCCCGCTCTGAGCCTGCTGCAGGCTGTGCTGGGGACATTGTGAGCTCAGGTGCTGGAAAATGGGGAATATTCTCGGAATAAGCCAGCAGAGCTCCGGAGGCGTTTGGGTCCTGTTGTCTGGCAGTTCTCAGCCATGTTGTGACACGGAGAACAAGGCTGGCAGTGACTTCACTCAATCTTCACAGCATCAAAACCTCCCGGGCTTCTTCTCGGCTGGTGCTCCTGCAGGAAGGCAGCCCTGTGGCTGTCAGAGCAAGGGGTGGCACAGCCAGAGCTGAGCGTTGTCACGTTAGGTGCTAAAATAGCAGCGGGCTGGTCCCGTGCCACCCCGGCTCGGCATTGCTTAGCAACTCCAGGAGCTGAGCTGTTCCCACAGGGATGCTGAGTTCGGGGAAACAGGGCCCTGAACCGGCAGCTCGTCCCCAGCACAGCAGCAGCCAGGGCTCTGCAAACACAAGGGTCTTCCTCAGGGGAAGGAGGAATTCCTCAGGGAGGAGTTTGGCATACAGGCTCATTGATTTGGGGCAGATGGACCTTCTGTTTCCTGAGAAGTGTATCACCAGTGCCAGAGTTTGGCAGACAACACAAGAAGTACTGTGTGTGCCTCAGGACAGACAGGAAGGAGCTCTAATCAAACCTTGCCACGCAGTCCTGCTGTCAGCAGAGCTGCTGGTACCCAAACTGTCGCTGTGAGTTGCTCCTCCCGTCTTTGCACCAGCCCAGAAATAATTCTGGATGTGGCAGGAAAAGCGTCCCCGCAGGCTCTGCGTGCTCTGTACTGGAGAGGGAGAGGCTGCAGCTGCGAGGGAGCATTTCGGGATTCTCGTGGTGCTCCCAGCAAGTGCTGATTCACAACTCGCTCAGCAAAAACGTGTGTTTGTGTCTGAGCACCAGTTTGTGCTCTGGGATCCATGGGAACCATCATTCCTGGGCGAGGGGAGCTTTCCCTGGCTGGCTTTCTCCTGGGTCAGGCTGTCAGCACGCAGGCGGCTGCTGGGGGCTCAGGAAACTGCAGATAAGGGAGCGTGAGAAGTTTGAGAGGGCTGCTCTTCCGAGATATGGGCCAGTTAGTCATGGAAACCGGGCCTTCCTGGGGTGGGTGACAACTCCCATAATCCTACAGCAGGCAGGGCAGGAGGCTGGCAAGGCTTTCCCTGGCTTTCCCATGGCTCCTTCCGCATGGACAAAACCTGTTTGACTTCCAGCCTGTGGGACAGAGGAATCTTCTGGCATGGAGGTGGAGGTGCCTGGTGTCCCCCTCCCCGCAGCACCCAGGTGGGTCACTCCTGAAGGTGAGGCCGTGCGAAAACCCAAAAGCAAATTCCCAAGCAATCCTAAGCGCGGGTAAAAAGGAGTCCCAAGAAAGCAGAATTACCAGGCTTCCAGCTACTTCCTTCTTGGCAGACAGCTCCTTGGGTTTGGTGCTGCTTCAACAAGCAGAATTGGATTTATTTATCCCCACTTCCTCCCCGGCTTGTATTTGAGTGGAAATGCATGAATTGCAGTTTTCTAACTAATGTGGATAGAGCAAGGAGACCTCTGGTTTTCCTTTATCTGAGAGCGAAAGCTGAATTGGGAGAGGCCTGCAGAGCACAGGAGGCTGGTTCTATTCTGAATCTCCACCCTGGTTTTGTCTCCCTCGGAGGCTGGAGGGGTGGGATGAAGAGTGGGTTTGCTTCCCTGGGTGGGATGAGTGGTTTGTGTGCTGCTGCTGGCTCTGTTTGGCTGTGCAAGAGGTGGGCACAGGGATGGGGAGAAACCTGGTCCCTGGGTGCTGTGACCTGAATATTTCAGCCACAAACATTTTGGGTTTGCTTCTGTGCAGGTGCTTCCACTCTCCTGAATGATCCTGGTCATCTTGGAGACTATCAGGAAAGGCTTCCAGCCTTCCTCCCATGCTCTTCCTCATCACACCGTGTGTGATGCTGGGTTCAGAGCCGGGGTCTTGTGTATCCCAAGAGTTTTCTGGACTGCTCTTGTAGTTAAGAAAAGGTGCTGTGGGTGTTGGAGGGTGGTCAGCAGCCCATTTCTGGCAGTTCTGTTTCCCATATTGTTCTGGGGGTGGTTGTCCCAATCTAGGCCTGTTTGGACACAAGGATATTCTCTCTTCCTGAGTCCTTTGGGAAATACTCTTTTTAAGATCCAGCTGCCCCTGGATCCCTGGAAGTGTCCAAGGCCAGGCTGGATGGGGCTTGGAGCAGCCTGGGATGGTGGAAGGTGTCCCTGCCCATGGCAGGGGGGTGAAATTGTGGTGGTCTTTTAGACCCCTTCCAAGCCAAACCATTCCATGATTCTGTGTTAGCAAGGGCTTTCCTGTATAT
The DNA here is from genome assembly GCA_013397975.1 of Machaerirhynchus nigripectus. Taxonomy (NCBI): domain Eukaryota; kingdom Metazoa; phylum Chordata; class Aves; order Passeriformes; family Dicruridae; genus Machaerirhynchus; species Machaerirhynchus nigripectus. Next base: position 12,399 of record VZRQ01011084.1, read on the forward strand.
CCCAACTCTTGTTAGACCTTGAGGTCATCTCCGCGCTGCAACAGCTCCTGTTGCTTTAATGACGGCTGGCTGTTAGCTGTGCCTCTGAAAGGTCCTTACTTTCATTTGTTTGGTGTTCTGTTAACAGTGACTCTCATGACTGCGTGAGAAGCCGCCAGCCACAGGTCTGAGCTTCCACTCTCCTGTTCCAAATGAGCTTCTAGCCTGATGCATCGAGTACTCTGGCTAGGAAAGCAATTTTGGGTAGGTCAGTGCATCTTGCATTTTGCATTTTCGAGCGCGTGTTTTGGAGTGGTGTGTTCATTCAGTGCCTTGTTTATTGTGACCTGGATTTGGGCAAGTTCTTGTTCTGGACACTTTGTTTCACAAACTGTCTAACCCCGGTATTAAATTGTAAAATGTTGGGGAAAGACGGCTGAAAGATTCCTTAGATCAGTTCCTTCTGCCTGCTTCCAGGGAAGGATGATTAAGAGCAAAGCTGGAAGATGTAGATTGTGGATAAATGCTCCCAAAACCCTGCTTTGTAAGGAAATCTTTGCCCTTCTGGCTGTGGAAACTGGAGTGATGTATTGGGTAGACAGCCAGAATGGCGACTGGAATACCTGTGTTCTGTTCCCAGCTCTGGCTTTGACATAGATAAATGACCTGCAGAGAGAGAATAAATGGGGTGTGTGCCCTTTCTTGCTGCTTGTAGTTCTGTTTTTGTCTTTCAGTAATGCATTGAAGCTGTGTGAGGATTTGCTGAAAGGCATCTCGTAAGATTTGTCGTGGTTTTGTTGGGTTTGATCTGTGCTGGAAAGCTCCGTGACTGATTGAAGAGCTAGGGGGCAGGTGTGGTGAGAATCAGGAAATAAAAGTGGAGCTCTTGGGTGTAAAGATTTTGAGAAAGAGTGTGTTCCAAAAGCTGTTACTTGTTTGGGTGCAGCCCCAGTGTCCAGCGCCGTGAGTGAACCAAGTCCCTCGTGCCTCCTATTCCTAGTTGGGAAACCTTTTGCCCTTTCCCCCAAATGTTCTGGAATATTAGTGAGCCTTAACTGGCTGATTCTGAGAGGCTGTGTTGGGAGACAGAGCAGAAAAGCAGCTTTCAGTTGTGATTCTTCCTAATCCAGCTGAATTCTCCCTGCAGGTGCCCTGAGCATATTTGTCTTTGGAAAATTGGGGTTTAGCCCCTCTCCTGTGGCTGTCCCAGTACTGCATCTCTCTGGATCTCAAAGGTTGTATGCTTAAGATGTTCAGGGGCTTTTCCACAGAATCTGTAAGAAGTACCACCAGAAATCATGAGAAAAGTGCTGTGACTTAACATCAAGGCTCCTGAAATTGAGGGAACTGATTTTTTTTTTGCATGTCATGGGTCAGGTGAATTATGAGGAGGTTTTTGCAGTTGTTGCTCTCTGAAAGCTGCCTCTGTGTCGCAGCTGCTGGGGACAAACTGTAATATCAAGGCGTGTTTAGAGCAGTGTCGTGGTCTGACACTGGCCCCTCGCCAGGCACCCACCAGAGTTGCTCGCTCACCCTCCCCTGCCACAGCTGGGCAGAGGAGGGGAAGAAAATTAATGGAGGGTTCATGAATTAAGGACCAAGAGAAACACTCCAAGGGCAAAGCAGGCTCAGCTTAGAGGTACAAAGTGCATTTATTACTGACAGAGTCAGAGGAGGATAATGAGAAGTGAAATAAGCCCTTAAAACCACCTTTTCTTCCCCCAGTTCATCCCTCCTTCCCATCGACAGGGCAGGGAGACAGGGCATGGAGGTTTGGTCAGTTCATCACTGAGATTTCCTTCCGCTGCTCAGGGAGAGGAGTCCTTCCCTCCTCTGCATCCCCCGTGGATCCCCAGGGGCTGTGGGTGGATCTCTGCATCCCCCGTGGATCCTCAGGGGCTGCGGGTGGATCTCTGCATCCCCTGTGGATCCCCTAGGGCTGTGGGTGGATCTCTGCATCCCCCGTGGATCCCCAGGGCTGTGGATGGATCTCTGCATCCCCCGTGGATCCCCAGGGCTGTGGGTGGATCTCTGCATCCCCTGTGGATCCCCTAGGGCTGTGGATGGATCTCTGCATCTCCCGTGGATCCCCAGGGCTGTGGGTGGATCTCTGCATCCCCTGTGGATCCCCTAGGGCTGTGGGTGGATCTCTGCATCCCCCGTGGATCCCCAGGGGCTGTGGCTGGATCTCTGCATCCCCTGTGGATCCCAGGGGCTGCAGGGGCACAGCTGCTTCACCACGGTCACCACCACAGCCTGCAGAGGAATCTCGGCTCTGGTGCCTGGAGCACCTCCTGCCCCTCCTTCTCCACTGACCCTAGCATTTCCATGTTGTTTCCCTCACATGTTCTCACCTCCTCCTCTTCTCTGGCTAGAAAAAACTGTGTGCACTTTGTTTTGATTTTCTTCTTAAATCTGTTACCAGAGGCATTACCAACCTCTCTAACTGGCCCAGTTTTGGCCAGCAGCATGTCCATCTTCAGAGCCATCAGGGATTGGCTCTGCCGGACATGGTGGAAGCTTCCAGCAGCTTCTCACAGAAGCCACCTCTGTGGCCACCCTGCTACCAAAACCCAGGCCATGCAAAACCAACACAAGCAGTCATGAAAAATTCCTACTTTCCCCACCCTTCTTCAACTACATGAATATTGAGAGCAGGAGACACTTGGAGCAGTCACCCAAAGCTCCTGTCACTCTATTGATTCAGCTTCTGTTTGCTCTGCATCCAATACACAGCCATGATGAATAATGCAGGAATCTATTACTTAAAGTTTAATGCAGCTTTAATCGGGGTTGAAAATCAACAGGTGCAGTGCAAGAGACTGCTCTGCCCTGTGCCAAATGGAAAAGATTCAAAGCAGGTGTTGTTGGGTCTGTGTTGTTGGGTTGTTCCCTTTGCCCAGGGCAGGGCCCGTCCCCTGTGCTGGCCCTGCTGAGGCACCTCGAGGGCTATGTCCAATTCTGGGCCCTCCCAGCCAGAGAGCCCTGGAGCGGCTGGAGCGTGTCCAGGGCAGGGAACGGAGCTGGGGAAGGGGCTGGAGCCCCAGGAGCGGCTGAGGGAGCTGGGAAAGGGGCTCAGCCTGGAGAAAAGGAGGCTCAGGGGGGCCCTTGTGGCTCTGCACAACTCCCTGNAGAGCTTGTCCTTTATGTGCAGGTATTCACTTGCAGGTGCTTTGGTGTCTGGGACCTCTGTGGTTTTTCCTGTATTTATCTCCGTCTATGGCAGCACATGTTCTGTACTCGGGGGTCACAGAGCACATGGATAACTCTGCTGACATCCAGGGATCTCACATCGTGGGATATCAAGACACTGCTGTCTCTTCGATGGCTTTTTTTTCTTCTTGGTACGAGTATTATTTTTTTAAACAAAGGAAAAACATCCCTTTCGTCAATTGTTCCCTTTGCAGAACTTGAGCCTTAAAATAATCCAGGAAGCCTTTTGTTATATAAATATACTCATCCTCCAGCTTGGCACGGAATGTGCTTGACAGAGCTGCTTGCTGAATTCTGTTTTAAACTTGAATTTCGGTGTCTATGAAGGAGAAAGCCTGGTCTCAGAGAGCAAAGCAACCACTCATTGCTGTGTAATCACAGTGTAACTATTTATAGCAGTGGAAAGCAGGGGTTTATGCCTGGAACTCAGTTTCTGTGTCTCAGTGATTTTTGCTTCAGCTTGTTACAGCCAGGTGTGCTCAAACCTACCAAATTTAGCTCCATGGGAACAGAGTTTATGTGCAGTCTTTTGAAAATATTCGTGCTCAGGTTGTTTGCTCAGGAATAGAGTTGTGTATGAATACAAATCTATTGTATGCTGTATGAATACAGCAAGGGCTTGGAATGGTTAACAGTAAATTCCATCTCAGAACATTCAGTAGTGAGATCTCCCAGTTAAGTGGGCAACAGTTGGCTAGAGCAGATGTTTAAATAGAAATGAACAAAAAATCACCACCAAAAAAAACCCCCACAAACTCAAAAACCCATCAACCACAAAACCCCACCACTCTGTCAGTGTCAGGTGATCTTTGCTGAAGGTGGTGACTGGTTTCTGGGTGTTGTCTTGTGCACGTAAAAGCACCTTGGGAGGAATTTATGAATCACGTACAGGACTGGATGTGACCGTAGAGTTTTTCCGTGTCCTCCATAGGCCACACGTTCATTGTTACATTGGTTTTTTAGTGATACCTCTGGTTTGTTTTGCTGCAAGCCTGAGCTTGAAGCTGCTGCTGACCGAGGAGGTTAGATCCAGTGATCTTGGATTTCCAGCCTGAATGGTTTTATGATTCCTCCCAACTTTTCCCAGATGGGTGCATTGAAGCTGTCCCAGAGAAGTGGGGATGTTAAATGGGTGCTGCGGGATCTGCCTGGGTGGTTTTGGTACAAACACTGAGCCCACAGGCTGTGTTCTAAAAGCAAGGAGGGTGAAGGGTGAATCTGTGCAATCCCCCAGGAGTGCCTGAATCCAGTCTGATGTGCTGCTGCCTCCTCCCACGGTAATGGAGTGATAGTGCACAGAGAGAAGAGGGAAGAGTCCAAGGAGAGTTAACGTAGAAACATGGAACGGTTTGGGGTGGAAGGACCTTAAAGCCCATCTCATCCCAACCCCTGCCATGGGCAGGGACACCTCCCACTACCCAGGGTGCTCCAAGCCCCATCCAACCTGGCCTTGGACACTTCCAGGAACCCACAACCTCTCAGGGCAATGACATCTTTGGCACTTACCCAAAACTAAAGGTTTAATGGAATTTTGGAGCAGAGATATTATGTTCCCTGTGTTCAATTTGTTAGATCAATCAAATTGGGTTTTGGTAGATTTTCTAGCTGCTTATTCAATGGCTTGGCTTGTTCTGGGTGTTGTGGATAATTTCCTTCTTCTCTCCTAATTTATTTGCCTTCAGACATGTAGCTGCTCCTGTGTTTCCTGGAAAATGGAAAGGATGTGCTAGCAGGAAATGGCTGCAGTTAATGAAAATAGGCTGTACCTGCTGAAGATTAATCATTAATCCAAAGAGGGAACGTTCCTTCTGCACCTTTGTGGCCTGAATTAGCATCTGACTGTTCCTTTGTCCTGAGGCTGGCTCTGAATGACTCTGGGACTGATTCATGGCTTAGGGGCCCCAGTAATAGGATTTCCTGTGAGGGTGTGTCACAAGTCCTTGCACAGGTTCAAAGGGGAAATGGGTTTTCCCTCCTGTGTTGCATCCTCTGGACTTGTGCCCCTTGGCTTTGGCTCGTTTTTCTCCCTGACTCCCCTACCCGAGAGGTTCCAGCTGGGATTTGATGGCTGCTGCCATCCCGGCTCCTTTCAAGTGTCTCATCATCCACCCAAGGCATCTGGGGCAAGAGTGAACATAAATACATTTAGTGCCTCTCTGAAAGGCTTTCAAGTGCAGCACTGCTCTTTTGCAGCTCTTTCTGCTTCCTCTGAAGGCTGAGCGGCCGCCGCTGAACTCGGGGCTGCAGTGCGTGACTGCTCCCTTAGCAAGCAGTTAAAACATCAGCTATTACACTGACGTGCAAATGTTATTTTGTGCTGAAGTCATGCTGGAAATAGTTCAAAATGTCTTGTTTATTTGGATTCACGAGGGGCATGCTGTCTCGCTGAGCTCTAATCTTGTTTTGCTCTCTGCTTTCTTTGCAATCAGCAGAGCTGTATTCAAGCCACGCTGAGAGATTTAAGGTACCTCTTGGTCTGCACCCCAGGAGCCACAGGCTGAGGGCAACACCCCTGGGTTTGTGCCTTTTGGGAAGCTGGGTTATTAATCAGTTGTTCTCCCCCAGCCTCGGTCCTTAGGTGGAAGGAGCAGGCTCTGTTCCCGTGTTGATTTAAACCCTCTGCCCCTATGCACCTGCAGAGCTGCCCCAGCCCTGGGGACCAGCACAGGGAGGGACGTGGAACTGCTGGAGAGAGTCCAGAGGAGGCACCAGGATGATCAGAGGGATGGAGCAGCTCTGCTGGGAGGGAAGGCTGGGAGAGCTGAGCGCTTTCAGCCCGGAGAGGAGAAGCTCTNTTTAAGGTCCCTTCCAACACAAACCAGTCTGGGATTTTATTAAATATCTGTTACTGGCTAAGCACTGACTCATTCGTTCATTGTTTTAGTGACAGATGCACTTGTTTAAAATGACTCCACGGTTTTGCAGTTTTATTGTTCAGCAGATAATGCAGTTATTTGGGTTCTTGTACAAGATGTTTTGTTTCGGTTCACTCCTTAAATGTCTTTCTCTGTGTTTGCAAGATGCATGAAAACAAAAAGGTTTTTTTTCCTGGCCTGTGCTGCCCTTCCTCTCCTGCCCCCATTCCCAGTGAGCAACTGAAAGAGCAACTGAAAGGCTGTCAGCAACTGTTTTGACAGATTTTCCTGTACTACTTAGGAAGACAAAAAGTTACATCTCACATATTTTGCTGTGCAGGGATAAATACACAGCAAAGGGTGGGTGAAATATTTGGTACTAACGTGCTGAGGGATTTTGTAGTCCCAGCACAGGATGTCTGCTCTGTCACCAGAGTCCTGTGTGACTGTCCCAGCTGTTCAAATCGTGTATGCATCCCAGCTACATCCAGGCAGGCTTAAATATCCTCCTGGCCAGAGCATGCTCCCACCTCCAGGTTCCTCCCTGCCCTTCCCTGCATTGTGGAGCATCCTCGCAGCCATCTCCAGACACTGACACATCACTGAACTCCCCAAGCTTTGCTAAGAGTTTCTTGGAAAGTTGATGCAAATGAAACGTGGGGAGCTCCCTGAGCTGTGTGTGGCACATCCAGAAAGGCAGAAAGGTGAGGGACAGGCTTTGCGCAAAGGCTGTGGCATTATTGGGATATGTTGACAAGGTGGCTTCGGGTGTTTTTTGTGAGTGCTGGTGCTGACCCAGCGTAGCTGAGGCAGCTCCTTGTGTCTGCCCCTGCCCCGGGTACCAGTGGTCGGTGCCAGGAGAGTGCCCTGCCCTAGTGCTGCTTCCCAAATTCAGGGGCAGCACTCAGCTTGCTCTCGATGTTTTGTTACGGTTT
>VZRQ01011087.1:0-31906 GCA_013397975.1 Machaerirhynchus nigripectus
GAGTCTGACAACGGGACTCATTTATAGAACAGCTTTATCAACACCTGGGCTAGAGAACATGGCACTGAGTGGGTGTACCATATTCCTTACCAGGCACCAGCTGCAGGCAAAGTGGCATGGTGCAATGGACTGTTAAAAACCACCTTGAAGGCACTGGGTGGGAGAACTTTCAAAAATTGGTAGCAGCATTTAGCAAAGGCCGCCTGGTTTGTTAACAAACACCCAAGGTTCCACCAACTGAGCTGGCCCTGCTCAGTCTGAGCCCCTGCATACAGTACACAGAGATAAGATTCCAGTAGTGCATGTCAGAGGACTGGTAGGAAAGATTGTTTGGATTATTTTTGCCTTGAGTAGAGACAAACCCATTCGTGCGGTTGTCTTTTCTCAGGGACCTGGTTGCACATGGTGGGAAATGCAGAGAGATGGAACAACACATTGTATACCTCAGGGAGATCTGATTGTTGGGAGAGAACCATCTGTAATGTAGAGTGCCATTATACCCCTGCTTGCTGAATGTCACTNTGTGTACCTCAGGGAGATCTGATTGCTGGGAGAGAACCATCTGTAATGTAGAGTGCCATTATACCCCTGCTTGCTGAATGTCACTGTCACTGTGCGTACATAGCTGTATATATCTATAAATATGTATGTTTTAATGTGTGTATATAGAGTTAGAATATATTAGTTTGAACATTGAGCCAACGGTATGGGATAAGGGGTGGAATGTCTTGGGGTGACTTTACGATGTTGTATCCTCTATCACCTGCTCTATGCCCAGACATGAATCCTGTGCCTTTCTATGCCTTTAAAACTGGGTCTGAGAGAAAGAAAAGAAGCCAGTTGGACTTTTCAAAGTGGTTTTGTGTTCAAGGACACAGAGATAGCTGCTGCTGCTGCAGAGCAGAGGAAAGCACCTTCCTGCTTTTCCCAGCTCTTGGCTCCTTTTCTCGGGAGTGAGGCAGAGAGTTAAACTCCTTTGCTTCCCTGGGACTTTGGCTTCTTCTTCTTCTCTTCTGGGCTGTTCAACAACACCATAACATTAGCTGGGAGACCTTACACCTCGGTTCAGAGCGGCCCATGCCAACCCAGCTCCGAAGAGGAGAGAGAGAGACCACACCCACAGGCAGGATTCTGAAAATTTACTGGGTTCTCTCCGCAGCGAGAGGTTTTATTATTTAGCATTATTCTCTTCCCGTGCCTGCCGTGCACCGTGCTGTTAAATAAATATATCTTTCCTTTTCACTTTCCTCCGAGGAATTTCTTCNCTCAGAGGGGCCCGTGCCAACCCAGCTCCGAAGAGGAGAGAGAGAGACCACACCCACAGCAAGGATTCTGAAAATTTACTGGGTTCTCTCCGCAGCGAGAGGTTTTATTATTTAGCATTATTCTCTTCCCGTGCCTGCCGTGCACCGTGCTGTTAAATAAATATATCTTTCCTTTTCACTTTCCTCCGAGGAATTTCTTCCCGAACCTGGTGGGGGAGGGTTGACTGTAACCTGCCTTCTATCAGAGGACGTTCATTTCAGACGTTCCTCCGAATTTGTCTCAAACTGGGATAATTCCCCATCCCTGGAAAGGCTCAAGACCAGGTTGGATGGGGCCCTGAGCAACCTGATCTAGTGGAAATTGTCTGCCCATGGCAGAGGGGCTGGAACTAGATAATCTTAAGGTCCCTTTGAACCCAAGCCATTCTCTGAATCTGTGATTCTATTATTCTCTGTGCCCATGAGAAAAGAGAAGAAAAAAAGGAAGTGGAGGGACTAAAGGCAAAAGAGTGATCATTTTGAAGCAATATAAAACCTGTGTTGTATTATCCTAGGTTGAAAGCACACTTAGAATGACTAGGGCTGTAGTAATTACATTTAGCTGGAGTTTTCTTTCAACATTATTTACAGCAATAAACATTCTAACTCACTTGAGTACAGCTGATCTATGCATTATCTGAGTTACACTAAAACAGTTATTGGAATTTAATTTTAGAAACCAACCTAGAAATAAGCAAATGATAATTACTCCATTTTATTTTCCTGTTTGGTGTATAGCAGTATTTTGTGTGAGTGAATTGCCCATTAATAGTCTCAACATGGTAGTTTTGACCTAACGTAAACAAGATAGGCTCTTAATTATACTTTATCTAACTGTCCTGAAGGTACCACAAATTAATGTGCTACATTTAACAGATGGTATTAAAAAAAATACTGAAAAAAGGATTTGATGTTGTCAAGAATGAAAGATTACTCTTTCTAAATCATTTGAAAACTGAAAATTTTTGCAACTGTGTTTTGAATGAGACCTTTATCAAAAACAAGTCTGAAATAAATTTACTAGCTATTCCTAAGTATACACATAGAATTTTCTTGGTTTTTTTTTAATTGATGGTTTAATTTATTTATTGTATTATATATATATATAAAATTTATATAAGAGCTACATGCATTAGTAAAAATTTTTGTGAATATTTTAATTGTGAGAGAAATGTTTAATATAAATAATCCTGTTGTGTGATCCTTACTTATGCAAAGAAAATTTGTACACACATGATCTCGTCTATTTCCTCACCAATGAGAAATATTTCTGTTTGTGACTGTTTGTGCCTTTCTTCTTCAAGAGGGAGAGCACTGTATCTCCCCAGAAAGCAGCATATTATCATTATTACTCATATATAGGTAAGATAATTGGTGCAAAGATTTTGGATGAGCTTAGGTGTAGAATTTCCTAATTAAAACTTCCAAAACCTGTAAAGCCATCTCCGAAACATAGAAGGACATAGGCCAGAACAGACTGCTGTAAAATAATTAACATGAGAAGATTTCTGTTGCCTATCAATATAGGTTTCTGGTACCAAATATTTACTCTGTTCTATCTGACCTCTAATTTGAGATCTTGTGGTTCTTCACAAGATCATGTCGTACCTGATAAAGCTGTGTAATTAACTCAGATATCCTTAAATAACTTAAATGGCACTAGATGTTTTACAATTCTTTAAGCAATAATTCAAGTCCCAGCTTAGCAAAATCAGGGGAGCACAGGATTTAGTTTCTGAAGGATAGGTGGCTTGAGCCATTTGGGATGCTTTGAGGTATTTGAGATAGGGACTTAGGTCAGGTAGGTACAATATTTGACTTGAAGGCATATATATCAATGGCATTGATACATATGTAAGATACATTAATTTTATAGAATAATAATTAATTCAATTAGAAATCACTTCATGGTCCCTCACTACTTCTTGGTCATGGCTCTACCATAACCCTGTAAGAACAGAATGAAAATCAAGCTGTGATTCAATCTTCTTTAACCTCTAGTTTTCTACCTTTTGTGAAGGACTGATGTTACTGAAATTAGCACTACACTTTGTGCGGTACAACGCTGACTTGTTCATATCCCAATGAAATGCTGCAAGCAAAGCCCTGCTCATTTCTCTACCCCTGCCTTTCCATTTCTTCCTACATCAACCAAGCAATAGAAAACAGCTGTCCTTTGAATGTTAGAACTTTCCCCTTGTCCCCTCCCCAACACCTGAATGCCCTTAAAATCTACAATTATATTTGAATTCCTGTTTTGATTAAGAATTTTAGAGTCCTAGGACTGTATTGAAATTTCCCACACATAACAGCTAGTCTATGTGAAAATATACCAAACTGAACTCTTTGGAAACAGTAAAAGGAAAGCCTGAAAAAACAGGAATATTTTCTGCAAAGTAGAAAAAAATTTCCATACAATTGCAAAACTACACAAACACAAATACTTCAATTCACTTTTGGCATTTAGTTTTAGACCTAGTAAATTTTATATATGCTTTAGTTCACAAGTTAGCAGTAATGCTTGTTCCTAGTATTTTCACAGTTACTACAATCACAAGGATCAAACTGAATAAGAACCTGTAAAGTTAATATTTTTGATCCATTTCTTATTTCTTTCATAAAGTTGCTTTGCCTGCTCTAAGTAAATTGTTTGCTTTTTTCTCAGTAAATCAGTTCTCAGTTGTGATAAATTGATGTCTTGCTAACTACACGATTGTATGGTTAAGTGACCCATCTATCAACTTTTTCAGCCTAAATTTTACACAATTTAAAAATCAAAGATGGAGAAGAATGCCTAAAATATATTGTACCAGGATTTCCTGTCTGTCATTCTGCTTTTTCAGTAGGAATCTTTATTTTGGGGAAGCCAAGCTAAATCTCTATATATCTCATTTGTAAACAGATAGTATTTGCTCTCAAACAATGAAATGCAGATTGCCAGAAGCAGGCATCAGGATGTTATTGAAAAAATTCTCAGCAGAGTTGAAGTTTTACTCAGAGGCTTGCTACTCCAAGCAATCTTGGCAATTCCAGAAATAGATCTGCTTGTGGCAAGATAAATAAAATTAAATGATTTCTGAGGTTCTATTTAAAATATAACCAAAATGTGAAAACAAAAAAAGTAAAGAAAATGAGAAAAAATCAGACAAGCAAAACAAATACAACATAAGGAATTGTCAAGAAATGTTCCTACTAGCTGTTTAAGTAAAATTTTAAAATTATATAAAATTATATAAAGTAGAACAAAGGAACTGAAGGACATAACTGTTTTCTAACTCTGATTCAACTCCTGTCAAATAATTTTAAATAGCTGCAAACTTATTCTTTCAGCACAGAAGGTAATAATATAAGGTGAATATCAAGAAATATACTTGGACATCATAACATAGTCAATTATGTTAAAAAATATCAGGTCAGATCCTGTAGTCCTTTTAATTTTTTTCATCAGGTGAATAAATGAAAAGAGGAAAGAAAAGGCCCTCTCAAAACTAGTGTAAAATTGCTGCTGAAGCAATTTCTGCTTTTTCTCTTTATGCTGAAAGTAATTCTTAAAATGAAACAAAGTTCGGCTCAGGATCTGTTACTGACTTATCTTGAGAAAGTTTAGCTTGTTTTGCATGTATTTGATTTTAAGTTTTAACTCACATGCAGATCAGAGCCTTAGGAAAGAGACTAGTAACACTGTCAGTGACCTTTCTATGGATGAAGAACTGTTGCTAAGAAATACCTAGCAGCCAACTGGATTTTAGAAAAGTAGAACTTCAAATCCCTTGAACCAGCCAGATCTAAGATCCTTAACTTGTGTAGGGTTATCAATTCTCTTGTAAAATATAGGTTTTCCTTACTTATGGTTTCAAATCTTGTATCTCAAAAGAAAGGTTAATAGACAATCATTTGACTTGGAAGCGATGTTTAAAGGTCATCTAATACAACTGCCCAGCTATGAGCAGGGACAACTTCAACTATATCAATTTACAACTTGCCCCACATTTTCTCTTCTTTAACATTCATCTAGTTAAATCACAGAACTTTGCAATGACAGAATTGTTGAGTCTGGAATTGGTCTCTGGAGAACACTGGCAGAAGTTTGGTATAAGGTCACATTTCCAGTTAGGGGAGAGGTATTCCCACTGTTCCATATCTATATATTCCCACTGTGGAGTATCTAACCTATAGGAAAACTGATTAGATGGTTTGTTTTAAATATCATCCTTCTAAGTATGTAAACTTTCCAGGCTATTTAGATTCTTTTCCCTCCATGTAGAATTAATGACTGCCTTGTGGAGATACCAAAGACTTTGTAGCTGACAGGAAAAGGAAGTCTTTTGGTGCTCTCAGGAAGAATCCAAGCTCGGCTATCTCATCAGTTTTAAGCATCCAACTGTAATAATCTGTACTACAAGCTGTACGGCTCTCTGCTTGGGACTTGCTTATTGACTACCTGAAGATGATTCCATTTTCCTAAAATAATTATTCAATCAGCAAGAGGAAATGAGCAAACATAATTCTGCAGCATGGCAGACATTATAGGACAAGCAAAATCTAGTTCCATTAAATTCAAAAACATTTTAGACTAAGAAATAATGGACAGCAGGAATGAAATCTAATATCTTCCTTCAGAAAGAATAATACAAATTAATGCCAAAAATTTTGATTGGTTATGACAGATGTGCAATCTTTGAAGCAAGGGAGCCTCTGCTTCTAAACTGGATAATATCAATAAGAATATAGTACACCAGTATTTTGTTCATGTATTTGAGTGTACGATTTTTCACACACAAATGTCTCCATAAATTTTTTGATTGAACCCACACATACACCCCTCCATGGAAATTTTATGCTTTTACATGACTTTTTTCCCAAATACCTATCACTTAATTTTGAAATATTATCTGCCACTTCAGACAAAGCAAGTTTTTCGGGACAAAAATTTTCAGGATAACCCCACATAACAGCTAGCACCATTGTACTGTGAGTTGCAGCCTATAAAATATGACATTTTAAGAGCTAGGAGAAGCTCTTGTAGGCATATAACACTTTAAAAATTCTCATTTTCATGGGTCTCTTGAACACCTCAGATCTAGATGTTAGAGCAATTCAAACAAATGTGAGCCATTGTAGTACTCTGGTTAAATTATTTCATTACCTCAAAATGGAAATTTGTTATTAAAATTCTATAATGGAATGAATTTTAGACTCAGTCTGTTCTCCTTAATGATATTCCTTATTGCTTTATTTGTTTTGTTGTCATCCTAATTAATAAAAAAACCAAGAGAATCTTACTTGACTCAGTTTTTGAGGAGTGCTACATAACTAACAAGAACAGCTTGTTATCTAACTTTCTTCATGGATTCATGGCAACAACAGCAAAAAAATCATAAGTGTGGGTGTGGATTCCTCTTGAAAGTAGTCCCTGTGATTTTGACCCTAAAAGACTTTCTACAGTGTTGGAAACCTGTCATTACATGGTTTTGTTTTTTTGTTTGGTTTTTTTTTTGTTTTTTTTGGTTTTTTTTTGGTGTTTTGTTTTTTTGTTTTTTTTTTTTTTTTTTTTTTTTTTTTTTTTTTTTTTTTTGTTTGTTTGTTTTTTGTTTTTTGGGTTTTTTTCCCAGCTTGTGATTCTGTAGTAAGCTCAAAGGGCAATATATTGGTGCAGACTTAACCAGTATAACCGAGTCTGGTGGTGCAGGATTCTGTGTTATTTAAAGTTGAATATTTCAGCTGCTGTGAACTGATCTTCCATGCATTTTTTTTCTCATATGGAAACGCTGCAGTGATACTCTTTTCTTCTTGAATTTCAGGCTGCTACACATACATGGCACATTTTTTTATATTCCTTCAATATATATTGTCTCTTACACAGGACTAACAGCAAGGAACTTCACAAGGTATCTACAGTCTTTGAAAGTTTTTTTTTTTCTTTTGCTCAGTTCCACAAAGGACAACAAAGAATATTGGAGGTGGTGTTTTCATTATTTTGGGGAAAAAATATGCTCATTAAAGTGAATTCTTCCCAAAACACAAAATCAGAATTTTTATTACTTTCTTCTAAAAAACTAAATAAATATATATATATTTAATGTGACTGTGGTCTTTAGAAATTTATTGGCAACCTTGATTTATAATACACAATGACCTCATAAGGGACTATGAAGAATTATTAGGAATTAAGGCTCTTGTAGATCAATGATCAACCAGTAATGACAATTAATTTTGTAGTGTTTTAGCTGTAATGTGGTTTTCAGTTCACCAGCTTCTTGTTGCATAAAGGCTCTTTGTTCCCTTACGTTCATCTGTCAGGTCCTCTTTAAGCTCGAAATTTAATATACTTAAAAAAAAAAAAAAACAAAACAACCACAACAAACAATCTTAGCTACAGAAGGGCATTGACCCTTCCATCCTTCTTAAAAATACTGACTTGTTTGGCTTGTCTGGGGCAGAGTCAGCAGTCAGATCATGAGGTAAGCTGGCTGTTATCACAGTAAATGTGCTGTGCAAAAATTGTTAGAGGTGGAAAGCTGCTTGGCCATTCAGAGAAACACAGATTGGGTCACCTGGAATCAGCCAGTCACAATCTGCAGTGGGCCAGGTGGGTCATGAGAAAAGAACAGGAGAGAGCTTCAAGGAGTCTCACCAGTTACAGCTGAGGTTGTATCAGAAACTGTCATCATCTGGAGAAAAACTGACCACCCTCTTTGAATGGTTTCCGTCTAAACAGGAGAAATGGAAAAGATGCCAATAAATACTGCTCTTCCTGACTGTCTGGTGAGGGCAAGTGATGAAAACAGTTCACTATGACACTTGCATAATTAGAGGAAATAACTCTTCTCTAATTTTTTATAATTTTTGTTAAGCCGGATTTGGTAGAGAGGATAAGAATGAACAATTTTAGGCGAGAAAAAAAATACATGGTCTTTTCTTTTGGATTCCAAATTACAAAAAAGTCCTTTCTCTTCTTTTGGACTAAAATTTGCCATTTGCACATGAATATATAATGCACAAAGTCCAAAAGGAAACTTGCTATGAAGTTTCTCTGAAAGAGTAACTAATGTTTGGCATTTTTCTAGGTAACTCGTGTCAGACTACTTCGGGCGAATGTCATTACCAAGGGATCTTACTACTCAAGCATTTCAAAACAAAATTGTCTCTGCTGCTTAAAAGAAAATGGTGTCTTTAACCTTTGTACATATAAAACACTGAATTTTTGAGAATCAAGTATTTCTTTATTTTTTTATGCTAAAAACTCATTTATGAAGCTGAAGGATCCAGATTATGTTGTAACCTCTTTCCACCTATTTAATACCCTTTTCTTTTGCAAAGCCTATAATAAGTGAATTATTATAGCAGAATTGGTACTGAGATTTTCACTGGCCCTTGCAGCTGAATTCTCTACATATTTGTTTTATGGACTTGGCTTTTTTTTTTACCTTTGTCTCTCTAAGGAACTTCGAATTTTATTTTGTTTTCTAAAACTTTCTTCAGAAAGATCTCTTTATGAAGTAGATATACAAACCTCTCCCTGAAAGAAACCAAAAAACCCACAGAAACATGCAGTTTGCAGGACACAGAGAAATAGTTAAATAAAACAATAATGAGTATGATAATGATAATGTCATTTGAAAAACAATTTCCTTTTGTATAAATCCTCACAGAAGGACATAATGAAAAGTTTTTGACATATTTTCTGTTTCAAGAGAAGCTGAAGATCAAATTTTACTATCATTACACATTTATTTTTTAAAATTAACTTCTCACTAACATAATTGTAATATTTGTTTAAAGTACTTCAGTTACTAAGTTTCATGGTTGGTTCAACCATTCATTGTTGGCACACATGAAGGACAGGATGCCATCCAGAGGAACCAGGACAAGCTTGAAAAGGGGGCCCATGGGAATCTTGTGAGGTTTAACAAGGCCAAGTGCAAGGTGCTGCACCTGGGTTGGGGCAACCCCCAGTACGAGCATCCAGGTTGGGGGATGAACAGATTGAGAGCAACCCTGCTGAGAAGGACTTGGGGGTGCTGCTGGATGAGAGGCTGGACATGAGCCAGCCATGGGCACTCAGACCAGAAAGCCAAATGTGTCCTGGGCTGCAGCAAAAGCAGTGTAGGCAGCAGGGAGAGGGAGGGAATTTGGCCCCTCTGCTCCCCTCTGGTGAGACCCCACCTGCAGTGCTGCATCCAGCTCTGGGGATCCCAGCATGGGAAGGACATGGACCTGTGGGAGTAAGTCCAAAGGAGGCCACTAAGGTGATTAGAGGGATGGAGCACCTCTCCTATGAGGAAAGGCTGGGAGAATTTGCTTTGTTCAGCCTGGAAAAGAGAAGACTTCTTCGTGGTCTGATTGTGGCCTTCCAGCACCTGAAAGGAGCCTACAAGAAAGATGGAGAGAGACTTTTTGCGACAACATGTAGTGACAGGAAAAGTGGGAATGGTTTTAACTGAGAGAGAGAGTAATTTTGATTAGATATTTGGAAGAAATTCTTTACTGTGAGGGTGGTGAGTCATCGGAACAGGTTGCTCAGGGAAGTTGTGGTTGCCCCATCCCTGGCAGTGTTCAAGGACACGGTAGATGGAGCTCTGAGCAGCCTGGTCTAGTGGAAGATGTCCCTGCCTGTGACAGGGGAAGTTGGAATGAAATGATCTTTAGAGTCTCTTCCAACTCAAACCATTCTAGGATTCTATGATTCTAAGTTTCCTTGTGAGTTACAAATTCTGTAGTGGAAACTATGACATGACTTTATGGGAGTCATATTCTAAATAATTAATATCCAGTATAAAAACTCTTCTGTTATAAAACAAACATAAAGAAAAAACCCCAACAAAATTAAGGAAAAGACCACAAAATTAGAAAAAAAGTACAAACACTTCTACCTTGCTTGACTAAGCTTTTATCCAGAGTGTTTAAATCATGTACTGAAATAGCCTATCCATGCGTTTTGTGGTTTTTTTCTTAATATAAGGACATCCACTTTGTATCCAAACATAAACCTACTGAAGTTCTGAAGTTTTTCCTTCACTGTAGTTGAACAGATGTGCAGATGCACAAATCTCTCTTTTGGCAAAAATATATAAGAGGTGGGGAGAGGTGGGGAGGGGTGGAAGAGTGAGGCACAGAGAAGTTGTTCTATTATTTTGAATATCACATTATAAATGTACTGTATTTTAAAAAGACTGCAGGGTAAATACAAATTCTCTAGTCTCACATCATAAGAAGCTTGTTTGATTTTTATTGGATCTCTTTTCTTGCTATGAAAATTACCAAAACTGAAGATTCAATTTAATTTATATAGTCAATTAAATTTAGACAATTTGAATGAATCTTCAAAATACCTGTAAGCTATCAGATGAGAGTTGTATATTCAGAAAGGCTACTATATCTCCTCCTCCACAGTCAATTGTGTTCAAATAAATAGAAACATTTGTTTAACTTCCTTCTCATTAAAGTTGATCTCTTCTCATGTTTAATCTGTAGCATCATGAATACTACAGTACCACTTTTTATTTACTATAATATAAATGTTGAATACTGTTTGAATCAATAATCTTGCTATAGAGGGTGATGTAAGGGCTAAAATTGTTTCATTTCATGAGCTCTCATTGGGGTCTATTGAATTCCACCACACATAGTATGGAAAATAACTCACCAGTATAAACCTTTGTAAGGTTCCCACCTGATTTTTTCCCAGGAAAATCTGTAGTATTTTTAGCTATTTTTTCCAACACAACTCTGGACCTATATACTAAAGTGTGGTGTTTGACACATGTAGCCATGATTTAGAAAATGCTCAGACATCAGTGGATGACACAACAGAGACTGATGATGAAATCTTTATGGAAGTATGCTATAATTCCTGGTGATGTAAAAAAGGTTTAGGTTTGGGGCAGTACAAGATAGCTGCAAGTGCTGATAACTGCAAAAAAAGTCCCTCAATTCTTTACTTGTTTTGGTCATTTATTTCCTGTGTGACCTTAAGCAAGTTTGTTTTCCTCAGTATATTTTGGTTTGTTTGTTGCATCTTTAGGACAGGGATCTTTTCAGAAAGCAAGTCACTGTCTTCAGCTCTATTCATATAAGAGGGCTCTGGAGCCACTTAAAAGGCTGGTTTGTTTGTTTGTTTGGGATTTTTTGTTTGTTTGTCTGTTTTTTTTACTTGAAGAGGTTATTATAATAGAAAAAATGATACTTAGCTTTCTACTTGCTATAAGGGGTTGCTATCAGAATTAAAACAGCACTTACTATTTAATTGA
The DNA here is from genome assembly GCA_013397975.1 of Machaerirhynchus nigripectus. Classification (NCBI taxonomy): domain Eukaryota; kingdom Metazoa; phylum Chordata; class Aves; order Passeriformes; family Dicruridae; genus Machaerirhynchus; species Machaerirhynchus nigripectus. Next base: position 11,555 of record VZRQ01011087.1, read on the forward strand.
AAACAAAGAACGCAGAGTATGGGGAAGGCTTTTTGCAGCTTCCATAGCTAGTTAAAATTGAGAATGTGACTACTATGATCTAGATTTCATTCCATGGTAAATACTTTCAAGCAATGATTTCTATATTATGTAAGGATATGCAATAAAATCAGAAACATCCTAAGACCACAAGCCAGAAAATCAACTCATTTGATTAATAGTCATTAAAAGATTCAGACATTCAAATATAAATGTACAATTCAGCACTGAAGTGAATGTCTGATTAGTACAGATGGTTTTTAGACCAAAAAATGTGAATATGGTAGGAAAATAAAGATATTGCTTGTAAAGAAACAGTTTTTTTCTGAGAAGTATTTCCTTAAAATCAGCTATGTAGAAGTCCTACAGAACAGAAAAGGCAAACCAAACCAAAACACAGTTTTCACTTGCATTTCTCCATTTGGCTTTCTGAAAGAGAAAATTAATATTACGTATGAGTAAGAACTAATTAAATTAAGCAACTGTGACATTTGTGATAATGATACCAATTAACCAAAAGCAAAAGGATATATTCAGTGAAATACAGAGGTAACGACTGAAATATCATTAATATGAGACTTCATAGTGGTGTCTTTTATTTAGAGCTGTGGTGTTTATGCAGAAGTGAGCATTTCAAGGGTAAATTTAGCACAGGACAGGAGGAAGCTCATTGAGAGCTGTTCCTATTAATAGAAGAAGTCTGATCTGAGTGTGCCTGGCATTCATTTGTCATCACTGCCGAGGTCTACCTTCATATACCTTCATCTACTCTTTCAACAGTAGGAAGTTCTGGCTGAGTACACGTTTTTACACACACAGTAGAATCTCAGACACTGCCTACTGCCAAGTAAACACAAATAAACATTTACAGCAATTCATTATCAAATCACACCTTCCCATCGCTGAACATTTAATGGGAATCTATACTGAAATCACGGCATACTGTGGATTATGGATGAACCGCAAACCACTTCCCATAGCAGTGTGGACCAGCAGTAATTTGCAGACCGATTAGATTATAATAACCCAGTGAGAACTGTCTTGGTTTGTATTATGTGAAGGCAAAACAAAATAAACTCTGCAGACCTATTTTCCCAAATGGCAAAAAACAAGGTAGGAATAAAATAACTACACCCATAAGTTGTTTATAAGCAATCAGGTTTAGAATATATTTTTCAGTATTTAAGTTGCTTTATTATAAACTTTTCATCATTTAATTTAAAGTCAGGTAGAAATTGCAGAAGATATTTATTCAAAGATTTGTATGTGACTATTTAGCAGCCCTAAGTATGTATGTGAGTATGTATGAGGCACCTGTTTGAATAACAGGTATAAAATTTTAATCATAGAATAATTTCACATGTATTTCCTGTGATAAATAAAAATTAATTTTCTAGAAGTCTTTGAGATGTCAGAGAAGATGAAACAGGATGTTTGGGATATTTTTGTTAAATTTAATTTCTCAAGTTCTATTTTGCTAGGGTTTTAGCAATAAAAGTTAAATAATCTCTAAACTTTAGGTGGCCTTTAGACCATTGAAGTTTATGATCAAAACCAGATATTTAACTTTTCTTTCATATCTGGTTTGGTTTGGTTTTAGATACGCGTGTCTAAGAGACCATAATGTCCCATTTGAAACCTTAGTGATATACTGTATTGTATAAATAGCAAACATGCTAAAGAAAGCACTATACAGAGATATACAGTTACATGAGGGGTTTTTTTAAGGAGACGTCCAAAGAATTCTAAATAGAATGTGAATATTTACATAGATGTGAATTTAAATTGTGAGTATGTCAAAATACTTATTTACAATACTTACTATGGTCGTGTCAATGACGATTGATATTTTCCCATGTGAGAGCCAAGATCAGAATTAGGTGTTAGCTGAGATCGACACTGTCAGTTGCTGAAGTCTGTTGCAATTTTGAATTGTAGCAATCTGATCACGTTTCTGAGACTGAAATGACTTTCAATAGTGTTGTTCAGAGCACTTATTTTATTAAGGCGTTGTGGTGTTTCCCAGTAAAGAAAAGGTAGATATCTAGTTTGTTAGACTTACTGAAGCAGTAGCCAAATGAAAGCTGCTATCAAATTTACATACAAAAAAATGATACATCTTTTTTTAATATGTATTTCCTTAATATAGATCTATTTACAGTTTTTATATATAAACTTGACACAAAGCTCCAAGATAGTTCTCAATTTGGATATTTGTTTCAATTTTCCATTATACTTTTACTTCAATTCTACTAAAGGCTGATAATACAATTAATAGTTTTAATAAGATGCTTCCTGGAGTGAACATTAGAATACTTATAACTGAGTATGAGAAAATAAATAGAGTTGTAGCTTGTGATATTAAGTCAGATGCTAACAAACATCTAGGCTGTAGTCTTCCACACAAAAGAACATTTATATTTGAAATCATCATGACAATATGAATAAGTAACCATTAATGAAAATGTAATTATATCTTTCATGAAAAAAAGAAGGAAACAGACAAAATTGAATGTATATGTTAATTTCAGTCTGTGGCTCAGACCTTGTAGCACTGTCTATCAAAATCCTCCTTTGGTCTCTGTGGAAATTTGCATAACTTTATTTAGGCTCATGTTGAAGTTGGTATTTTTATGCAAAATCCAGGGACTGTTATGAGACACACCTTTGGGTAAAAAAAAAAAAGAAAAGAGGAAAAAATGGTGACTGTAAAAGTAACAGAAACATGTTCATAATAAAAGTTAACAAAAGACAGATTTATTTTTCTGCTTCTGTTTTAAATTGTGTGTAAACCTAAACCTCCTTGAAAATGTTTGTTGCCTGACCAGGAAATAAGAGATGATATTGACTGTCCACTGAATCATTAGAATGAAGAGTCAAAAAAAGTGCTTAGTTTCATATTAGATTGTGACCTTGATGTCATCAGTGAATGCTGAGGGACAGCTACAACTCCCACGAGGAATCATTTTTCTGCTAAACAGATTTCTTCTGAGCAAATCATGCTGATGCATCCACTGTGCAACTTTGTGAGAAGCTGCATGGCAACAGGAAAGGTGAAAGTCTCTCCATGTACCCTCTGGGATCTTTGTGTCCATAGAAGACAGTGATATCTCAAAAGATCAGTGTAATTAATCTCATTTTAGTCCTTTCAAAGCCTTTCACCCAATCTTTATAGGTTTTGGAGCCATGTTTTATTATTAGGAGAAATTACAGAAATCAATGATTCCTACTACAGCATAAGAATTAAATATATGCTTTTAATGAATAGCCATAGCCTTACTGTTTGGAGGAGCAATTGTAATACTATTAATGCATTGTTATTAGGAATGTTAATTCTGGTAAACATTTTAGATCAATTCCATTACATTTAAAAAAAAAAAATAGTAGTAATTATTACTCGTGGAAGAGTGGCTTTTGTTTTTCTAGTTGTATCTTGCCTTGGATGTTGCTAGACTGTTGTTTGAATAAAAAGATAGTGATAAACTTCTTGGCTGTATACTCTAGTTTTTTTAGATTCCACACAGGGTCTTGTAAATAGACCTGAAGAAGTGCAGTCTGACTGGCATCAGCCAAGACTCAAATTGATATCTCATGGATTCTTCTGGTTCTCCCTATTTAATAGGGTGTATTTCATGCCCCCAGGATGCATAACAACAAGACTTTCACACAGAATTATTTAAACAACAGGTCTTAATTGTGTCAGTACTCAGAATGCTTTATTTTTAGATGAATATAATCTGCAGCACCACAGACATAGACCATCATTCCCAGTACAGTGTGGCAGAAACCTAACGATACCAGTTATTTCTCTACAAGCAAATCGCCACATCTTGTTTCCCAAACAGTAAATAAAAATACTTCATGTGCACTATCCCTCCTTTTTTTTTTTGCCAGCTAAACTTATATATTTATGTTAATGTGATGCAAATGCAGCTAGTCTGTAAAAAAACTGGCCACGTAATTTTGTTAGCAAACAGCAAACTTCGCTTACTGTTGGTAAAACAAGGGTAATAGAGACAGGGATTGCTTATACTGCAGTTCAGACCTTTAGTACTGTAAATATTTTAGTAGTGGAACAGGCTGCCCAGGGAGGTCATGGAGTCCCCCTCTCCGGAGGCATTCAAAACCCACCTGGACATGTTCCTGTGAAACTTGCTCGAGGTGACTCTCCCTTGGCAGGGGGGCCTGGACAAGAGGATCTTCAGAGATCCCTTTCAACCCTAATGATTCTGTGATTCTGTGAAATAAGCAAAGATGTCTACTGAAAAAGGAAGCCAAAGAAACATGTATTCTTGTAGCACTGTAAGTAATGCCTAAGTCAGGTGTGGAGTGGAGCACTCATCAATGCATGAATGGCTTTTTCTCTTCTCTCGTTCTCATAGTTTCATTCCCAGGTGTCTTTTAAGCACTGGTGAATCTAGTAGGAGTGCTCACAGGAAGACACATGGCTGCTTAGGGGTTCTCTGAATATGAGGTTATATATTGTCAAAGATAAAAAAACAGATTGGGAAATTGTGTGGATCAGAGTAGTGCACCAATCATTTAAATTTGCTACCTGATGGTGCATTCAGACACTCAAATCTTTTTCTGCTGGCTTTTCTGGTGCCTGTGTGGTTATGCAAAGGAAAAGAGCTGTATCTTTACAAACCTACCAGTCAGGATCTGGTTCCTGTTGGGATTCTTTTCAAATCTTAAAGCCTTTTCGTATCATTTTGACTGACAGAAAATATTACTTTACTTGGAAAGCATTTTTATTAAAAGCAGAAAGACTACTTTGTTTAAAAATGCATTTGATTCTTAGCTTACAAATTGTTATGAGCTGCTCAGCAAGAAACATCACAGGAACTTTCATTACCTGACCACCCTTATAAAGACCATTTTTGCATATTATACCAAATGGAATCTATGTCAGCTATAAAATCAAAGAAACATTTGGATTGGAATGTGTCTCTAATAACAGTAATTATATTTAGCACTTACTTTGCAATTTTCATCTGCAAAGCACTTACTAACAGCATTAGATACTTAATTCTCACAGAACCTCAGCAAGGTAGGCAGCTATTAAACCTCCCTGTAAAGGGATGCATTATTGGCTGGCAAATGATCATTCACTGAATAGAATGGAAAAGAAAAGAATAAGACATTTCAGATAATCCAGAAGTTTTAAGAAGAAAAACTTTAGTTCTAATAGTTTTAGGAGCAAGATAAAGTGCAGGCAGATAGTTCTGTTCCCTAAAACACACAAACGGCTTAGCTTAATCAACAATGACTTACCATTCTCATAGTCCTGTGAAATATTGTCACAATACAAAAAGTTTATTTTTCAACCCACAATTTTTATTAAACAATCTGCATACAATCCTGTGCTGTGTGCTCTAGGATGACCCTGTTTGAGCAGGGAGATTGGACCAAATCTGCCACCGTAGCTCATCCCAACCTGATCCATTCTGTGATTCTGTAAACATGGAAATCAAGTGGAAAACTCTATCTTCAGAAGGTGTTTTGCCGAATCACTGTTTTTCTGAGTACAAGGAGCATGAGAAAATTTCCTTTAATCTCTCTTCCTACCTTGTAGTCTTTTAGTTTCTCCAAGTACTCCTGTATTTCAGTTTTTACTCAAGGCAGCTTATCTCTGAAGAGTACTATCCAAGATGGACCTCTCTGCTTCTTACACTCATGGCAGTTAGAATGTTGTTGGCTGCTCTCCAGAGTAAACCAAAGGGCATAAAATCTGCCTGGATAATTGTTAAAGTATTCAATTTTATTTCCATAGTATTTGTTTTCTACAACTGCATCATCACTGCCTGTCATTTGTGTAAGGGCAAGAGAACAATCTGTGAAAAATATTGCATGATTTAAACAGGTGTTATTTCCATTAAACAGGTGTTATTTCCATAAATGTTTGGGGTAGGAAATAAGTCAAATAAAAAGTTATGAACTTAGATCTAAGATAAAGTAATAGTAGTAGTAGTAATAATAATAATAATAATAATAGCTTTAACAATTAATTAGGCCAGTTAAAAAATAACCTCTCTTAAAGAAGTAAAATACACAATAATAAGTTCTTAGATGGTAGACCTAGATTTACATTTTTCTGTATTGAAAAATGTTGATCCATTATCACTGGAACTTTACACCAATGAATTTTTATATCATGTTTTTTCTAGGGCTTTATGGTAGGAACATCTTGAGAGCATTGCAATTCCATATTGCAATTATATTTTTGAATATAATCAGCCCTATGAAGACAATATGATGTAAATATCTTGCAGTCCCTTCTGTCTCCGCCTTTTGCTGCCAGAGCTATTTGAGTACCAGTTCATCTTTGTTACATTCCATGATCTCCTATACATTGCTCTGATCTCTGCATGCCTGCATTTCCTTCCATTTTTCTGTGCATTGCTCTTCATCTTGCTCTTTACTTATTTTCAGCTTGCATGTGCTCTTCTGTCTTATTTTTTTTGCCCTCTGTATGCCATCTAGTCTCCCTTAGAGTTTCTGTTTCAGTCCCAGTTGCCTGTCATTTACTTGCTTCCTCAAGTCTGCCACAGGTAGATATTCTTTAACACTTTAAAGATTTCATTCTCCTGCCACTAGTTTTCTTTTCCTTTTTCTTCATATATCAGCATGTTTGAGCCTGGTCCCTGGATATGATTTTCTATCCCCCACTATAAAAATTAAAATCTATTTTTGTTCAGTCCATATATTCATCTGTCTGCTGATACATTGAAACTTCCACTGTAGTACTCAAGCAAGGCCAAAGGAGAATTTTCTGAACAAAATCTATCAAAGAGTTAGTCTTCATCTCTAATCTATATTTACCATGACTACTGTTTATTTAGACTTTTTCACACAATTGATCATGAGTGGTTTTAATCACAAAATAATACACAAATAATCATTATGTCAAATAGTAAGTGAGAGGAACTATACATCAGTGCTCTTTCCATAAAAATTTAGAAAGTTATTCTTCTTCTCAGAAAGACAAGAATTCTTTAGAATCTATGAATTAAGTCAGCATATACAGCATGTTTTTCTGCAACCATTATGACACAACTGATTTTGAGAAAGTATATTCTATTCCCAACAGATGTAAAAGAATCAAATAAAGAAAGATAATGTATGAAATAAATTATGCCTATACTGCTGCAAAAAGCAGATGACAAATACAATTTAAATTAGAGTGTTCAGTCACAAAGTCAGTAATGGAGATGGTGGGAGGGTGAAGGAATTAAGAGAGGCAAATGAGGACAAGATTTTGTTTTTAATTAGATTTGGTGTGACACAGGATATAGATAGGGTAGAATTACATCCTTCCACTAAATGTTCTAAATATTAAGGATTGAATAAATGAAGACAAAGGGGCACAAAATTTAGGACACAGAAGTAAATTTAAATATAATATTAAAGCAGTTGTAAAGGACATATCTATTAAATAACAGAGCTGGACAAACTATTGAAAGTCAACAATTTATGCAACAGATATTTTAATTTATTTTATTTTTCAGAGTTTGAAGGGATTAGAATTTGATTTGCATCAAAGTTGCTTCTATAAAATACTGTCTGAAAATATTAAACTTTAAAAGTGAGAAAGACAGCTAAACCTAGGTTTGCAATTTCTTACGTCTATGATAATTTATTCTTAAATAAAGCAAGATTTCATTTACTCTGTAATTTAAAAATATCACCACCACCCATTTTTTTCTTTTCTTTTGAATATTCTGAATGAGTAATCTTTTGAATATTCTGAATGAGCAATCTAAACCCACTAAAATTAGTTCCTGTTCATAAACAGCATTTTGTACTTGTCTCTGATCTTATTGATCTTTTGTTCCTCTACTAGATTTTTAAGAACGACTTTTTCTTATTTCGAGGCCACATCATTTCCTTTGTAAGTGTTTTTACTGTGGAAAATCATAGTCTCAACTCTTGTTGCCTTTTAGGGTTTAGAAATATTTGACTCTTGTTTCCCATTTAATTTGTAATATTTTTTTTACCTCTCTCCCCTAAACTATTAGCTCTACAGAGTTAAAACCAGCACAAACCAGACATTTCTCTCCCTGTCCAAACAAGCTCAAAGATTTTTGCTTGTTTTACATGAAAACACCATCTCTGGAACTCAAAGGCTTTTAGATGTTCGGAAGTTTTCTTGTTCTATCAAAATATAGTTTTCAAGGGAAGTCATACTCAAGGAAATTTTAAAAGCAATTTAGACTAAATCCTTGAAAGATGTCAAAGATCAGGAAAAATTAAAATATTAGTTGTGATTGATGTAGATGTTGTTTAGTATTGGTATCAAAGAGTCAATATTTATATAAATTTATTATTTATTATATAAAAATATAATGAATGTTTCCATTATCAGAAATGAATGAATATGTTTCTAAAGTAGTATAAATTAGAAGAGATCAAGCACAATTTTCTGAGAAATGTGGTTTAATCTTTTTTGCTTTTTACTTGCTTCAATCTATTTTCCATTTCTCTTTCAACTTATTCTATTACAGGTCAGACATATTCCTAGAAAATTTTATATATATTTATTAGTTTGGGATATTTTTTCTTAGGTTTTTTTTGTTGTTGTTGTTTTGGTGGGGTTTTTTTTTGTTTGTTTTGTTTTGTTTTGTTTTTTTGTTTTGTTTGTTTGTTTTGTTTTGTTTTGTTTTTTGTGTTTTTTGTTTTGTTTTTTTGTTATTGTTGTTGTTTTGTTTGTATGTTTGTTCGATTTTTTATATATATTTTTTCAGTTGCTTGAGCGTTGCTGGAGAGATGTAGATCATCCTTTTGCAAAAGCTGCCTTTACCAACACTGTCAATAGGATCTCAGCAAACACTTTTAATCACGTGTTCAATGATGTTTCTCGGTATTCACTTTAAAATAACATTCCTCTGTGACTTTCATAAATGTAAATTTTTAAATTTTAGCTCTTTCAGTGCTAGGCAGCTAAAATGATCTTGGTGACCATCTTTCCTTATGTGTCATATTTTCATCATTTCTGGATGTATTTGTAGGAAATGAGAAGAAAGGGTTACTTTTGGTCAGTCTTCCTTTCTTGTTTCTTGCTTCTTGTTTCTTTGCATCCCTTGTAAATGCTGAAAATTTCAGCACCTGCTCTTCTGATCTCAGGAGTCACCTAGACACTATTAGTCAAACACTCATTTTAACACCAGATTCTTGGTCAAAAAAAAGATTTTTTACCTTCTGGGGAGATTGCTAGCAACATCTTATTTTTATTTTGAGTCTTTGCTTCCTCCTTTGGGAGCTGCAATCTGCGTCTCAGGATTATCTGGACATTTTCACTCAAGCTCCCTGCTATGGGAATTAATGTCTCAAAACACTGTCAATGCCCAGTAGAATGTGTGACTTCATCTCCAACTGCAAAAATCTTTAGCTGTTGTTCCAAAGGTCTTAGGCTCGTATATTCTTGCATGAGACTTGTGCTGTATGCTAAACAAGAAAAGTTGAGAAAGACATGGAGCAAATATTGTATAGAGCTTTCAGTGGTAAATTTTAGAGGTTTATTTCACCGAACATTTGTGTGTTAGACATCTAAGTCTGAGCAGTTCACCTCAGGCTTCATTTATGGTTGTTGAAGATAAATATGCACTTCCAGAGGGTGACTGCTTTGATCTAATTTGCTTGCCTTTCATAGGGTGAGATTAATCTCTCTCTGGAGATGCCTGCTTCTTTTCATTGACGATAACACAGGCCCAAGATGACTAGCACAGCTCTAACTTTTGAATTTTAAAGCACTGATGTTGAGGCAAACCAGTCCTCCCTGACATTTCTTTTATGACTGTCTGCACTTTGATATAATAACTAGTCCTTACAATTCAGTAAGAGTAGGGGATGTTAAATGTCTTTGAAGTCTAACTCTTTTGATTGCTTTAGATTTGCCATTTTTAGAAATAAATAAAAATTTTAAATGGTGCAGAAATATAGTTGCAATCACGGAAACTTGGTGGTATGGCTTTCACAACTGGAGTGCCACAATGGATGGCTAGAAAATTTTCAGAAGGCATAGGCAAGGAAGGAGAGGTGGTGGCGTAATCATGTATGGAGTGTTTTGAATGGTGTTACCGATGACAGCGTTGAGTCTTTATGGGTATCAGTCAGGGGAAAGGCCAACAAGGCGGATAACCTGGTAGAAGTCTGCTATAGACCACCCAGCCCACATGAATAGGCAGATGAAATATTTTATAATTATAAAACATAAAATAATATTTTGGGAGAAGTCTCAGAAAGGCCATCCCTTGTTCCCATGGGGGGCTTCAACTTGCCAGATTTCTGCTGTGAAAACAGTACAGTGGAGAGGAAAGAGTCTAGGAGGTTCTTGCAATGTGTAGAAGGGTACTTCCTGAGACAGCTGGTGAGGGACACAACTATGGAAGGTGTCCCACTAGGCCTGTTGTTTGTGAACAAAAATTGTGCCAGGGGAGATATAGGTTGGATATTAGGAAAAATTTCTTCCCTGGAAGAGCTATCAAACATTGACTCAGGCTGTCCAGGGAAGTGTCTGAGTCACCAGGCCTGGAGATATTTAAAATAAGTCGTGCTTAGGGACCTGATTTAGTGGTATGCTTGACAGTTTTATGGTTAGACTCAATGATCTTAAAGGTATTTTCCAACCAAAATTATTCTGTGATTCTCTATGGGGTTCTTTATTAACTCTTCTATTCTTGCTGTGTTTTATAAACTACATTTTTAAAAAAACAAATGAAAAATCTCACACACACACTCACATACGTACAAACGAGATACCCTCCCCGCTCCCAGTATTGGCTTGGGAACTTTTCAGAGGACTGATAGCAGTTCTAAACTTCTATTTAATTCCTTTCTTTAATCTTCTATTATTTTTAAAATTTTTGTTTGTTTGTTCATTTGGTTTTTTTAGTTGACGAGATTTCTTGGGAATGACATTCCTTAAATATAAGATTGTCTTTCTTGTCTAGGTAGCCATCCAGTATGTACTGTATTAAGAGCAAATATTTCCTCTAAACAATTAAAAGTTCCAATTTGCAATGTTTTGACATCATGAAAGGAAAGATATTCTCTAATTATTATTATGAAAAAAATAAATATTTAACTATTTGCATACAGTTTCTACCTTTAAGGTTAGTTTTCAGGATAACCATAAAAATTTTCAGCTAAAGCTTCCGTAAGATAAAGAATAGGATTAATGTGGCACTTCACACTCTGTGTTACAAGCAATTGTGGAAGAGAATGCTTGAAAAAACAGTAATTTAAGCCAAGTGTTTTGTTTTTTTTTTTTCATTTAATAGCACTTTTACCTGGAAAATTAGCAGAAGAAAACTTGAAGCAGGAAAAGTTTATTTCAACATTGCCAGAATTATATTGGAATGTTGTATGTATTGCTATATGGGAAGCTTATGAATAAATTTGACACAAAACTATTAAAATGCCTCAGTTTCTTCTAATAAATATATAATTGCAGAGCCACTGTGGAGTTCAATGAATTACATCTTCCTATATGATGCTTCTAGGTGGGATTGCAATGAAAGAGGAGAAGAAAAATCCCTCTCCATTATCAGGGTAATTAGTTCTATAAATTCCTTTATGTCTTCAGTGAAGAAATGGGGTAATTACATTGTGAAATTTCATTTTCCTAAGGGGACACATTAATTTATGGGCACATGTAATACTTGTTTCAGCACAAGGTTTCCACATTCTGTACATGTACTTCATTATGTAGAAAAGAAATTTTTAAAGCACACAAGATTCTATGTATAGTACAAAGTGTGGGGTTTTTTTATTTAGGCAATGTATTTTTATCAAATCTCTTTGATTCCAACCTCCATTAAGTACACTGTAAGACTTAAAACAGAAAAACAACCTATTTTGCTTTTAATCCTTGAGAGAACAAAATATTCAATTTCTATGTAGATATTAAAGTTCATAAAATATCATTAAAAGCAGTAAGTGTGGTGGCAATTTAATTATTACAAAACACTACGGGTAGGATCAAGGCCCATGTTTTATTAAATTTTATTTCATGGGAAATATACTGTGGTAATTACTAACACAGCTTTATCTATCTTTCTATTATTCAAAGAGTAATATCACCTCTGTTAAAGGTTAATAACATTATTATTACTTAATTCACTAGAATTTATTGAATAATTTGGGCACTGTGAGGTAGATACTAGTCAATCTGAACAGTCTGTATTCTTGTGTCTTCTTGTTATGTTCAAAATCTTGCAAATGGGCAAAAAAAGAGAAACACATTACAAATAATGCTGATGTCACCTAAATCTTAACAGTGCAGCTCAAAAATCATTATTAGGCTAGATCTGATTATTACATAGAAGAAATAATTAATTACAATGTAGTTAAAATGGTTGTGTATACATTTCTTACATTCTATTCCTTTTTCTGATGTCAGGTTCACCCTCTTCCTGCCACTTGGTGGTTTTATAATGGCCGCAGCTGTAGGGATGCTCTGGTGAGTCGTCCATAGCTGGAGTTTTTTGCGGTGAGGATTGTGATGTTCGTATTAATGGCTTCTTCCTCAATCTAGGATCCACTTGTGGTCCTTTTATGTGTTTATTGACACACTTTTATGTTTTTTCTGTTTCTTCAAGAACTTACAGTTTCATGTTGTTTCAAAACTACTATAAATTACTATATATGTTGCCCTTTACATGTCATATAAATATGTATTTATTTTCTTTTTGTTAAAAAAAAAACAGTTTTGCTCTGTATCTGTGTTTCTTTAAATGTCCATCACTGAGTTGTTCATAGTTGTGGAGTCTCCAGTCCCACCCTGTGCCCTATCCCTTAAAGTCCCATTGCTGTTCTTCTCTCTGATAAATCCCCAGTTCCCACTTTCCAAGGATATTATTTTATCAGACCTCTATTTCTCTGCTTTACATCATTACGTTAGAGTCATAGGCCTCTCATTCTACGTAGAAAAACTAATAACTCCTAGATATATACAAAATCGTTTTTACCTTACAAAGACAACAAATGTAAAATAAATTGGACATAGATATCTGGTCTGTGATACAAATTGTTGTTACAGATAAACCAAGTGAAACAAAGCTGCAGGCAGGTCAAGACAACTTCAGGCAAAGCAGACCTGACAAGTCTTAGCCCTGAAGCCAGGCAAACTCAGTACAGAGCTTATGGCCTGTTACTAGCAAAGGCAATATCATCTTTCTGAGATACAGTTACACCATTAAAGTTAGCAAGTAACTCTGCCTGCTGTTCTGACTTCCCCTGGGAAGAAAGTAGGGTGGCTTTATACCTCTATGCACAACAAGCCCAAGACTGTTCAGTGCAGAGTTCCCTGTGCATGTGTGATAAGACCGATCTGTCAGATTCGACAGTGGCAACAGTGGCAGTTGGCTGCTATTTTCAACCTGGACACATGGACCCTAAAAGTCGTGTAGCTAACAGTGGTCTTTGGGGCAATGAATGGTCAGGCTCTGGCTACTAGTGGCCTCCCCTTGCAGCAGACTCAAAGTGCTGCTTAGATTCCACCCTTACTGAGTAACATGATATTCAGACTCAAAAGAGTCTGAACATGACCCCAGCAGCAGTTGTAACAATGAACAGGACAATTCCCTCATCATTAAGTGCACACAAGTAAAACAGATGGGCAATAGACCCAGGGACTTTTTTAAGAGTTATCAGATTATTCGATCTTTTATCCTGTAAAAGAGTCAGTGGTGCACACATTTCTGGCTGTGTTCCTGCTTCCTAGCCCTTAATTCGTACACCTCTGTTTCCACACTGCCTTGCTCAGGGGAAGACACCTCAGCAGTGTACCTTCTAAGACAGTTTATTTCATAAGGCTTAAGAGACTTATAAGGGCAACACCCTCTGTTTTTGCAGCAATGTATTTTATTACAATATATTAGAATGCGAATGCTTTAGCACTTTCCTCAGGTAAGTAGGCAAAATTCACAAATTATCTTGGCAGGGAAGTATGACCTTTTCTCAGGAGTTGGCTGTTGTAGTCACTGTTGGCCAGCACTACATTGCTGACAGTCTTAAATAGATACAACTGATTCCAGGTAAACCTCTTACTGAGAGCTAACCTGGGCATAGATTTGGAGTACACTGAGTAGCATCGCATGGTTATAGCCTACAGGCTTCTGTGTGCATCTGCACTGCATGAACACTGCATAACCAACATACTGATTATGTCCTGTAAGGCCAATGACTTGGGAGCAAACATTCATGTATAGCTTGTCTCCTCCAGGACAGAATTGATAGGATGAATTATATCTTTATGACTCCCTTTGAAATATCTTGAGATTATTTCTAATGTTATGCCTACTCATAACTGTCCTGCTAAGTCTTTTGCTGTTCGGTTGCACATAGAAGAACCAAGGATCAAGGTCACTCACTTCCAAACTATTGTCATGGTGAAGTGGGAAATTGCTATTTAACTTCTCCACAGAGACCTAAGATGTAGATGCAGAGTCTGAATGTTTAATATTTTCATCAAGTGTGATTGTTAGAGTATGGCCAGCAGAAGAGAAAATCACATTAAAACAGTTGCACTGAATCAAGAAATGGTGAAAGGACGTGCTCTAGACTACTGTTGTGTACAATACCATATGTAAAATGTAAGCAGTGCTGTTGGCTGTACTTACAAAATTAGATCACCATTTTATTTTGAGAGGCATGACTGAGTCAATATATCATGTTTTTACAACAGTTTATTGTTCTGGACCTGTCAGAGAGCCAAAACATCACCTTATTTAGTTTCTGTAGGTTGCATAGGTTCTGACAGGAGTAGAACCTTATACAGAACAGTTTATCACCTCCAGAGCTCGACTAAGGCTTCTGACTTCTCAATGACTGCAGTGCTATCCATTCGAAAAGGGACTGAAGAGCATTACTGAAATTTATACACCTTGGTCTCTGAGAACTTGCAGATCACAGAGGTTCTTAGACATTTTGTTTGTTTTCAGACCTACTTTTTTATTAGGGTTTAACCTGTAAGTACTTTTAAATTTGTTTTGAAGCCCAGACTAAACCTTCCAGAGAATATGTCAGGCAATGAGACATTTCTAAACACTAATGAACTTGACATTTTTTCTCTACAATTTGTAACTGTATATGAATAATTCAGCAATGAGTAGTATAGTCATGAACTATCCTCAAGAAGAGAAAGTGTGAAGAAATTACACCAGAATGGAATTATCCAAGGCTATTATTACAGGGATTCTCATCTCTAGTTAGAATATATTTTTATCCTTTTTCCTAGAGGCCTTCATCTTCTGAATTTTCAAACATCAGTGAGTAATCAAAATGATAATCACATGATCAGGGAAATAATTTTGTTTCTCACATTTCAGGTATAATATCTGATGCGTTATGAACTCTGGAATGAGACTATAGCTTTCCTTTAACATTCTATGTATGTGAAACTCAGCATACATCCACCAAAAAAAAAATTGGGTTTTTTTTTTAATGAGTCCCATAAGCGTAATCTCCAAGATTTTCAGAATCCCATTTTTGTCCCTTATTTACTCAAATTTGTTCTAATCAATAGAAATAGCTCTGCTTATTTCTGTCATAGAAGTATTCTTTGAGAAATAATGTAAATGTCAACTGCAACAGTGTGACTCAGAAGCGTGGGAGGCATCACCTCAGAAATGGCCCATAGCTATGAATCTTACTCCTGTAACAGAATAACTTTAGACACTGCTATCCTCCACCTTAAGTCCAGAACTCTTTGTTATGCTTGGGAGCATGATGTTATAGGTAGTCTTATTTTTCATTTTTTGTTTTTTTTTTTTTTTTTTCTTGGGGAAGGGAAATCTACAGTGGCAAAAGAGAGAAAACCAGGTTTACGTCTATGTTCAAGCTAAGAAGATGGCTTGATTCTTCAAAAGGTTCAAGGTTAATGTCATTTCAGTATGTCCCACTCAGGCATCATCTTGGGGAAAATGCTATGTATGCATACCTTCTTTCCACCTTTCCTTCTCTTCTCATTTGCTCTTCATTTTACCTTTGACAAATGGAAGTCAGAATAATTTTACAGGTTTATCCAAACAATGTCTCTCCTAAAAGATTATAAATGGATTCTGCAGTAAAATTCATTCATATTTCATAATGATTTTAGTTTGCAGTGTCAAGAATGTTAGAAGCTGAAGCTGCTCCCAGGAAAGTCCTGATTAGATGTGATAGTCAGAACAGTCTTACTGGCTAGTGGGGGTAGCTCTCCTAAACTTCTGCAAGTATTATTTAGGAACTCTGAATAAGATAGGCTTGAAATTATCATGTATAATGAGGAGCCTGAGCCTAGTTCACTAATTTCAACCATTGTCCTGAAAAAAGTTGAAATCACTGATTTCCCAGCTCATGTTGGGAACCAGAATATGACAGGGTTAGTAATTACCATTGTTTGTACATTTACTATTATTAAACACAATATGCATTGCAGAGATAGCAAATGGGAATATGAATGCAGTTTGGGGGTTTGGATTTTTTTTAGAGTTATTCCCACCTCCTAAATCCATTTGCAGAAGCAATTATATTTAATATTTGTATACAAAGCAATCTACACTTTCAACTGAAGAGCTTGTTTTGTATGCTGTATCAGATTGGTCAAAATTACTTTTCAGGATGTCTAAACAAATTGCTCAACAGCATTTTGGACGTGCTGGATGTGCTGCTGGCAGTGATCTTTTCCATGGCTCCAGAAGCATTTGAGTTCTGTAACTTTCTGATTCCTAACTCAGAATTACAGTTAATTGAGGGGCTGATGCTGTTAATACTGATTCTGGGAAAAGGGCACAGAAGAAGAAACGGGTTTTTTTGGGTACTGGGTCATCAGTTTGAAATCCAGTCTTGTAATTCCTTCAAGTACTGGCTGCTCCCAGTGCCTACAGCTAATGGGAAGAGGTGCACTATAACTTCTAGTACTCCTAAGACACTCAGTCCCATGATGACAATTTTTGATTTAATGATCTAGCTTTGACAATATACATTTTGCCCACTGGCAATCCCCAGAGCTATACACTTATCGTGAAGTAGGTGTAGAAACTGGAATGACCTTCTTGATATGCATAAAATCTTAATCCACTTCAAGCAACTAAGAACAGTCTCATCTTTACAACTTCATGGGCTGGCTAGCATAGCTGCTCAGCCTCAATGATCTATGTTACAAAGAGATGTGACAAGGGAAAAAAACCGGTAAACATTGCTAGGTCATAGACTGTGCTTCCTCACAGAGCTACACACTGGAGGTCAGGAATGAAAGCTAGAGAAGGCTAAATATAAATATGTTAAAGCATAAATAATTTATGCTACCAAAGCAAGAACATAATTAAGGTGACATTATGTTTCTTCCAGCCAGGAGGCATCTTTGTGAAAAGGTAAACAGGTGAATTTATCCACGGACAAAACTAACATGATCACTCATAAATATTTGCAAAAGGGTTCCCAAGATTGCTTATTGTGCTGTTATGCTGATAGTCATATGAGGATATTGCTAACAATATTGCAACAAAAAGATTTCATGAGGTTTACAGATCAGAGATTTACTTGTCAATGGGTATGAAGATCATTTTACATTTTGCCTTGATTATTTCCAGAAAGTGTTTTGTTCACATTGTATATTTGTTGAGGTCTCTCTTATTAAAAATATTACATTTTAAATTGTTATTGAATCTAAATTCACTGTAATGGAGTGCCTACCTTTTACTGAATTTTGAAAAATAATTTAGTGAGTGGAAATAAGTGGATTTTTATAAAACCTTCTCTCTCAGCAATTTGACTATTCAAACCAAATAGTTGTTCTTAGAATTGATATTACAGATGTAATGTTTCATAAAGTTCTGGAAAGATAAAATTCAATAACCAAAAGCAAAACCAGAAGTCAGTGTGGTTAGCTCCTAGTTATGTTGCGCGTGAAACTCTTAGTAATGGACTGAGGGTCAAGCCGGAATAAAATAAAAAATATTGACTTTACAAACAACTTTGGGGTTCTTTGCTCTGTATTAGGCACCACTTTTTCTAAAACATAATTTGCTCCTTCCTGATGACAATATTTATGACCAGGGTGGTGAGACACTTCAGAGCACAAACCTAGACCCAGCACTCCCATTTTGTTTCACGAGTATGAACTTTCACTATGTTTTCACAGAACATAGGGGAAGAAGTTGGTTAGACCACGGTGCTAATAATGCCAGGGTGGTGGGCTCTATCCCCAGAAGGGTCATTCCCTTAAGAGTTGGACTTATTCCTTATCTGGAATTCCAGCAAAGAATCTCCCCTTTTTGCTTCTTCAGTTGCCTCTGCCAGGAAGTTGTTATCAATGCACTCCATGAAACTCTCTTGGTTGATTCTGCTCTGTGATGCTTCTTTCCCAGTGGATATTAGGATGATCAAGGTCTACCATGAGGAGCAGACCCTGCAAATATAATGCAACTTCATTAGTTAGAAAACATCTACAATGATAAGGCCCACATTGATCTGATCTCTAATCCCAACCCATTATCTCTCAGCCTGCTCAACACCTGTTCCTAGGCACAGCTTTGTGCACTCACACTCTTCTCACAAAAGGGCAGCTTCCTCTCCCCACTGTCCTGCTCTTTGCAGTTGAAGTTGGACAGGAACTATTGTATTGATTATATATCATCAGAAAATCATCCCACATTTAAATAATAGAATCAAAGAGTCCATGACACTGGAAAGCCCATTACTCACCTTAACTAGCCTGTTACTTACTCATGAAGATGAGTCATGGTGTATCAAAGAGCAAAACTAATCCAAGTTTTTCAAAGAATTCCATGAGATTCTCTTGGCTTTTGAGATCCTACTTGATTGCTAGTAAAAAGAGATTTATACCTACAAGAGATAATCAGGAAATCAATTCAGTTTTATATGCTCCTGAAAGCCCAAGTGTTTCTTTTGTGGATTTCAATGAAGTTCTGTCATTCTGAATAAGAGATGCTAGGTGATTTTAGTCAGGAATGTACCTCAGTTTGAGTTGTTGTGATGTAGGAGAGAATTAAGACAAATTGCTACATTTTAACTCCTAGGAGAATTTGAGGATTGTTTTTAAAAATATTTTTAAAGGAAACACTTAATAGATTATAATTTTTGATCTCTTGGCTTCAGATAACAATGTAGAATAAATATTTACTAATCAATTTAGAAAGAAAAATAAAAAATATATGATTTTGATGAAAAATACAATAAGCAGAAACAAAGGAAATAAATACTGATGTGTGTTCACAGCTCTGCCTAATCATTTCAGATCTATTATATGGGGAGATAGCTGTTGGTGGCATTTAAATGAATCTTTAAGACACACCTAATACTCTTTATTAAAAAAATGAGATTAAGGTAATAACTAAGAAGATTATTTTCATTTAAATTGCTATGGAACAAACAGATGAAAAAAAGATTGGCTTATTGTGGGAGAAAAAGCTATAAGTTTCCATGGTTGCTGGCTTGTAGATTTTTAAGAAACTGTGCAAATTGTTAAAGGAACAGAAGCTACTGACGGTTGAAAGCTTCCTTTTTAACAGTAGCTAAATTCCATCAGGATGGGTTATGTGCTTTGATTCTTGCTTCTTATAAACAGCATGATATTTAAGTTCCCAATACATGGCATTAGTCCCAGACTTTCAGATGGGAGTGACATCCATTCAAAATCAAATCTGTGCTTGCCTGTGATCTGCCCCTTTGAAATGGCTGTCATTTTAACTTCTTTCTTAGTAAAGATGTAGAATAAAAGCAACTAATATCCAGGTGCTTTGTTACACTTGTATCTGAACATTTCCTCTTTTTCTATTTTCCCAAGATGTGAGGGAGGATTTATCTGCAGCAAAATATGTCAGGTGGTCATAGGGAAAATGCTGGAACTTCCAAGACTGCTCTGTAGTGCTGGATCTACTTGGTTCTTGGGGTTATTTTAAGCAAAGAATTACTGTTTATTTTAAGCAGTTAAGACATTGGGTAGCTTCTTTCTTAGATAGCAAAACAAAGTAAAAATTCTGCACTGCATTTAGAAGTTTAGTTCCTGAAGCACATGTAGGTATTTTGAGTGTAACCAAGGTTGGATAAAAAAATACCTGGGACCAGAATTTTTGTATGATGTCAGGTAACAATTATTCAGGAGAACAATTTCCAGTGTCCTAAATTCTCTTAATCAAATGTATGAAATTACTTAAACCTTTTATCTGAAAACAGATTTTAAATAGGCACAGGACCATTTCCGAACAAAAAAAAGGCCTACAGACCAACAGTAAGCTTCACATACTGTCAGAGTAAAAGGCTGTATTGTCACCAGAAGTCTGCAGATTATCCTACTCAAGGTACTTCAATTACCTTACTGGTTCTGGTTGG
>VZRQ01011087.1:32730-51451 GCA_013397975.1 Machaerirhynchus nigripectus
AGCTTGCTCAAGTAAAAGAGTGAATTTTAAAGAAAGAGTTACTACCCTCCCATACTAATCTTTCAAAAAAAAAATTTAAAAAACCCTACACTATCACAAAGCAAATAATGATGCACTTTAAAAAAAAAAAAACATCTGGAGGAACTTTACCTCAGCTGTAATAGGTAGCAAATTCTTTTTCATAAATAGTAGCTTTTTCTTCCTCAATGTATTTAAACAGAATTGGGCACAGTAATATATGATCAGCAACACTCTCACTTCACACACAGTACTTCAATTATTTACATGGGGATGTTTTGCTTTTCTTTTTCATTAAATATATTGTTAAAACAACAAAATATATTGTTAAAACAACAAAAAAATATATCTGACTAGTGAGCAGCAAATGGAGTCTGTGAAGACTTGTTTCAATCTGCACGTAAAATTGGCAACACATCATATGAATTTTATTATATTTTTAATTGTGTTTTTTAAAATTATAACTTGACATATATGTTTTGTGCTAATTAAATACCAATTTAATACTGGGTGATATTTTATTAACATGCAAAAGAATGCTTTTTTAATTTAAATTGCAGGACTTTTATAATCAACAGATATCATATATTGTCTGCTTAGTTACCAAAAAGTAAAAAGAGGAGAAAAAAGACGTATTATTCAAACTACTTTGTCTGTCCATCTCAACCATGTTCTGTCTCTTAAGTACTGAATATTAGATAGCATACAGTGTGCTATCCAACACAGTACTAGTCTGTCTGATTTTAGTCTGATATCCTTTAATTTCTAAGGAATTATTTCTAATTTCATACTGTCTGTCTTCTGTGGCTTGTCCCAGTAATGCGTTATTTTTCATGGTGTGTGTACTAAAAGATAGAAGGTTGCTAACTGTTCGGCTTGCTAAATAATACAAGCCAGATTCTAAAAAAGAAAGCTAAATTAAATTCCAGGTCTTTGAGAATTAAACCACATTCACAAATTGCACATCAGTGCCTTTATCCATCATGCAGTGTGATACAGACAAACAGTTCTAATCTGCTGTTACCCAGATAAATTTTAGAACCTGAATCACTATTTTCTCATCAAGACTGAAGTGAAATACTCAAGTTGATAATCCATGGCAAGTAGAGTACACAGACTTGTATTATCTTGAATAATGTGGTGGCATCTCTTTATGTTACTGCCCTGTCATGTGACTGGAATGATACCACTGGAGGAACATGGAAAAATTTGGATCCTATGATATTATGTAGAAAAAACACAGCCTCAGATCTCTTTTGTAAAGAGACCCTGTGAGCTGATTTTCTAGCAGGGAGTATTCTGTACAGGAAACTACCTCAGTTATCCAATAAGAAATTTCAGAGTGGAAATGTGCCCTCGTAAGAGTCCACTCATCACTGAGCAACAAAATATTTTTGATTTTTTTTCCTAATACATTCAGGATTGAATATGGTACATACAATTCTACTTATGCAAGTTCTCATGCACAAGATAGTGCTGACATATTCAGGTATCTCAGAATTTTTACAAGTTTATAAATGTAATGTTCTAAGTAGATTCTGTGGTGACAACAGATTGGCATACAAACTTGCAGACTTCTGAGCTGCTAGCTGACTGCTCACTAGATTGCTCAGTTTGTATTTCAGATCTCAGCTGAGTTATATAGAAGCCTCGTTAGCTCTTTGGATTTCATCCTTAGCTACTAAAAAGAAACTCTTCGAGGAACAGCTTTTTTACTACCAGCCAACCAATACAAATGGCATTCCTACTTTAAGAGCATTAAGCATAATCTGTGACTCTAAATCTAGTGCCTTAAATTATGACTGAGATTTTTTTGTAGTGTTAATCATTATCTGGAGGATTCTGCCTCCTTCTTGACTATACAGGGAGTGTAACTTTCTACTCTAAAGTTTAATTTATAATTTAGAACTGCCTAAAGACAGGTGTCATGTTTCTGGTTTTATGTTGTGATGTGTTAGCAGTTAAAGTGATTTACACTCTTTAGAGGTTAAAAAAAGAGGAAATGCTGTTTTGGAACCACCAAAAGCCTAATTCCCTAGCCTCTATCCATGTTTCTTATCAGATAGTGTCATATTGAGTTGGAGTCTAGAGCTTAAACAAAGAAGTTGCAATTGGGCACAAACAGAATATTGCTATTGTATCTTATATGCAGCATTTGTAAAACTGTTCAATACTGGCATTATTTATGTTTGATGTCTCTTTTCTTACCTATAAAACTGAACAGATTTCATAAGAAACAGAATATATTTTGTAACTAATCTCTCAAATATTTCTGTGCCCATTCTTGTGGAAATGGATTATAAAACAAGAGGTGGTTATAAATATGGGATCATTACCATATATTTTCCTTTTACTGGGGAACAGATTATGCCTTTTGCATTGGGAGAGACAGTTTGGTGTCAATAAAATCCCATTTTCTTTTCTCTCGTATGATGTTACAGACTTAAAAGCTCAAGAAGAAAGTGTGGAAAAAAAATAAAATTGCAGACTACTTTCAAGAAAACCTGAGTTTGAAAGCGATAATAAATTTGAGAAAGTTTCTCTGTAAAAGAGTGTTATACTGTGTTAACTTTAAACATAAATGTTCAATATAGATATTTATAAGGTGTTTACTACTTGAAATATTCATTAGAAATCAAGATAAGCATAAATTTACTCTGGATAGTATAATCAATTTTTAGATCATTCAATGGAAATAAGGGGTGATAAAGAGCCCCAGGATAATTCCTGAAATTCCTGAAGTTCAGCAATTTCTCTATGGGTTCAACAGGTACTAAAGGGAGAAAAAAAAGTGTTTGTGGTGTCTTATCATAGTAAATATGTATATACTAATTATTTTTAAGGGAAAAGGTAAAAGGTGGAGGTAAATTATGCCACTTTTTTCAGATAAAAAGCACACACAAAGTCTATTTAATGTAACCGTGAGTTTGGATGTAGGCTTCAACAAAGTTTGAGTTATTTAGAGTTAGGGTTTTGTTGCAATTAACTTCGTGATGAAACCTGCATTCCTGACACTAATGCTGCTAATAATATTACTATTAATAATAATAAAAATTAAACAGCATTAGAAGAACATGCTTACTAAAGACAGTGATGTGTAACTGAATGAACACCAGTGAAGGAAGAAAAAATGTTGCTTGTGTAAATGCTGCAAGACTGGTCCTGTGAAATTTTCCCCAAATTACTTAGTTTTGGGATAAATTTTCCACTTTGAATCCTTTTTTTTAAAATTGTTTTTTAGGAAGAAAAGTGAGGAGGCAAAATTCTTTTGTATTCGACATTTACATAGATCTTGGAGTCTTGAAATTTTGTGACAGTCATAATTCTGTTCTAGGGTATTCCCAGGTTGCTCTCTATGCATATATTTCATATTGGTTTCAGGACTGGAATTGGATTTGGAAACAAGGAGTTCCTTTGAAGATGTTTCTCTGTAGAGTGGGATGCAGTTCATATTCACATCTATTTTTCTGTGGACATTTGTGAAGAATTTGATAATCTTTTGCAGCAAGATGTTGCCTAGCTAGAGATCAACAGTGTTGATCATGAACTAATTCTATTATTCCTACCAAGGTTTAGGGGGATGTTCGACATCCTTTTCAAAATACCTAATTCTCAATTAAATCAATAGAAATTAAATGTCCTAGAGTTTCTATAAGTGCCCATAGAAATCTGTCTGTAAAATTAAATATTTACATATTTTAGAGAATTGTGACAAGTGGGATAAATGGCAACCAGTCACAGTAAACGGACATGAGGTCTGAAGAAGAACATATCGTTTAGAAATACCCATTAATTAAAATTTAAAAGCTCTTTTTTGTTTGACCTAAACTTAGATATTAAAAGGGTTGTAAGAGATGGAAGCTTCTATTAGTAGACACTACAAGATGTGTAGCAGGTCTATGTAAGTATATAGATGTGTACCTTCACAACATGCAGCTAAATCTCTGAATCAGTTTTTTCCCAGAAGGTATCTATAAAGTCCATAAATAGAGATAGTTTGTTGCTGAGCTGGACGGATCTTTTGTCCTTATAGGTGTTTAAATACAGTCAGATGTAATTTTTCTCTAGGTACCCATCTATTCTTAAAATTTATATACTAATCTGGTGACCTCTGCACCACCTAAGGCATTAATACCAGGATCATTCCTGGCCTTCAGATACAGATTGACTTGCAAGTAGGGTTAATTCCTTCTAGACTGACTATACAAGCAACACATAGGGCATGCCCCAGCTCTTTTTTTTTATCCTCATGTCTCTAAAAATTAATAAAAATTTAGGTATTTGTGGGGTTTAGGTTGTTTGGGTTTATTTCTCTTTGCCATTCCTGAGTTAAAGTGAGCTGTGTCATAGTTCACCAGGGTAATTTCTCTGGTATAAATCAAAAACAAACTCAGTCAGAACAGCATTACAGAAAAATTCTAAATGAGTAAATGTGGTAAAGGAACAATTAGCTATACACTCAAATTAATAACAACTTTCTGAAATGTTGACCTTCTTTAAGGTCTCTGAGCCTTGGAAGAGAGACGTCTATTGTTTAAATCTGAGCTTTCACCCTAGATTTCATTTATAATCTACACCAAAACCAAGAATTTCAAAGACACAGCATATCTTAAATTAATGCCACTGTCTGAAAAAGAATCCAATTTTTCGTCTGTAAAAAAGGTCTATTCCTCTCCTTTTCTAATTAGGAAAGAAACGTATGGAGAGCAATTCAGTCAAAGATATCTGTATGGTAGATCTCTAAGGATGAATGAGAAGAATTCCACACTTTTTTCCTCTTAAACGTAGACATTCACATTCTTTTTCAACACTGGATCTTCAAGCAACAGGTAGTCTGCAGGTTTCTCATGTGAACTCATTTGAAGCATCATACTGCCATAATACAATTCACTTCACATTTGCTCCTCTTGACAACTTCAAACTGCCTTGTCCCGTAAAATAGGATTCCTTACTTATAAAATTTTGATTGAAGTCTAAAAAAATTGGAAATAGATTGCTATTTTTGTGGTCTCATCTCTGTCTCAATCTCAGCATAACAATAAGAGGATATTTTAACACCTTGAATGGCATGCAAGATAACAGAGACACATAGAATAGCTGAAGTTGTAAGGGACCCTTGCAGATCATTTAGGCCAAACTTCCATGCACGAGGAGGTTGTTCAGGAATGTGTCCAGTCAGACAATTTTGAAAATCTCCACAGATGGAGACTCCACAATGCTCTGCACAACCTGTTCCACTTTTCAATGACCTTTATAGTCAAAAAAAAAACAAACATTTTCTTGTTCACAGTAGTCTCTGAGTACTTTAAGTCGTACATTTTTATTTCTATGTCTAGAAAATAAAGGCATATCTAAGGTAACAAAACAGAGGCAAAGTAAATAAATGAATGTAGCCAAAGGGATAAACTGAAATTCTCCTGATTTCATATTGCAGTATAAAAAAAGAAATGTTTCATTTAGTTTTTGATAATTGTTGTTGAAAGGCTGATTAATTTCACTGTCTTTGAAATATCATTCAGACTGAAAATTCTAATCAACATTAAAAATAAAAAAACAGAGTGTGTCAGAATTTGACCATCAACTACAGTCAGTTAAAACTAACAGAGGGAAAAAAATTCAATAGACAAAAAATTTCTATTAAAATACCCAGTGAAATTTATTACTATATGGACCATTAAAAGCCCTGCTTAGATGAAAGCATTGTAGTTCAATAAATTAGTTGAATATATCGGCTTACTTTTGTCGTTTGAATTCAAAGACATGTACAGAGCAACAGATAACATGGGCAACAGAATGAGATGTAAGAATAGCTGGGGATTTGAAAGGAAGACAGCAAGGTAATAGTTTAATAACTAATGTGTAATAAGTATATATCAGAAAAGGAGACTTGAAAATTGCATTTACTGTGTCTGTTTTCCTTGTGCACTTATGGTTTAAGAAGTATAATTCTGAAAGCTCTTTTTTTGAAAAAAATCTGTCTTTTAACTGAAGTGTAAATCAAAAGGTAGCATTAGATTTTTGTACCTTTATGGAAAATAAGTCTTCTTCATCTTCTTGATGCAAGAATGAAATACATATATATGTAAAAAGTTAAATCCCTCAAAGTGACTCTCAAAATACATACTCTTTTGAAAATCAAAGTTTTGATCAAAATTGTAAAGAAAACAATTACAGAAACTATATACTTAGAACTTTAAGAAATTATTTATTAAGCAGCATACAAACATTTTCCTAGTGGAAAGAAAAATTTACTTAGGGAGAATTAGCTATGTGAATATTGACTGGAGCTTTGAAATGATGAGAAGGGTTTTGACAAAATACCAGAGAATTAATCATTAGTCACACTTTTATCTTGGGATTTACAACACAATTTTGTTTAATTACTTCTGATGTTTCAGTATCATGAAGAGACATAGAATTGGAGGGTACATGCTCTTTTCAGAGTGTCTCTCAAATGGAAAAGAATATCTATTAGAACTCATAAACAAAGGTTGATACTCTTGGCATTTCTACACAAAGGAGATCAAGGATTGAGCTGGCACAGAAAAGCTTTGCAAAAGTGGCTGCGCCAGTTTAACATTAAAAGACTTTGTGAAATGGCTTGCATTGTTACAGTTCAGTGAACCACAAGTCATGTATGAATAATATGAACAGGATTCTGGCTTAGTTTCATCTCAAAATTTGTAGGATACTCTCATGCATAACTAACTTTTCTCAAAAGGTAATGTGCACAGAAGACAGTAGGGTTGTTCTGTTGTATAGCAAGATTTATCAAGCACACTCTTCACTAACACTTGACTTAAATTTTTTTACATTAAAAAACGATTGTATAATGTGGTTTCCTTTAAGGAAAAGGTTTAATTCAATGAACTTCGAGAGACAGAGAGGCGATTTCATTTTTCAACTTTTATCCAGTCTGGATTAATGGCACATTTTATAATATGAATTAGCTATCATTATGGTCATTTCATGTAAAAGACTTGTGGATCATTTAAAGAGAGAAATTAATTTGATCACAACTTTTTTTTCTTTGTTTGCTCACTCAGTTCCCATATACAGTACTCCTTTTGTAATCTGAGAGAAAAAAAGAATAGACAATTCTAATTTATACAGGGATAAGAAAATTCCTTCTCAGTTCCAATGTATCAAATAGGTAAATGTAGAATATAAAAAATGAAAAAAAATTAAAATTTTAGTGCAAAACCAAACTTTATTTTATCTTGATTTACAAGTTTTAAGATTTATATGTAATGATGTTTAAAAATATTGCTGCTTTTAATTTATCTAAAATTGAAAGTGTTCTTGCAATTCGTATTGCTAGTTTGAGAAGAAGAGACCAACAATAAAGTTTTGAAAAAAGGACAGTTTTTTGACAGGAACTATGGAAAGATAAAGAGTTCTTCATAGATAAACAAAAATTATATACATAAGAAGCAATAATTCCATGACTAGTAAAGCAAGGACAGAGAAAGATGAAGTGGGAAGATCAGCAGCATCATCGCTATGTGAAGTTTCTAATAACATTTTGAAAGAACTTTAAGGAACCATGTATGTTTCATGTTTCTTTTCCTATACACCACAGTGGTACAAATTCATTTGGGAATCTCGGTAAGAAATATACAGACATGCAAGGGTAGTAAATGATTTATGACATAAAACCCAGAATTGGTAGGAAAATTACATACATCTCTTCTGATGCTCCTCTAGCATATGACAAGCCCCAAATCGCTGACCACGGCATGGTGTGTAGTTCAAATTCTCCCTATTCTTCACATTTCTAGAATATTCTTTCAAGTGAACAGTTTCAGTCTTTTACCTGTTTAATACTAACCTTTCTTGGTGACACACTAAGGTTCAGTAAGAATGATACCCTCTTACCCATCTCCATAGAAATGAGTACTTAAAAGTGGTTCCCAGGTCCAGAAGAAGTCCACAAAAATGATCAGAGGGTGGGAGTACCTCTCCTGTGTTGAAAGGTTGGGCAAGTTGGGGCTGTTCAGCCTGGAGAAGGCTCCAGGGAAATCTTATAGCACCTTCCAGTACTTAAAAAAGGGCTTATGAGAAAGATAGAGACAAACTTTTTAGGGGGACTGTTGTGTTATGACAAGGGGTAATGATTTTAACCTAAAAGAGGATCAATTTAAATTAGATATAAGAAAGACGTTTTTACAGTGAGAGTGGTGGAAGAGCAGAACAGGGTGCACGGAGAGGTGGTGGATTCCACACGCGTGGGAACACAGAGGGTCAGGTTGGATGGGGCTCTGAGAAACCTGATCTAGTTGAAGATGTCCCTGCTCATTTAAGGGTGGTTGGACTAGATGACCTTTAAAAGTCCCTTCTGACCAGAACTATTGTATTATTCTATGAAATAGGGGTGATACTGTTAAAGACAGCCACGGTACACACGTGGGTTAAACAGCAGACACTCCTGCTAACATACAGGTCTCTACAAACAAAACCTCTGGTTAAACTCTGTCTAAATGCTGCTTGAAATTACTGTCTCATCATTATGATCTGTTGCACTGGCTCACTGCAAGGTCGGATCACATTTTACTAAGAAAAGAGATAATCCTCTGAATGCTGCACACATGAATAATTATATCAAAATAATTTTCACCTTGACATAGCCAAAGTTATTCAGGACCGAGGGTAAGGTACCATTCTGTCTTAAGATCTTGGCAGTTTGGGTCTTCCAGTTATCGCAGGAGTTCAGAAAATTCTTTAATGAGGCTAGCTATTTCTCAGAAGATTCGGGAAGAAAAGCTGTAGGAGAAATGCTATTGTATGTATTATTCAAGCATAAATTATAGGTCTCAGCTGGGTAAAATTCTGTAGGGTTATAGCACAGGTCAGACAAGATGATCTGATGATCCATTCTGGCCTTGCATTTCTGAGTTTCCGAACAATGTACAATGAATTTTATATATTCAAGTCAAGCTGCGTGGCCAGCAAACTAAAGCTATTTACTACTTCTTTTCTAGATTTATGATGGAAGGGAAAGGATCAGACAGAACTCATTAAAAATAAATTTCTCAATCTCCTTAACACCTACATTCCCTTTCTTTGTTTTCTTTCTGTGTCATGGTGAAAAACTATGGAATCGTTCTTTGGCCTAAATCACTAACTCTGACTTTTTTTAACTATTATTTCTTACTGCTTCTGTATAGTGATTTTATATGGTTTATCACATCTTTGTCTGCCACTCCTCCATATTCTTGTCTCTTCTTTGCACCTCTGGAGTTTAAATATTTGTTAATATTCTGAAATTATCCCACTTATGCAGCAATATTTACTATTTATGAAACTGACTGGTTTTTTTTGTAGTCCCACTGACTTATCTGACTAAAACTGCAAGTTTTCATAAGTATTTCCTTTCTGTTCTTTAGCAAATAAGTCTGTTTTTTCTTAAATGTAATTTTTTTTTAATGATAACTTTTTAGAAATTTTACATATGAGTGAAAGCAACACATTTTCAGAAGGTTCACAAAAATATTCATAAGGGTCAAAAATTGAAACAGTAACTCAGGTACAATTTGTATTGCTAGCATCAGGACCTCTGATTGGATACATACACCTAGACTGTCTCCAGTGGTAAAAGTCCCTATCTTGGCAAATATTCACTAAGATCTCATTTATTTTAAATCTTTGGTGGAAATAGTTAAGTAACAAGTAAAAACTATGTGTTCTGTAATAAATATTGTTTTTCATTGTGGATACTTTTGTCATCTGTGTCTGTGGAAACCTTTTTCAAGATGGTGGTTCATTAACACTATAATTTGTTGTAATACCATACTTAAAGTGTCAGTCATCTTCTACTCTTGAATCAGAGAAAGTCAAAAGCAATGACCCAGGAATTAGTGTCAAAGAATCAGCTCCCAGATCAGTCCTGGGCAGGCTCTTTAGTTCTGCAATGACTGGTACAATAGACCATGACAAAGATTTCATTTTAACTCAGCTGGATAGAGCATGGTCCTGCCAACACCAAAGTTGTGGATTCAGTCTGTACATGGGTCGTTCTCTTAAAAGTTAGATTGGATGATGCTTGTGGGTCTCTCCATCTCTGAGGATACTGTGATTCTGTGATTAAGCTTCGCAATTAATACCCAGGAAACTGACTTTTTTGACCGTGCAATTATTTTGGTTAATTTCCATAAAAATTCTTTTCTTCGCATGTTCTCCTTTCAGGCTATCCTTGATGTAGCAGTGCAACATTATTCAATGACTGTACTGTGATCTGGGAGTAAAAGCACAAACTTTCCTCCCATGTCAAGCAGCAGGATTACAGATGGGGCAGAATTGTAAGGGTTTCCAAGAAGTTTGAATCAGAGACACTGAGACACTGACACTAAAAGACAGTAAAGGATATGGTGCGACTGTGCCAGGAAGCAAAGTAATATACTCAGTGAATAACACTTAGTGTATGGAGAGGGTGTTTGCATTTCACATAATGTTATCAGATCAATATAGTCACCCATACACAGACTTATTAGAGATTCCATAGGTGTACCACCTGACATCCAGCTGATTGTCTAGAGAACAGACACGGTGTGGACTCATACTCTTTCCCATGAAGGATTCTCTTGGTGAACCTGTACAGCATTACACACCCCTGCTCAATTATAGCTAAATTAAACCCTCACTGTGAAGGTTTCACACAGATATCCCCATGACAGGCTAGGCTGTTAAGAACTTCCTTTATAGCCAGAAGAAGCTGTAGGGCAGGATTCATCTGGTCTATTTTACACAAGTACTTTATGGTAGGATAAGTGGTGACCTAAAAGTGCCAATTTTCCTACAGTGATTTTCCTGTGACTGAGATGTAGATGTAAACAGATTTCTATACCTGTTCAGAAGAATTGCCACCCAAGATGCTGAAAGTTTCTCCCTAGAAAACTATAGTGCTCTGCATCCCAACTACTTATCTGTACTTATGTGAAAAAACGTCAGCAATCAAGCACATACAGAATGCAAAATTCATTTTTGGGGCACAATCAGCTTTACTGAACCCCTAATTCCTCCACTCTGTGATAAAAGGATTATGGGAACATGGTCAGAATTGGTCCCTCATTTTTAGCAATTAATATGAAATTTGCCTGTGAGATACAATATAATTAGACAATTTATGTACTAAAATAACACCCTGTAAATTAGATTCATTTCTTTATCAAGAGGATTTTTCTTCCTAACTTCCTAAAAGCTTTACTCATCTTTGCCCTATAACTCAATTACTTACATCCACTTGTGAAGCTCTTGACCTTAAGGGAATAGACTAAGCCACTCCCTTGAGATCTCTTTCTAGCAGTTTAAGTAATGAGGAGTCAGCAAGTGTAATCATGAAAGGAAAATTATTTTCATCAAGAAAATGTATGTTTATGCTTGTCAAAATGATGACTGTAAGAAGCGTGGAGATATGCAAAAAGATGATCTTAATTAAAACCTAAGACTGGATTTTTTTTTCTCTAAAAGCACACAAATTCTGTCATCAGAAAACTCATACAGATTTACAAAATTTAATTTAATACAGTTTTCTTGTTTCTAGGTAACCATCATTTGAATCTTTTGGCCTTCTTCAGAGTTCCCAAAGGAAGTCAGCTAATTATCTCACTAAGCCACCATTAACAAGTATTCTGAAAAGTCATGGACATTTGTCTGGGGGTGGAGAGAGGGGGAGAGAGGAAATGCTAGGAAAAATCCAGGTTTGACACTAGACTTTTAAAGATGACAAATAATTCCAGAAATTCCTACCAAAAAACCACTGATCCATTGCCATGGGGAGAAAAAACACATAAATCATGAAATAAATACTAACAGAAAGAAAAATCCTTGAAGGCTTGAAATTGTTTAAACATAAGCTTTAATTAGTATGCCTTTGTAAACAGAACTGATCATCCAGATTTTTGTGCTTCAGAAACTGATAGGGAAGTTTTCACTGATCCAAACAAGAGAGGAGAATGCACAGCGCCTTACCTGTTTCCAAATTCAGACTTTAAGCCCACTGGAAGACATTTATAATTCTTATTCAAAAGCAAGGGCAGCTCTTGCCTTAGGGGTGCTAGGCTCCATTCCCACCAGAATTTTGTAGCTCTCAGTACAAATCTTTGTGAGCTTTTCTTCCCTCCAGTGCCAAGCACAGACAGTGCACATGAAAGCACAAAGCCAAACACTGTCACACATGAGACAGAGATAGTAACGTTGATGGGAAGGATGCTACACCTTTGCTTGTACAGAATGTGGGATCCCCACAACCTGTAAAGCATTGCAGTTTTTATTGCTGTAAGGAAAAGGAGATCAAGACAAGATGTGACAGAATCAGTAGCAGAGAAATATTAAAAATCAGAACAGATATCCTGCTTAATTTGAAGTTATGCAGACCAGTCAGCCCATGTTATATTATAGTAGCTAATGTAATAAACACTGTGTTGTTCCTTGATCTGGATGTAGAAACATAAATGTGAGTGACAAAAGTAAACTATAGTTACTTGTTTTCTAAAACAAGTAGATTTCTAATTTGGTTTGACTTTTTGCCTGAAAATATGTGACAAAAAGGGACAAGATTATTCAAGTTACATTTAATGCTTAAAAACAAATTTTTTGAATAATTTAAAATGTATGGTATAGGGAAACTCCTTTTTTTGGGCAAATTTTGATGATGGCCAAAATTGGGCCCGGTTTGAAAGAGACCTTACAGATCATCAAACAGTAAGAACTAGTTTTAATATAATGGAAAAGCCGGAGTCTCCCAATAGCATTCTGTGCTTACATTATGAAAAATAAATTGTACAATTTTTCCTTTAGCATGTGGCTGTTCCCAAGATGATTTACACATTTAAGAGACTGGAGTATCTCTCTTGAGAGCATAGGCTAAGGGATGTGAGCCTGTTGATCCTCGAAAAAGAGGCAACAGGGGGACCTCATCAATGTCCATAAGCATCTGAAAGGAGGGTGTCCAGAGGATGGAGCCAGGATCTTGGTGGTGCTGCTGAGCAATAGGACAATGGGCAGAAACTGATGCACACAGTTCCCATGTGAAGAGGAGGAAGAACTTCTTTATTGTGCTGGTGACCACACACTGGAACAGATTGTCCAGAGAAGTTGTGGAGTCTCCCTCACTGGAGTTATTCAAGAACCATCTGGATGCAATCCTGTGCCATGTGCTCTAGGACGACCCTGCTTGAGCAGAGAGGTTGAACCAGGTGATCCATTGTGGTCCCTTCTAACCTTACACATTGTGTGATTCTGTGACTCTCTTACAGACCATAGATTTGATATCAGTACTGATCAGCACTCTAGTAAAGGAGCAGAGCCAGGAAACTGCAATATGAATCTTTGTGTGCTGGGAAACACACTGCAAAGAAGTGAAAATTATCCTTAGGTTAAGAAACTAAAGAGAAAAATCAAAATTAATTCACTATTTAGGCTGTTTTGTCTTACACATTATGAACAATAATAACAGAGATGCACAAAAATATTTACACTTACAGGCTTAGATGCATTTGCAGACATGTTGGCTTTCTCCCTGAGGTCACTACAGCAGAGAATATTGTGAAGCCTAGCAGAGGCTATGCTGACAGTTTCTACAGGTCACGGTTAAGTTTGCTTGATTACCAGTAATATAAAAGCCATCAGCTAAGTATCCTTCACTAGAAAAACATGAACTTGCGTCAGAGCCAGATGAAAATGCCTGTTGCCTTCTATGAGTTTAGATCAGGCACTTTATGTTTAATATCTTTTTTTTTCCTTCTAATCCAATGCTGAATTCCTATCTCACTTCTGGTTTGTATGAATGTCACAGATTAAAATCATATTGCTTTTCCACAATCTCTTAAAAGGAATTTTAAAAAATACACACATCAATATAAATGATCTCCTTTAAGTTTATTTATTTTTTGAATGACAGTTTGGGAAATTAGCATCTTAAAGTCAAATCCCGTAAAAATATTGTGTATTTCCATACTTTTTAATGGAATCAGCCCACAAAAGCAGTGGCAGGAAGAGAAGATCTTATAGTCTTATGACTGAAGATAAGCTTTGAACTGCATGCTCACTCCTGATGCTTGAATTATAAAGTTGCTATTAAAGCTCATAAGCAGGACTAGCCAAATGCATGAAGAGGCTTAAACAATGCATTTATGGGTAGCAGTACAATCCCTGTGTACCGAGCAGACGGATGGTAGATAGTTGGAGCAACCCAAAATCTGATACTCTTTCTACAGGAAGTGAACAATTCATGTCAAACCTTAAGGTCATTGTGTTGTGTAACACACCATAACATCACAGTGCTCCAGATGATAAAATGCCAGCTACCTGCCAAATATTTAGAATAATTTGCCAAAAAATCCTGTTTGCCTTCATTCATTTCCCTGTTTTTGCTTCTTTCCCAGCCTAGTCCTGAAGTATTGCTAGCTTTGACACAAACAATTTGTTCATCATTTTCCACTCACTTTTCTCCTGTAATATTTTGTAGATATTGCTTTCAAATTATGTCCTCCCAATGGATCAGCTTCTTGCTTTTACTGTCATATCTATCTGAAAATACTAGGTTTCATACCAGGGAATCAACATTATTAGGGAGGGAAGGATAAATGCATTATCTGGATCTTATGAAAACAATATTTCATAAATTCATACTTTGGAACTTAATTCATTATGGCTTAATTTTAAGATCTAAAACTCTGAACGGAAATCAAAATAAAAATAATACAAAAAAATCCACAAATATATGTAACTGCTACAGAAAATTTAACAGTATTTACTTACCACTAAACATTAAATTCCTCATCCATGGATGCATCAACTCACCATGATTCTTTGGCAGGCAGCATCTCATGGAATAAGGGAAGCTGAATAAGTCAGCACTTCAGGAATTCAAGCCACATTTTCACCAGAACTGAGTAGGTTTTAAACAGCTCACTGAGACTCAATCTTTTATCACTGATTGAGGTGTTCTTAAAGCTAAGAGAATTTCTTAAAAATAGAGATATAACACAAATAATCAAAGCCCCTCAAGAATCTCAAAATGTCTAATTTAATATCTCAAAACATTTTAGAAGTAGAAATATGAACGAAGAGTTTTTAGTATACAAAAAACCACATAGCAATATAATATTGACATGATAGAATTGAAGTATTCTGACAACTAAACAAGTACAAAGGCAAAAAGAGGACAAAGGACTTTGGAAAAACAGAAAACAATAAAAAAAGGAAAACAAAAGTATTCTCCAGATTCAGTTACCTTAGCTGTTCTAATAACCCAGTGGATCCCTAAGATTTTTAAGATGAAGCTATGGATGAATGTAATTAATTCCTTTCATAATACATTTCTATTTTATTTGTCTTTTTGCATTAGTCCTGAAGTTTTATATAACTCACTATGCTGTTTTTTTCCAGAGTAGAGTTAAATTTCTTCACAGTATCTGGTATGGTGTTTTGGATTTGTTCTGGAAACAGAGTTGATAATATGGAGATGTTTTTGTTATTGCTGAGCAGTGCTGACACAGAATCAAGGGATTTTCTTCCTCTCACGCCACCCCATCAGAAAGGAGTAGGGGAATGCATAAGATATTGGGTGGGGGCACAGCCAGGACAGCTGACCCCAATTGACCAAAGGGATATCCCAGACCATATGGCGTCATGCTCAGCCTATAAAGCTGGGGGAAGAAGGAAGGTGGGAACATTCAGTGTGATGGTGTTTGTTTTCCCAAGTCACTGTTACATGTGGCAGAGCCTGCTTTCCGGGACTTGGCTGCCTGTGGGAAGTGGTGAATGAATTCTTTGTCTGGCTTTGCTTGCATGTGCAGCTTTTGCTTTACCTTTTAACTGTCTTTATGTCAACCCATGTGTTTTCTCACTTTCACCTTTCCAATTCTCTCCCCAGTCCCACTGGGAGAGAATGTGCAAGCAGCTGTGTGGGGCTTAGCTACTGTCTGTGGTTAAGCCACAACACTTCCAGAGAGTATTGTAAAGTAAGAGGAAGGCAAAAGACAAGAAAGAGGGCTGATTTTTTTACTTCTGGAAATCCAAACTTCATAAGAAATTACTTACATGTTTAATTAGTGAAAGCCAGAGATCTCTGTATTGTGTCCAAAACAGTCTTTGTCTTTTTCTATACAGAACTCTTTTCTGTGGTAATTTACGTCAAAAGTTAGCCAAAGCTGATGTGCGTCATGTTGCACAGGGTTCAGTCAGACATACTGGGGTATGAAATCAGATCTTTCACCTGGCATGTAATTTCCACTATCTCAGTTTCACTACAGGATAAAGATCCCAACAACTATGTGAAACTAACATCTGACAGTGACGGTGTTTTGTTTCACGTATTCTTATGCCTCTCCTGTTTATCAAAAGATGGGAAGGACATTTTCACTCCTTTTATGATACACACCTTGCCAATGAAACCCTTAGGCAGCACTGCAGTTATCAGCTGGTTAGGGGATCACATCACTGGAGATGGACAAACAAGTAACTTACCTCTTTTGCCCATGGCAGAACCCTAGAAAGTCAAGCCAGTTGCTGGTACCAAAGATGTGGTAGGGAAACCAAAGGTGGCAGATGCTCTGTGGTTTAGAACATCATCCGTTGTCTTTATCCCTCCATGGCAATAGTGAGAACAGTATGACAGCTTTTTGCACTCCTTGCTGTCCCTTCTTCTTCTCTATTTTTTCTACATCTTCCACCCTTGTCCCCCTCCCTTTTCCATGGAGAAGACCATTTTAATTTTGTCTGGTCCTCATCTTGGCAAGTCAGGGTGCCAAGATTTACTGTATTGATAAGAAACCTTGGAAAAATTTCATGCTTTGCAGTATACCAATAAAAGTCTGAATTTGCTAGAAAATAACATTAGAGGGTCCCTGGGACTGTTGAATTTTTGTTGAGCTCTTCATTTTTGGCCAAAACTTTCATTACAATGTTCTTATCTTCTTTCAAGTAAGTCACACTCATGGTACGATCCCCTTGTCACTTATGTTTAGCTTTTAGATTCTGCTAGTGAGCCTGAACTATTAACCCAAATCTTTCCTCTTGGTAGTGCCATGTGCTAGCAGGATTTAACTAAAGCTTGGGAAACACATGCTGTAAAAATAGACACAAAACAAGTGTGCAATTATTTAGAGTTCAATAATTTCTTTGACATAATCAATGTTGGTAAAAAAAAAGCAATCATCTCACATGGTGTTTTGACATATTCTGAGATATCTTTTTACACTAAGCTAACATAAAGCTTTTCCAGAGAACATAGGGAACTGATTTTAAAAAAAAATATTATTAAAAGGTGATTAAAAAGACATAAGGTCAAAATTCTTTATGATATTGCAGATAAACCAGCAATATAGTTCAAATTTCATACTCATTGTAGAAAAAGTCATTTCAAGCTCCTTGCTTGACACTAATTACCTGCTTGGGCTATCAGCTTTCAGCATGTAAACTCAATCAGAGAGGAAAACAAACTTGCTCGAGTGGATGCACGGTGCACTTTGCTGTCTATGGTATGTGTCCCAGAAGATGAAGATGTACTGTTTCATTGCTTTGTAGTATGATTCCTCCTGAGTGTTTTATCAGCCACACATTGTATTTTATATATGCAAATAAATAGTAGTATGGAAAAGCTTTACCCTTCCTTTGTGTGGTGGAGCACAGATTTTGCCTTCCCTCAAAGCTTCATGTTATTTAGCTGAGAGACATGTTTTTGAGAGGGTTTTTGGTACCCTTTTCTTTCTGAATATAAAATATGCATTAAAACTGAGTTCATATCTTAATTTGTTGAGTAACCCATCCCACCAGAACTGTAATTAATGCATAACTTCTTGTCATTTCACTGGTGTACCTTTTCATGATGCAGTCATCTGTTTTGATACCATTCACTGCCCTGCCATCTGTAAAGCAGAGTTTGAAGTAGTGTGCTTAGAGTTCTCTGCACACTGCTGTCTATGCATTAGAGAGAAGAAAGAGGCAGTAAAAAAAATTAGCCTCTTCCTTTGTCCATTCTCTGACCTTGAAATGGTAATAAAACTGTATGGTTTTACATTATTGCTCTAATATTTATATATATTTTACATTATCTTTCCCACTACCTCTGGGGATAATTTTCCTGGGCCTGAAAGACAGCGCTAATATCCTAGCATGGCAGAAAAATTGAAATGCAAGATTACTCACGACATATCTCTTCTCAGAGACTACTTTGATTATTCATCAATTCTCCTACTCCTCTCTTTAGAGTCCTGATATTTTTCCTCAGACTCCTGACCCTTCTCTCAGCTCACTATGTTAAGCAAAGCTTATCATTTATTCACGCTTATCTCAGTATAATAAAACATTAATTATTGTATCTAAGGAGCTACACAACTAGATACATTACTTAGGTTTCTCAGTCTTATTCTTCTACGCAATATTTGTCTTTACTTACCCCGACACGCAGCCCAAAATCCTCTTATTCACATTGTGAGACAGAATTCCAACAAGAGGCTTAGATTCCAACTATTTGCTGAGATATGAAGACTAATACTTTTACCTGTCAGAAATGTCTGATTAATGACTCATAATAATAGGATACAATAACTGCCAACTCTTTTATTGTATGCAAAACAGTCCCCTGAGAACAGTATTATGTGAGAGTCACACAAAATGATTCTGCTAGTGATGCTCAGTGGCAGCATCCCAGTTCAGGGATCTCACTAGCAATATCTGGCCAATCTAGATCTACGGGGGGGGG
>VZRQ01011087.1:51457-139806 GCA_013397975.1 Machaerirhynchus nigripectus
CTCTTATTTAAAAATTTTAGTTTATGTATTAAAGGAGCCTATTTATACAACAAAAGGTAAAGGGTTGAGGTGAATGAGATGAAACCCGAAGGTCCTGTGTATAAGAAACGTAATTCCCACTGGAAGATCTAGTCCATATAATAAATGGAGTGTAAGAAGTTTTACATCTCCCCCCAAATAGGCAACTGGTTAGATAAATAGCCCTCCAGACATCACTGTCTGTATTGCTTAAAGAATTAGATAATTACCTTTCATAAAGGTATTTGTGTAAGACACCCAAATTTTGTTACATAGTTCTGGAAAGTGATCCCTCTCTTAATCTTTGCTTTAAGATTTCAAAGAGGAAAAAAGTATATCTTCTATTTTATATTGATGATTAATAAACATTTCAGTTTAATTTGAAAGTCATATCTGCACTATATAATTAGTCATATGACATATGAGTCCCTGATAGGGTATGTTTGGGGGAGGAAGGAAAAAAATAGAAGAGAAAAAAACAAAAAGTGTTTCAATTTTTCAGAATTTCTCTAAATGCTTATACAAGCACACCTACTTGTTCCGTTCTTTGGAACTGCCCCTTTTTTTCTGCACTTAGGGTACTCAGTAGCTCTGTTTTTTTTATTTTTTCATAATCTCAAATACACATTTCATGAAAAGCCCCTCTGGAGCTAGTAGAACTTACAGAGGAACAGGTTGTTTCCATGTGCGAGGGAGCATCACAGAATTGTGTGTTGTATTCTCAGTACTCCATTCAAAATGTTTAGATAGATAATATTCACAAAACCTGACAGGCACCAAATTAACAGCTTGAATTTATCCTTAGTTCTTTTTTATAGATTAGTATTTAAATGCAACACTGAATGGCAAGCAAATAGCAACATATACTATATACACTTCACGTATCAAATCACTTTGAACGATTTAAAACCTAAAAGTAGATTTTAAAATGAGTTTAGGAAAATTGGAGCTGTTACAATTCTTCTATAATTAAGGACATGATTATAGGGCCTTTTTCTTTTCATTGTGTTGTTGCGTTTTTCTCAGACGTTGCATTTTATTGTTACTGTACTGATATAAAATGATAGGTTTATTTATTTGCCATATTGCAAGGCTGTTTTCAAATCATTATTTTTCTAATAAATGTTGATTTCTTATTACTTTTTATGCATTTTAATGACACCATAAAGCTTCATTTTCATGGTATAATGAATTACAAATTGAGAAACATGTCATCATCCCATATTGTAAAAGTATTTCTTTGTTGATTTGCTATGTATCATTAAAAAATATAATTGTATTCATAGCTCTATGCACAAAGAATTCTTTTGTCAAAGCCACAAAATCCATTTGGGTATTTGGAATATTCCAAGGCTTTGAAAATTTCTGCAAATCTGCCTAGATGAGCAAATTTCTTGTAATTTAAGAATATTTATATGAAACAAATTGAAGTAGCTATAACAATTTGGTGTGAAAGGAATCTTGAAACAAACAAAAATATATAAGAGGGCATGTAGATATAAAATAACCATACTCAGCGCAAATGGGAATTTCGACATTAATTAAAATGGACACAGGGACCAGAACTATGTCTAGGAAGTGATAGATGATAACAAGCTCGTTACGAGTGTTGAAAGCTTTCAGTTTTCTGGATGTGGAGATTGTCTCTCAGCCCTGGCCAAAACTGGGATGGAGCAAATATTTTTCTACTCTCTTCTTCCTCCAAGGAAAGAACTTATTTCTGTTCTATCCTACCCCATAGTTGCTACTAT
Organism: Machaerirhynchus nigripectus; assembly: GCA_013397975.1. NCBI lineage: Eukaryota > Metazoa > Chordata > Aves > Passeriformes > Dicruridae > Machaerirhynchus > Machaerirhynchus nigripectus. The sequence continues at coordinate 53,227 of VZRQ01011087.1, forward strand.
TTCCTTATTAACTCCAGCATGCAGGATTATGAAGAAAACCACAAAGCCTGATCTCTTCTCATTCTCCCATTCTATTTCTCTGTGTATTCAATATGAGTTAATAGGATGGATATAATCGATTTCAAATGACATATTCAGATCAAGAACTGTTGTCTTTTGGGATATTTAATAACTATTTTTACTGTGTCTTTATTCGCAGTACATTTGTGCCAAGTCAAAAATTAATTTAAACTTGAGATCAGAACTTCAGACCTTTGATGTACTGATGTACCCAATCGCAGATTTTTGTCGTGATTTTCATTGAAGTAATTCCAATGTTTATACCAATATCAAGCTGGTACCAGACTTGGTCTTACTGCTCTATGGACCAGGGATTAGACAGAACTGTATTTTTCCCTCTCCTTTTATGTTTAATTCCATGATAGTCTAAACAGAGTAGGTAAAAATAGCCCAGATTCACATCAAAACAATTGGTAGAATTTGACCCTTTTTTCTGCATGTTGTTTAACCACTTTCTTCTTAACATTACTATTTCAAAGTCTGAACAAACTTATTTCATGTCTTGAATATGATGTGGGCCTTCCCAGCCTCTACTGGTAGGTTACATATTTCTGTTCATAAAACAACTGTTATTAAATTGTCACTTAATAGACAGAAAATAACACTATCAGAAAATATTTTCTGTAGCCTTGCTTTGAAATCGTCATAGTGTTTGCCAATAAATAAATATATTTTTATGACCTTTAACCAGTCATCTTCTATGCAGAAACTCCAATACTTTTATGTGATCATATGGTACCCTGTGAGGATTCATGATCAGAGAACTTCTCTTGCCTTTGAAGTCTTTCATGTTGAGCTGACATTAGTCACTCATCACACATTAGTGTTGAGAGCTGCATCTGCATTTGCACTAGAAGTAATACAAATTCTTATATTTACCTTTAAGGTTATCAGCTCTCCTACATTCTCATTCCTCGGGTTTGCTTATTTGTTAGTATAATATTTCCAGCTGCACCAAAAATACATTTTGAATAATCATTGGAAAGAGAACATCTTAAATTCCTAACAGCAGTTTTATTCAAGAAAGGCTATATGTAGATTGATCTCATATCTGTACTGTCCTAGGTGCACCTGTGATTCCTAGCTTCAGTGATAGACCTGCAAGCTTGCTGGATAAGAGAATTTGTGTCCTAACATCTTTTTTTGGCTTGTTTTGGGGTTTTGTTACCTATCAAGAAACAATAGAAAATACAGAATTTTTCTCTATAGTTCTGTTTTATTCCTCATTGCAAAGTTCTGATTGAACTGTACAGTGTTTGAACACTATGATGATGATAGAAAATCAAAGCTACAGTTAGACAAAGGTAAATAATTTTTATCAGTGTTAGGGATAGTCTGGTGGTATGGCTAAGAGTAGAAATATTATGTATTTTCCATTCCATTTACTAAAGAGAAAATCGAAGGGGACTATGAAAGGTTTTCTTTAATTATATTTTTCCCTGCTGGTTACTCTCACTCTCCTTCAGGGAGTGGCCCTCTCCATGAATATAACCAATCTGACATTCTTTTTTCTTCATTATCACTGCTAAGTCTTTCTAGTGTTACAGGAATCATTCTTCATGTCCGAAGAACCATATGAAGTTAGACGATTTGAAATAGGGCTACGGAGAGAAAATTTAAATTTTGCAAAGAGAAAATTTAACACAGCCTCCAGGATCCATTGGTTAGTTCTACATCAGCAGGTAATTACCTCCTAATGGTACAACAGGAATGAATAAACTGAAATTCTGTCCTTACAGCTCAGTCTGTGTGATCCTGGGTTTTACTTCAGAATAGTTTAGTTCTGTCTCCTAGTTGATATTTCTGTCTTACATGTGATGCAAATCCATAAAAATTAAAGGTCTTCCACAGCCCTGACCACACTACCAACTGTTGTATTGACCTTTTTCTGTGTGTTAGGCAAATGGTAGTAGCATATCATAGCCCACACCAATACGGCTCAAATGAAAATCTCGTAAATGGAAAAGGAGTTCGTTCCTGTTCCTGCCTGTGTTTTTGCCTGTTTCTATTCTGTGACCAATTAACACACCAGCATGAAATTGTCTTGGGAATACAGAATGAATAGCAGCAATGAGTGTAATACCCTTTATGCAGTCACAGTTGTAGACTTTCTTCTTTGAGTTTATGACAGTGTGAGCTACTACTACTACATTACCATGGCTTAACATTTCAAAAAATCACACCTATGTTAAAAAGGGAATGTCTCTCTCCCCCTTCCTCTTGTGAAGTCCTGCAACACTGAACTAGTACAGACACACAAAAATCCTAAAAAAAAAAAAAAAGGAAAGAAATAAAAATCTCTTGTTCTGAGTGCTCTCAGGTACAGTACTTGAGGTCTTAGAAGTTAGCAGGGTAAACCAGCCTGTATTTTCTATGACCCTACTCCTTTCTCTGCAATAAGGACCATGAAAAACACCATAATGCTGGTTTTTCAGAATAACAGCCTGAAATTCCTACCTACAACAAGGTTTACTGTTTCTGATTTCAAACCGAGTGAAAATAGAGCATTCAATGAAACCATGTACCATTAGAAATGATCATGTGCCTGCAAATATGGCAAAACATGCCTCCCTCCTCACCTGATCACAAAGAATTTCACAACTCACAGCTGAGCCTTTACCTGCAGACTGTCTACTAAAATAGGAGATGAAAACCTGCACCTGCTGTCTTTCCTGCAAGCCATTAGCCATCTGAGCCTGAAGTGGCTGCTTAAAACTTCGTGAAGAGAAATCCATGACCCAGTCAAGTCCCAGGAGCAGGTTTTCTCTGCCACTGCTTACTCTCAATAGCTCACCAAGGGCTGGAGTATCCTGTGAATGATGAAAAAAGAACAAGGGAGGGGGAAGGGGAGCATTACAAACAGCAAACATTAAGTCTACCACTAACTGGTCTGTACCCTGAATAAAAATACCCTCTCTCCTGCTTGTCATTCTAGCTTGTAGGATGAGACTCAAAAGGCAATATGACAGAAAAGCATCTCATTTGTGGCCCTTTGATACTATCATCAGCTCATAACCCACTGCTTTTGAAAAAGACATGGAACCATGTGTGTAGGTCTTTAGAGGACTCTGGTGAGTGCAGTTCTATGGCTTGCTTAGTACTGGGGCTGAATTAGATTCACACAGGGCATAGGCTGGGCAGGTGTTTTTTGACACACCTAAATCCCAGGCAGAAGATTCCCTCACAGCTCAGAGCCTCAGAACAGCTTTTAAAGACAAAACAGCCTTTATGATTCAGTGCTATGTGTCATCTCTCTGCAACTCTGACACCAGGGCTGTCATTCCTCCCTCCCACTGCACATGTAACAATGACAGGTACAGAAGAACATCACAATTTCCTTTCAGGCTGAAAACTAGAGTCCTCACACAGGGGGTTCCTGATACAATCTGTGGCAGGGAGCAAGTAGGAAAGGTATCTGTAGATGTGCTTTCGTCTTCAGTGAGAAATGAGAACAATAAAGCAGTGCTAGGTAGGCTCCTCAGCTTCCCTATATGGAAATCCCAAGACCTCAGGTGTGAGCATGCAGTCAGACAGCAGTGCTGGTGGTACCCTCCACCATGAAGGTCAGTTCAAGAGCTTGTAGTCAATGAACCTTCTGTATTTCACCCAAAGTGTGGTGGTTCTACTGAAACTTCATAACAGGGTCTTCATCTTCTGAGATGAATTGAGGCGTTTTTTGCCTACACTTGTTACCCACAGGCAGTTAGATATTTCCACAAGGTTATCATACTGATGCATAAATTTTGATGCTGTCATTTCCTTAGGAATGAGCTCTGTCATTTCTTCAGGAACCCATTTGGGATCTTGTTGAATCTTTGCAAAAGACAGCAATAATAAAGGGGTGATAATAAAATAGAGTGAGACAAAATATGCAAGATATCACTGAACTACAAATGCACAAAAAAGAAAGAAATTAATTTGAGTGAAAGGAAGTGTGAATGAATGAATAAGGGTCTTTAGTTAAAAGGTTGAGAGGTAGTGGGCAATAGCACATGTGACAGTACTTATACTTCTAATAGGACGTGTGTGTTGAAGAAACTCATGATAGTGTGGAGCAGCTGCTTCACATCCTTTTAAATCACTGGTGCACATTTGGTAACTGACTGGAATGGAGAACCCAGTTTACTTTCCTCCAAAGGGAACCTTGGTTGCACTTGCTAAGAATATTCTCAGTGTGCTTCAAACAAATACACCTCTTGTGGTACGACTTGAGAACTTACTTCAGAAGTACTGCGATGATCTGAACCAAAATGTTGATATTTTGTTTAAATCCGCCAAATATCCTGTAAAGAAATCAGCAGGGACTGAAGTGGCATTTTCAGTAGTTACAGTATAGAAGGAAGCCCAGAGAATTTCAGGTGTTTATGGAGAGATGGGATGGAAAAGACAGTTTTTCTCTTTACTGAGGAATGAAGCTAAATCTGATGTCTAAAAGAGCTGATATGAACTAAATTTCACTGATGCTGCTGCTGAGATGGTGATATGACATTGAAAGATATATTGGCATATGAAAATTTCTTTGAAATGTTTTACTCTTAGTGTCATTAAGACATATGGCAAGCATAATTTTAATACATCTTTGTGTCAGATGATCCCGTTTTTTCAATTTTAATTTTTGCAATGTTATTCTGAGCTAAAAATTCAGAATTGCCTTTTCTAGATTACGTTTCCGAATGCCACAAACATGCAATAGCATCATGTCCTTTAATACTACTACATCTATCAGTACAATGGTTTTATTATTGCTCTGTGCCCAAAAACAACTTGTTTCTTTTGCAGCTCTCAGGCAGACAAAACAAAACAAAACAAGTCTTTGAGGAGGAAAAACATACTTAAAAGGAAATGTACCCATTTGTCTCAGCACAACACTCTGAAAAGGCATAGGGTAAGAAAACAATAAGAAATACATAAACTGAAGAGAAGCAAATAAAATCATGAGTAATGCTATTTGGATGCTTTTCCTGACATAATAGGTTCCATTGTTGACAGAAACAATGTATCTGCAAATATCTGCCACAAATGATTCACCAGCTAATAAAGTCTGCATTGAGAGTTCAATGTTCACTATGAATCATTTAGTTAAGACCTGCTACTCCCATATTCTTTTTTCAGCTCTTTAAAAAAACACACTGACATCCACCCATTACTTCCTCAAATTCTTTTTTCATTTCATTGGGATATCCAAAGAACTATTCTCTTGTACCACAGCTACAGTGAGAATAAATACTTTTTACCCATGTCTTTGCCCTAATTCTGTCTTTTATAAATGCTTTAGAAATGGAGATGTAAGCATTACTTTTCCATTTCTCCTGCTCTCCTTTCTTTGCTTTTTTTCCAAGATAGAGGCAGCTGCAGTCCAAGCAGCGTATCACAAAAGAGGATTCACAAAATAACTGGCCTTCATCTTTGTGTTTGAATATATATTGAGAAGATAATGGAATGTGAGATGGAATTTAAATTGGCAAAACTAGCTCTGTTATTTTGTTGGTAAAATTATTCAGATAAGCTGACATAACACTCAGTTCTTTGGGATCACAGGCAACAACTTTCTTCCAAAAACTGCAGAATGTGAATTGTTGGATTCCTCTTATCTTCATTACAGCTTTTTACCTTTTCCCTTAACAGGGTGTTTTTTCCAGCTTTCAAATCACAAATGACTTCAGAGAGATCTAGTGTGATCATTAAGGACTGTATTCAGCAAATGTCAGCCTTACACAGCTTTATCTGTAGGGCCTCTGCAGGCTCTCACAGCATGACAGCTTTAAAGCTGAAAAGTCTCAGCGCACCATCCCAGTGAAACTCAGGCACCATCTTCCCTTCTGACTAAACTGAAGCACAGAGGCACTCCTGAGATACATTTAATTCAGGACAACTCTCTTCTCAGGAATAAGACCACTGAAGGGAGTCCCATTCTGTATTCTGCTACCTAGTAACACACCTCTGCGTTTTCTGTCAGACACACAAGGCCTAAGCTTCAGTCACCATCACTTTTATATAAATTCTGCAGTAAGGTGGTGTGGTAGGTTGGCCATGTTTGCTCCCCAATCCTCCAAGAAAGTGCTTAGGTAAGGCTTATTGGTCAAAGCAGCACTCAGACGTTCAATATTCAACCAAGAAATCTTGATTCTGATTGTTCAATTGTAATTTACTTGTTACAATAAACTGTCCTTTTATGCAATGGTGTGTGTCTATTTGCAATAGTAACAGTCAAACAAAACCATAACAACCTATCTTGACATAAGATGGATATTTTTACATCCACTGCATGAATCTGGAGCACTTTCTGCCCTGTGCATAAAGTGTAGTGGAAGTTAAGTGAGCTACATTGAAAAAATTTGCTCTTAAGACAAGCTCATTCAACTTTTGTTTGCATGTTTTATTAACCTTTGTTATCAAGTGAAATATACACCTTCTTTGCTGGAGATGTTTCTGGATATAAAAACAATCATATTTTCAGGACTCATCTTTCTTCTGTACCAGCCTCAGAGGATGAAGAATCATGAAAGAAGGTAGGGTACTTTCTGGCTTTACAAAGCATTTCAGGTTGTAAAGTTCTTAACAGCCTTAGAGCAGCAATAGTAAACTGTTTATTTTTGTTTTGAGCAAAGCTCAAGTTCTTACAAATCCTTTTTCAACAAAAAGATCATGTGGCTGTGCAGATGGTCCAGACAACAGAAACAGATATTAAATAATTATTCAGACAACTTAGAAATACTTTGTTCTTTAAGACTCTGGCAACTGTAACATACACATTAATTGCTTTAATAGTTTTTTAATATATTTTTACTGGAAAGCTACAGACATTATGTAATTGCCTAAAATAATTCCTCTATGGTTTAAAAATTATTTGTGCTCGGTTTCATGTACAAGAACCTGAGAGTTATAGATATATTGGAGTGTACATCTATTTGTAGCTGTAGATGTTCTCTTAGAACATTATTGCGTGGATGACACTGAATCACGGTAACACTACACAGACTCGTGTCTGTGTTTTGTCCATAGGGAACACTGAGACATCTGCAATATATCACAGAGCTGGAAAGCTGGTCTATACTTCTATCAGTCTGGGTGAACTAACTTTTAAGGAGAGAAAAGGCTCCAGCAGTAATCTTGTTAGGCTATTCAATCAGCGGTGAAGAAGATGTGTCTTCATTAGGAAAGGTCCCATCTCCTCTCATGTCTTGTATGCTGTGTGGAAGAGAAGTAATCTGGTTTATCTTCTAGCAGAAATTGAAAAAAAAAGTTGATAGCCTTGTTTCTGTTTTCTTGTTTGTTTTAATCATCCTTCTAGGACACAAGAAACAAATAATGAAACTGGATGGCATATGCCTGATTTTCAAAGTGTAATATACTGATAGTGGAAAAAAAATTAGAAGATCTGGAAAATCAAAGAAAAATTAGAAGAAATTATGAGACTGAGGATGGGCTGGGTTGTCTCAGCAGACATGGAAAGTATACAGAGCTTTTGTAGAGGAGAAAAATGGAGTCACCTCATTAACTTTCAGATAAGTTTGAATGGCAGGTCTCCAGTGTAGCTGCCAGACTTCTTCAGCAGAATGGAGAAAAATCTGTTGGAAGACTAAACAATCTCTTTAGGTTATCTCACAAAAAAATGTTGATAGATATTGCCTGTTCTGTCCATCTTCTAGCTTATTGAAATTGAGGGACCTCCTTGAGAAGAGTTAAGTAGATGATGTCCTTACTTCAGCAAAAAGTGAACTTTTTGTTTAGAGATGAGCTGTGTCTTTGCTCAGGTTTATAAGGAGAGACAGAAGGTATACATATATAATTACAGAAAGTAAGGACTTTGCCCCAGGCAAGTAGAAGACATTCAACCTAGTGAAGGTTACAGGTACACTCGATCAGCCCAGGAACAGTGCCTTGTACTTGAATTATTGTGGATATACTTTTGCAGGCTAATGTGCCTCAAGCTGTCATCATGAGTGCCCTCACTGTGGCCTATAACAATGGCTGGGTTTAGATCAATATTTTGTGTGGTCCTTTTAAGGATGACACTTGAATCCCTCATTGCAGTAATGCTAACTAAACTGTCAGACAGATTTTGCTGTTCATCCTCTTTCCTACACAGCTTAAGCTCTAAAATGACAATTTAAATGTATGGAGATTCTGTTGGAACAAGCAAGGTACAATGAAGCAAATATTATCTCTCTGAGTCACAAACTGGCTCCTTCATGTTTTCTACTAGACATTGTCTCTTATTCAGGGCTTGATAACTAAAGAGTTTGTCCTTTTTTTATGATCCCTTTTTTTCTCTCCTCAGAGCCCCTAAGACATTCAAATAGGAGAATTATTTAATTCTTGACTGTTCAGTTTCTTTAATTAATCTCTTATCAAATTGTTTATACTTACTTAAGGCCCATCAATGGCTGCTTGTTGTCTTTTAATGACTGAATGAGGCGCATGTTCTGTGCCTTGTTTCTTTGTACACTTTCTCATTAATAGACACACATCTCTAGTAACAATTAGGTCTATCTTCTGCTTCCACTGCAATTATCTTTCTCTGTGTCTGTTCTGTAAAAGGTACTTAAGTGCTCTGACCTCTTAATCTTACTTATCCCTGTGCAGAGAACTCTTTTCAAAACTGTTTACTGTAACTTTTTTTTTTTAATTTCCATAGTTAATACAGTTCATCGTTCATAACTCTCACCTTTCATTTTATTCTTCTTGGATAGCCTAGGATTTTCAGTTCATTTGAAGAACTAAGCTTATTTGAACTTCTGTCCTTTTTTGGAAATATCCTTTTGAAGTCATGCTATAGTACATAAAATTAACAAGTGTTTACTGGAGTAAGTAATAGAACTTGGGATTCAGAAGATAGTGTCCTGGTCACCATATAAGAGTCTTGCTATTTTCACAGTGGCATGATAAAATATTTCATGCATTGGCAAAACTTCAGCATGATAGAAGGTCATTACATAATACTTTCATAACTGGTCCTTTGAGTAAGAGATGAGTCCTGGAATGAAGCAAATAAGAAACTGATTTAGACTACATACCTCTCAACAAAGTCTGTAGACACTTGGCCACTACACTTTTCTAGCTGCCAAAAAGATTCTCTTTCCTAGTCATCCAATTCCTCCTCTTTCTCAGATTTGATCTCAGATATAGCTAAATTTTGCATGAACTAATGTAAGATAAAATTCACAGATAAATATCTGAGTAAAGGAAGGTGCCAAAGTCTGAAAGGAATAAGGACACATATACACAATATGTTGACCTTCATGTTTCGCAAAAGGTGGATTAAAGTCTCCTACTGAAAATTCTCGATCTTTAAAGCCAGTTTTTTATGTGCCTAATTGTCTCTATGTATTGCATAGAGAACCTGTAAAGCTGACTTGGGGCTGTGGATTCCACTGTTTAGCAGGAAGGCCAAAAGTTAGGTTTTCTGCAATAGTCAGCATTGTGATACTTAAGGCTCTTTATGGATCCAGACTCCCGAAAACCTATGATTAAATTGGTAGGTGAAAAAATAGATGCTGACTCTACTAGAAACTGAGAATAACTGTTGAATTTCAACAGCTACATGACTGCGGAAGGCCTGAACCAATAACTATAAGCAGGTCAAATGTGAACCCTCAAGCTCTCCAGATCCATTAAATTTCAGATCATTTCTTAACATGTACACTAAAAGATGACAGTCAGTTTTCACCACCTTCACCTCCTACTCAATCTCTACCAACCAGAAAAAAACAAAGGAAAGAAGGTGAATATACTGTTATTTGATGAGCCCAGTGGACCCAACAGAGTAAAATTATCTAATTCTGTCTTTCAGAAAGTTAACCAAAATAAAATAAAATAAAATAAAAGAAATTAAACTGAAGTAGATATAGAAAAAAATGCATATACACCATGCTTGTAAAGAACATTGTGTTTGTTTCAGGGACTGGACCTTGGTTTCTCTTACTTCATTAAACTTTTTTGCCACTAATAAGATAAAATCTCTCCATTGATTATAGCCATGTTATTCTAAGAGCTATTTTTGTTTAAAAAAATGAAACAACAGAAAAACAGAATGAGAAGATTCAGAAAATGCACTTTCTGCTTACTCTCTGCTGGGGTCACTGCAGGTCAGGTATATCTGCAGGTCTTGAGCAGGCAGGTTGGCATAATAGGTGAAGCTCTGGGCCCTGGCCTGCTTCCCTGGTCTGGGATACCATCTGGATGAATTTGGCAGGTGTCGTTCTTTTCCTGGTTCTCTTGAGTTCGGTCAGGGGTGGATAAACTGTTTCATCTCAGTGTGTCTGTGCCATATGCTGCAGGAAACAATTGATTTCCATCTTAGGTCAGAAGCCAAGAGAGAAAGGGAATGGAGAAGAGGAGGAAAAAAAAAAATGGAAGGAGGCACCTAGGGAAATAAACACAGGGAAACAACCTCAGAAATACTAAAAAGAAGTTCCTACTGTAACAGTCATGTCATGAGATTTTTCAAAACTTGTTGGCATTGAGCCATCTCTGAAATACCTCAAGTGCAAAGATACTGTCTAAATATTTGCAGTGACAGGGAAGCTCTTCGAACTTTTTTAAGGTTACTTCTCTGAAGACCTTGTCATTGATCATCAATGTCTCATGTTAAAAAATATGAGAGAAAGGACTTATGCGGTGTTATGATCAAAAATATAAAGTTAACCCCCCTTATATTTATAGCCTGTTCACTTTTTCATCACTTAATTCCCATTGTTTATAATTTCCGTCTTCTCAAAGTAATAGGGTCATCTTAATTACTTACATCCAGACTATTATTTTCAACATCACACTTTCATTTTCTTCTTCCTCGGCCTTGAGTTGAAGAAATTATGGTGGGTTTTTTCCCTATCAAAATCTTCCATTTGCTTGCTGATACAGACACTCTTTAAAAATACTACATTCATTCTGTTTCCGTTGAAACAAGAAATTTCCTCTTTTTTTCCACTAAAAAAAACCCCTGGCCTCCCATGTAGGACTACTTCAACCCATTTACCTTTGCTACCAAAAAACCTGAGAGGTAAGACTAGAATGAGCATTTTATAAGCAGTCAGAACCCCCAGTTGTAGCCACCCTGTAGGCAGCCTTAAAGCACTCTGCCTCATGTATGGTCTCGCAGGAAGAACAAAGTCTGCTGCAAGGCAAGGGCTGTAGCCATGAAAGAATAGAGCAGACAAATCATAGCATAGACTTCCACATTCCCCTGCTCACTCTAGCTTACATGGCTTGTTAGCATAGGGACAAAAAAGAGCCTACATTTCATTTCCCTGTGAAAGTAATAAAACAAGGTAGGAAAAAAGTAAGGCACTAGTATACAATATACAATATTTCTCATCATACAAGAATCTGAATGAGACCAGTTACCCAAGAGTGTTATGTTTTATAAAAGAGAAACAGGATCCTTGAACACCATGTCCACAACATGGGCGTGTAATAACACTGACAGTAATAGCACTGAAACAATATTATGATTGGTGGTCTCAATTGCTTTTTAAAGATTTGAATAGTCCATTAGAAAATAAGAATTTCCATTACTTATAATCTAAAGACCCTTATAGGCTTTAACATTTTTGCTTTCAGCAATAAGTTCTCTTTCTAAAAACTTCTGTTGTGTTTATATTTGATTTCTTTACCTCTCTGCTTTTTAATGCAGATGATTTTCTCAGCTGGGGACAGTCAAAATATTGATTCTGTTGATGTAGATGATACACATATACATGTATAACCCTCTGAATGTAGCCACCCCTTTCCTCTTGTTTACCAGCTTATGACTGTGCTGAAAGCAAGAGGTGGGCTGTATCCATATACAGCAAGAGGTATACTGTACCTGCATGTGGCAAAAAATTTTCACTTATTTTGCCACACGTTGACATTTAAATCCCTACTGCAGGAAAACATTTCTGAATCCAAAATATTCTTACACTTTTAGTTGTAAGATCATTTAAGTTCTCTATCATCTGAATAAATATTTCTGACTTGTGTATGTCATTTATGCCATTTCAGGTAATTGAAGCTAGGTTAAAAAAACAACGAGGAACAGAATAATTCATATAAGAATTATAATTTGTTGTCTGCAAACATGAGTAGATCTTGCTGTGGGATGGCTCTACCATCTATTTATTTTCTGAAAAAGAGATCACCATGTATATTGTCTTGACAGAGGTCCCTTTAGAGTAGTAATTTTAGGTCTGTGATCACCCGAATACTATGCTAGACAGGCCATGTACAAGCTGGTTTTAACAGATAACTGAATAGAGATTGAAAAGAGCTATTATGGTGCAGTCAACTGATATTTTCTATATGAACGCTAACCATTTGATTTAGATTAGACCTCTCATTCCTTCTCCCTTTAAAAGAAGTCAGAACTATATTTGGGAATGCACTACAGAACTGCTTATGCTTCATTAGATTTTTTTCTAAGAATATTAATCTAAAAAATAATTAACATTAAAAACTTCAGGTACAACCTCACAGTACCATTTCTCGGATAGCAATTCCAGCTGAAAACATACCTTGGCCTTTTCCTGTTGATTCAATCCTCCTTTTAATTATCCCAGTATGGCAACTCATGGTCCCAGGTTGGGGGGACAAAAAACTACAAAATAAAATATTTATCTTCTTGAGAGGTGTAGGATTGGCCTATTCAGATAGTCCATGGAATCAGATCAGGAAAAAATTTATGTTGTAAAAAATACTCAGATTTATTTAACATTCAGAAGTAGCATCCCAATAACATTTGTTTTAGAAAATTATATGTATACACAAAGTCAGAACTTTAAAAGCAATACATTTAGGTTCACTGGTAAATTTTAGCATCCAGTTGGTCAGGGACTTATGAAGATATTAGATATAAATTTTCTTACAATTCTTTTGATAGTCATACTGGGGACAGCTCTTCAGCATTTAGAAGTTGCAATACTGAGCGATAAGGAAAAATCTTGGCAAAAATTCTCAGAACACACAGAATAGATACATCCTTTTCTATTAGGACAGAGAAAACTCACACTGAGAGCAGGACATAGTAATTAACCCACGTTTAGGTATAGTATGTATCTCTGTAGATCCAAAAGCAGAGCTAAACATCACAGTGAAGCCAATAATCAGAATCTATGCTTCAGTTTCTCTACTCTTCAGGGGTAGAAAATATGTCCTATCTCAATACGAATTCATATGTCCCTAGATAAAGCTAAAGCTGTCTCATGCTTTACTGTTCCTGTGTTAACTTGGAGCAGAAAAGTAGAAGTATCCTTTGGAACTGATTGCTGTATCAGTGAGGTGCTGCCCACAAAGGTAATAATTGAAGCAAACGTATAAAAGCACAGTTTTCAGATTTTTGGCAAAATATCCCTCCTCAAATATCTTCCAGTTAATGTCTTCATGATGCTATAGGATTGATATGGAAACTGATGACCAGGAACATTTGCTGCTAGATGTATCCACAGCTGATTCCTGCACACACTGCAGGAGTCATCCTGCACTATCAGAGTATGTAAACAACATAAGAAGATTCAAAATGAATGAAATATATCTGTTTCTCTTCTCTCTCTTTCTCTCTATTTCTTTAATACCCTCAAACTTGACATAATGGACACTAAGAGCAGATTATTCAGAAAGGTAATTCTAAACTGCTTACTGAGTGAGCTCTCATTGTGCTCAATACACAATTTAAGGAAAATATTGACTGCTTTCATTGGTGTGAGGGAAAGTTTACTCATGGCAGAGTATGCCATCAAAACAAATAATTCTGAGAAAAAACCCATCTATGATTTCTAGGTGTTCATGATATATTTTGATTAAAGCATCAAATTAACAATATATTCTAAAAAAATAATATGTACATGGTCCAAAAATCCTATCAGTTTCCATTTTACCATGTCTGAAAGTTCAGAGCTGGTTTTAAAAGAATTCTGCCAAGCACCTACTTTTTTGGGAAGGAGGCTTTCCACTTCCAATCTCTTTCATTCATCTTTGTGAGCTGGGATCTTTCTCTACTTCTGCTCTTTCTCTTTTCCTAGCTCACCAGCTAGTTTGTGATTTAATATGGATTGATCTGTGCTAAACCTTTGAAAAATGTTCAATTTTGTTTAAAAACACATGGCTGTGACAGAAACTTGTCACATACTGTGTGCGAGTGTGCTCATGAACAGCAACTGAAGATAGTTACCATCCATCTCTTTATCCTATTAAATACTTAATTTGCATGTACATATCATCACTGGGTGCTTTAATCAGTTGTCTACTGCATATTAGAAGGAAGCACCTCCAGCTAGTCCTGGAATAATGAAATGCTCAGGTTACCTGAGTGCTCGTGATATGTGAGAGAAAAATTTCTTGCTGTCTTCTTAACATAATTTGTTGACTACCTTAGTTCCAGTCTTTCACATCTTTTTCACAGTGGACAGATTCCATAACTCTGGGTTGCAAATTCCACAACTATTTCATTCTAGCGTCTCAGTGCCCTGTAAAATCCAAGCCTCTTAGGATTTCCATCTTTTAACAGCTATAATAACAATTATAAAAAATCAGAGTTTAATTGACACAGGTATCTGATATAGTTAGTCAAATAAAATTTTTAAAATAAAGTTTATTTGGCCAAGGTCTAAATTCTATGTGTCTCATTGCCTGAATCTTGTCTATGCTGCTGAGAAATGGCATCCTACCTTTTGTGTAAAACCATCTGGTAATTCATAATTTTCTGCATACCCCATTGTAAGCTCTACTTCACTTTTCTGACAACAAAAGTCTCATAGGCTATTCTGGGAATCCAAACACATCTCTTGTCCGGTTTCAGATCTCTCATGTGTAATTAATGCCTCTTCATTTTAACAATGAAGCACCCAATTAAATACACTAATACAGTTATGAACCAAGTTTCCATAAGACTCTTTGCTAGTTCTCGGAAAATATTAATTATGCTTCATGTAAATATCAGTATAAGAGCAGAGTAATTTATTTCCTGCAAATGTTAATATGAAAATGCCTTTTTAATTTTTATACTGCTTGTTGGTTTATGAAACTTAGAATGTTTTTATATTGCTAGAAGAAAATTAAAGAGACTACTAGTAGTATACTTTGGGCATTGGGGTGGCTTTTATTTTTGTGGTGTTGGAGGATTGGGGGGATCACCTGATTTAATTTTTGTTTTTCAAGAAGTAGAGCAGGGGAATGGATGATAACTCATGACATTTTCAACTTTAATGTCAACTTTCAATCTATTTTTAAGCCTTTTCTAATTGAGAATTTGGTTCTTCTGACTTCCTCATGGGGCATGTGGGATTTCAGAACATTAAAATAAGAGCTTAGATTTCAATGTTGTTGTTACTATTACTATTAGCCCTCATGCTGCATAGGTATTTATTAATAATTCAGCAATAATTAAATTTTTAGCTTGAATTCTTGTTTCAGGTGGTAATATCTGAACTTTTAGCCATGGTAATTGTTCAATACCTCTCTCCTGTTTTAAAGAACTTGATAAATATGAAAGATCATACTGGCCATCCCTATGTCAGTCATTCAGCCTTGTAGGAGCTAGACACATTCAAAAAGCACTTGTAAACTTATAAGAAGCAGGGACATTTTGAAGTGAGTGACATTTTAGAGTTAGATATAGTGATAGCTAAACCATGTGTTGTGGTTTAAGCCCAGCTGGAAATTAAGCCCCACTCAGCCACTCCTGCAAGCCGCTCTTCTCACTGGTGGAACAGGGAGAAAAATCAAAGTAAAACTTGTAGGTTGAGTAAGAACAAGTTAATAATTGAAAATAAAGTAAAATACAGTAATGATTAATAATAATAATAAAAATAATAATCATAATAATTTTTTAAAAAGGGAAAAAGGACTGATGCATAATAAACTTGCTCAGCACCCACTGACTGATGTCAAACCCCCCTTCCTGAACCCAGACCATCTTCCCTTCTGGGTAAGTGCCCCCAGTTTATATACTGGGCANTCAGCCACTCCTGCAAGCCGCTCTTCTCACTGGTGGAACAGGGAGAAAAATCAAAGTAAAACTTGTAGGTTGAGTAAGAGCAAGTTAATAATTGAAAATAAAGGAAAATACAGTAATGATTAATAATAATAATAAAAATAATAATCATAATAATTTTTTAAAAAGGGAAAAAGGACTGATGCATAATAAACTTGCTCAGCACCCACTGACTGATGTCAAACCCCCCTTCCTGAACCCAGACCATCTTCCCTTCTGGGTAAGTGCCCCCAGTTTATATACTGGGCAGGACATTCTTACGTGTGGAAATCCCTTTGGTCAGTTCAGGTCACCTGTCCCAGCCACACTCCTTCCCAGTTTCCTTTGCATCCCTCCTCACTGGCGGAGCATGAGACAAAGAAAAAAAGTCCTTGACTTAGGATAAATGTGACAACAAACAGCCAAAACATCAGTGTGTTGTCAACACCATCTTAATTCTGAATCCAAAACACAGCACTGTAATAGCTACTGAGAAGAAATTACTCTACCCTAGCTGAAACCAGGACACCACGTTTTCTCACTGATTCATGAAATAAAATCAGAAGTTTCTGGATTTAGGTTATAATTCTGGTTTTGAATTATGAGCAGATGTGGGAGTTATGGAGTATATCTCCAGAGCAATATGGAGATATGTGGGGTTCTGTTCTTTAAGTATATCTCAACATCCAGTCAGCTGTAAAACAATCAGATAAAACATCATTGTATTAAATGACAAAAAAGTATTTTTAGAGATGTAATATCGTAAAAAATTATTACCTGAAATTCTCTGTAGAAAATAATAAATGGACTGGTTGAATGAGGAAACTGTTTTATAGGAATTCTTTCCTAGATCTAGAAATTCTTTTTCCACTAGATAGAGCAATAAAGCAAATATTAGGATTTTTTAAAAATTTTGATAATTAGCATACTTAGTAACCTAGAAGAGTTAGACTGTAAAATTTGCTCTTACACATGGTGAACAAAGGAGGAGTGAACAAAATAAAGAGTGGAAAGAAAAGGACAAGTAAAACTGAACCCACCAAAGCACAATTTTGATCCATTTGTGTATTTTCCTTTCAGTTCATTTTCATCCATAAGGAAATGGTCTTAACATAAAACTCTGTGTAAAAAAGCAAAAATCTCTGAAAATTGCGTATGTAAAAGGAAAGATGAAAATAAAAACAAGTATTGCAGCCTTGAACTCAGTTCAGGAGTTTGTACTATACAGTCAAAATATGTCTTCTGAGCTTTTCCTCTGTCAGTATGTTTATGCTGTTTTGTTCACCCCAAACAGATGCTCAGCAAGTCATTTGTACTACCCTGGACTTTCCCTCAAAAATATAAGATGAAATACTCTTTCTGTTTCTTCATGCTTTTTTTTCTTCAGAGTTACAAATAAGTAACATTTTACCATAATTTTCCTAACCCTTTGAATGACCAGAAAGAATATAGTTTCCCTAACTGTTTTTCTATCCTCTTTCCCTTCACACAAAGAAGAGGGAAACTAAGAAGAGATATTGAGTAAAAGATGGCCAAGCACAACATAAAAATAAAAGGACCCCATTTCATTTTGGTTCACGCCACAGAATATGTTATTTTCATTTTACTTTATTAGTTATTTTATATAATTTATGTCGTTAGGGTTTTTTAATCAGACATAAGTTTTAGACAACCCAGACGATCTTTTTCAGTACTGAAAATATGTCTGTTACAGTTGATTTTTCATTATCAAACAAATGGATATCTATGTTATTAGGCAATTTCTGGTCAGTATCAGAGACATGCTATTTCTCAAGAAGTATGAATCAAGCATCAGTATTTAATTCTGAACTGCATTAATTCACAGAATCACAGAATATTCTGAGTTGGAAGGGACCCACAAGGATCATCAAGTCAAGCTCTTAAGTGAATGGCCCATAAGATCAAACCCATGACCTTGGCATTATTAGCACCCTGCTCTAACCAACTGAGCTAATTATTTATCCTTCACTTATTTTCCTGAGATAACTCAAGATTGCATGTTCATTTGATCAATGTATGTCTTTAATATTTACTTACCAACCTGAATTTTGTTGTCATCATACAGATAACTGCAGGCTGTGCATGCTGCAAAATAAACAAACAATATTCAAAAAGTGTGTCAAGAATTTTTTAATGTATCTAACAATGTTCTTTGAATGTCAAGAACAATGTTGTAAAACTTTCTTTTTCTCTGTTTATTTACAGTTGCTTTGCAAACTCCTTTGTTCATCTTGTTCTAACGTTTCTCAATTTCATCTCCAAAATCGAATCAGTATCATACTGATATCACACACTGTGAGGCATGCATATTTAATTAGGAGATAAAATTAAGGCATATCCAAAGAAAACAGGCTAACTACAATACTTTCACAGAAAGTGGATGAAGTATTCTACAAGCAGGCTGATGTTTCACGATCACTTGCTCTTTTTCTTGTTAGAGACCTTAACTTGCCATATGTCAGCTGGAAACTACAAGACAGACACTGAGATGCTGGAGTGTGTCCAGAGAAAGGTCTAAAAAGTCCTGTAAGGAGTAGCTGAGGAAGCTGGGGTTGTTTTGCCTGGAGAAGAGGAGGCTCAGGGGAGATCTTCTCACTTTCTACGGGTACCTGAAAAGAGGTTGTAGCCAGGTGGATGTTGACTTCATCTCACAGGCAACCACCAACAGGACAAGAGGAAACATCCTCAAGCTGCACCAGGACAATCTCAGGTTGGACATCAAGAATAATTTCTCTGCTGAAAGGGTAGTCAGGTATTCAAATGACTGCCCACAGGGGTGGTGGTGTCACCATTCCTGGAAGTGTTCAAGAAATGACTGGATGTGGTGCTTAGTGCTATGCTTTAGTTGACGTGGTGGTGTTTGGTCAAAGGTTGGAATTAATGTTCTTGGAGGTTTTTCAACATTTCTGAAGATTCTATGAAATTGACCTGTAGGATTGTTTTTTAAATAAGCTATGCAGCAATGTAATAAAAGGTAGTTTGCCAAGTATTTCCAGAATAAGGGAAAAAAAGAAAATACTGAATAAATGAGTGAAAAATCAAACTGAAATTAACTCTGTAAATTGTTTACTATGAATAGTTCACCCAAATAAGCCAAAGTATGGAAGAATAATCAAAGTAAAATTTTCAGCACTATGTAAAAGTGATGAGGGTTGGGTCTTTTTAGGTAATTTCTATCAGAAAAAGCACAAATCTCTGTCTCTCTTAGCAGGAAAATTTATTGGTCTTACCTGATTAAGTTTATGAAGAATTTAATTTTATCTTGAGAGATTAAATCCTGTTTAGTTATGGGAAACCTCTTGTGAAACTGGTCTTCAAGAAAGTGGAGTATGACTTATCCTAAAGGATAGGACCCCCTAAACAGGTGGGCTTTTTGTGATCTCATACGGTCTATCATTGTCTCTCGTTTTCAATGCATCTGACTTTTCAAAAAGTAGTTAGTATATATATAAAAATCTCAAAATGTATTAGAAATTACAAAATAAAACCTGAAGTTGTATTCAGTAGCTGTTAAAATAGATACAGTTCAATATAAAGGAAATGTCATATTTGATTCTCAGTTATAACTGAAGTTTATTTTTATAATGTGAATAACGTTTTTTTAGCTGACTTCACAATATTTCAGGTTTATTATTTTATCTTATAAGCTCAATCAGAGCGAGTTTTTCAGGATAAGTTCACCGCAAAAATTAATTATATTAAAATCCTGTTTGTTGTAATTCCATAATTAATTATTGGAAATTTCTCTCCAGAGCAATAATTTGCATCTAAAGCAAGATAATGGAACACTAAGAAGATAAAAGCAAAAGCCAAACCAAACCAAACCAAAAAAAAACCTGATGTAACCAAGAAAATATTTTTCTTATAAACTTCAGGATGTCTTAAACCCACACACTAGTCCTAAAATTTTACATCTTTAGATTACCATTGCTTACGTGAATGATCTAGCCAATATCAGAGGAGTTATTAATATGTGCAAAGAGCTTTACTGTAATAGTTCTCTAAATGTTGGCTTTAGCCAATAATGTGTAGACGTTACTTTCTCTTTTCGAAAGACTCCTAAAAAGCCACAAACAACAAAAAGAACCAATAAAGCTTTCCCTAGCAATGACATAAACAAACAGGTGAAAATAAGAAAAGTAGAAATTTTATATAAATGGTAAAGAACTAATAGCTCTGGTAGTCTAATATTGACTTTCTAGTTTTACAACGTATCCTCCAAAATCCCTCTTTACCTTCCCGTCCAAAGCAGATGAAAGGGATTTCCCTTTGAGCCTGTACATCTTCACTGGTGGCAGAAATTATTGTTGAGCAATCCATTCTTACAACTAATATCCAGACGTTTCAATAACAGATATTACATTGCATACTGTAAAAAATGGTAGAATAGTATCACATTGCCCGATGTCTCCTTAGCATTTTGTGTAAATTCTCAGGTCAATGCGATGTAGATAGTGATATTATCTCTTTCCAATCAGCATGATATTCCAAAACTGCAAAGCTGCCTTTGCCTCAGTTTTCTTGTCTGCACATTAATGCTAAAATGATTTTCCTAGCACCTGAAGAAGCTGAGACTGTAATTATTCAATATTGGTAAAGTATTATATACTTTAAATGTCAAGAATTACTAAGCACTATTAACTATCCACAATTCAAAAGTTTGATTAACAAATCTCTAAAGGTCCTATTAATTTGCCTGTTTCAGTGTTACTGAACCATAAAACTGTCTTAACCATGCATCAAAAAGTGTGTTTAGAAAATAGATTCCCAAACTGAATAGACTTTTTATCATATCGAGAAATTAGGGAAATTTGCATTTAATGCCTGGAAGTTGTCCAAATCTTCAAAAACCTAGCTATCCAGATTTAGCTGCTCAAGATATAATACAGAAATAATCTGATTAAATGCCCCAAAGGGATTATATTGTAGGAAAATAATCTATTTGCTAGTGAAAGGTTCTGTTTCAAGCATTGTATTCTAGTTTATCCCCACATTGGATATTATCCTTCTACAAAGATCTTTTCTGGTTGCCTGTGCTGACTGCAGTCATTCACTGCCTGTCACCAGTCTGCTAACAGAGCAATCACTGAAAACAAGAGACAGCAATAACTTGAAAGCAATATTGATAAGAGTATAAAACCAGTATTTATCAGGTGCATGACGGAAAATTGTAATTTCTTACAGTGGCTTTGCTATAGGTCCGTGATTTCTGTTAGGAGTCTCACATTGTTACAAAATGCAGTTTAGGATTCACAATACCTGTCACCTCCTTCAACGGTTTGGTGTATAATCTAGATCACCTGCTGTAGTGTAAGCACACTTTATAATGACAGAAAAATTTTTCAATAGTGTTTTAAAGTCACTCTGGAAAATGCTTGAAAAAAAAGGAAAATACCTTAGTCTAGTAATTTGATCTAGGTTGAAAGGTCTGAAGAAATGAAAAGAGAGATAGAAAAACAATTATAGTGGACAGTCATTGCTTTTTGTGGGTATGGAAACAGAGAGAGAATGTCCAATGAATATCCTCACTGTTTCTCTTTGATAATTAATCTAACATTCCACAGCATTGAGGATTTCCACAGTTGTGAGTATTAACATAATTTTAAGGGACACACAAATTAATAGATTATTTTTTGTTGTAATATTTGTTTCCTTAAAACCAAAAGAAACACAGCATTAAATTAAAGGATAAAAGAGCATTTGTATCCTGTCAAGAGGATAAGGTCTAAAGGCTTAGTCTATCATTCATGAGCAATTAACCTAGGGGCTAAACAATAATGGTAGGAAGCATTTATGTTATTTTCAATTTCAAAATAACTGTATGATGAAAGATTATCAAATTGCATTTGAGATTATTTTTACTGCAGTTATAAGTTTGGAGATAAGAGTTTTATATGGGCAAGTCTTTATTGGACACATATTATAGCATGTTAGCACTGAAAATATGTTTTTTAATTATTTGAGGCTTTCATGCTGTAAAATATTAGCATAATTTACATTGTTGTAGCACTTAGAATTCTCAACAGATTTTTTTTTTCTCTTTTTCAGCTAGACTCCTTGGTAAAAAAGGATATATCTTTGTCCATGTCCTAAAAAGATGATATTCAGTGAAGACTGAGAGAGGATATGGAGAAAGATATTTCATTACATTCTTTGAACATGGAATAAATGGGAAAATTGAGATTCTCCATACTTCAAAATTTTCTGCTTTAACTGTTTCTAAAGATTTAAAACAAGCATCAATATCAGATGGTAGAATTATTTATTTTAGCTTGATATGATCCTGGTATCTAAAGAAACAGTGTCTGGCAGCATAGAATTGCTCCCCATCAGTTCATTATGGAAATGCATAGAGTTGTTGTAGTTTTGTTTTTTGTTTGTTGGTTTTTTGGGTTTTTTTCAGGTATTTTTTTGCTGTGGTTTTGCTTTTTTTTTGTGTGTGTGTGTGGTTTGGTTGTTTTTGGTTTTTTTTTTCCTAAGAAGAGTCATTTCTGATTTTGTCTAGCCCACAGATTCCAATTAGGGATCATGACCACATAGAGGATCCCAGTAATTAGAAGTGGATCACAAGCCTGGAAAAAATCTGACTGTTTACTCTAGTATGCATGTTCTTTAAAATTTAGATTCAGAGACCAAATTGTCTGTACTCACAGACATAGAAAAGTTATGGATCATTGTATTTTCTTGTTTTAGAGGTAATCAGAGTGATCAGATAGAGCTATTTAGGAGGAATTATTGTGTTTTTACTTAACATTATATATTAATCTGCATTAACGTCAAGCAGAGAAAAATCATAAGTTGCATTGGTATAAAATTTTGAGAGATGTGACTGCATGTACAATAAGCAGTCTTCTCTGGAAATGTTCAAAACCCACCTGGCTGCAATCCTGTGCAACTTACTCTGGGTGAACCTGCTTCAGTAGCGGGGGCTGGACCAGATGCTCTCTGGAGGTCCCTTCCAAGCCCATCTATTCTGTGAGTCCATGATTCCCTGAGATAAGCACAGTTACTGAAAAAAATATAACAGATACTATACTTTATGTGTTTTATATTCAGGAGAGTATGAAGAGTAGACAAGTTAATATTTTTAAAAATGGCCTACCTTTTAAAATCACAAATCACCACATGAATCCTTCAAATTTCTATTATGTGTCTTTATACAGTATGGCAGCCACTTATCCCACTATTGCTGAACTAAATTTAAATATAATTCTTCTATAAACACTGGCCAAACTTCTGTAAGTTTTTGAGTTCTCTTAAAAAACAACTGCATTTCTATGCTATGCTAAGACTGCCCAAAATCAGGTAACCAAGTCAATGACATAGCCACATGATGAGGGTGAAATTAAAGGGAAATAGGAAAAAAAAAAGCATTCCAGCATTTTATCTCAATATGCAATTTGTCTTCTGACTACCCTTGAATGAAAGTGTGTCAAGAAACACCCTGAAGACAATGACAATAACAGCAAAAGTTATTGTTAACAGTTAACTATAATGCAGTTAACAGCTGCATTAATTTATCGGGTTGAGGACAATGAAACATTTCATGAATTGCTTTAACTTTCTTTCTCCAAATAATGTTTCAGCAGGGGATTGATAGTTGACAGCTGTGTTCAGCGATAGGTAACCTTGTTGCAAGTTTCTGAAGAAAGATGTTCTTCTTCACTGGACTTGTCTCCTCTTTGTAATTTTTTTTCCTCTCCTTAGAGCCAACAGAGCTATTGTTATATTTTAAAATATTTCTATCATGTATTTTCTTCTTTGAAATAATTAATTTTTTCTTTGCACTGTTTGACTGATAACATGTCGTAATGTAGGCTGCCAAGTGCCAAATGACTCTCAGATTCATTCAAGCATTCAAAGCAAGAAAAACCATTCATCTAGATAAGATCTTATCTGACAAGTCAAGCTCAAGAAATCTCAGTATAATTATATGGTGTTAATGAAGGCCGTGTATACAGGCAGTTCTCAATATTAACCTCTGTGTTAGTCTATCAACAGTAATGTGAAACAGTCATTTTAAGTTACAACATGTAGGTAGAATTTTTTTAAACAACTCAACAACTCTCCCACAGAAACACTTTGCATGAGAAACTTTAATCTTTTGCAAACCATTACTAAGCCATGTTTTCCACAGAGATATTATTATACTATATTAATCCACTTTTCTGGACAGATACTTGTTTAAAAACTAATAAATAGGCATTTTTTTAAAATACAAGGACTGCTGCTATATACAGAATAATAATATAGGATTTGCTGTCATTTGTGTTTTTCAAAAATTCAAATTTAGATGAGGTGTAAGCTTGCTCTTTAACTATTGCTGTCATTAACAGCCATATGTTGGGAGATATTTTTAATGGTGAATGCAGAACTGTGTGATTATTCTGTATGATTATAACATTTATTGCTTGATCTCAAATTTATGTGTTTATTTATACTTTAAGGGTCAATATTACTTTTTTTTCAATAACACCTTACAACTAGTCAAAAAAATTCATTCAAGCAGTGCTGGTTTTCTTGTTTCAGAAAAGATTGAATTATGAGAAATGAAACATTTGAAATAATTTTTGCATTGCAACAGTTTCAGATAAAAAAGTTTTCATATGTAAACCTCTACTTGCTGAAAGAGAGAATTTTCTTCAGAATGCCCAATAATGTATAATTTAAGGATTTCAGATAAGATCCAATAGACTTGAGTTAAAATCTGTGTAAGACATTGGGTATCACAGTATATGAATCTCCTGTTAACAAACTTGTGGTTACAGTTACCAGAGTGTATGTGTGTTTTCCTTAACTTTTTTGCTTTTGTCCCCAGAGTTCACAGTTTTGCTCAAAAAACCCCAACCATTTTTCCACAACAAAGTGATAACTTCTAGCGATTTTATCTGTTGGGGTTTTTCTTCTCTTTTTTTACTATTTTTTGTTGCTGGAGACCTATTTAAAAATTGTTTATGGTTATCTTCCTGGTCAGAACAAGAGTCTGTTTTATTAAACTGCATTAGAATATAGAAGAGTCTGGGTGAAACCATATGGCAAAAAGCATTAAAGTTGTAGAGCTTCATTAAATAGCATCAAGAAATACTGCACTTTAGAATAACCACAACTGGTATTGTATTTGTATTTATGTATGGAGATATATATATATATGTAGATAGATAGATAGATAGGTAGATCAACTAATCATCTTTTACAAGAACCAAATATGTCAACAGAAAACATAAATAAAAAGTATTCACCATTTAGGCAAGCATTTGTAGACCCTGGCCATTACAATGGTTTGGCTCTAACCCTCTACAGAAAGCATTCTAATGTTTATACAAAGGAGTATAAAAGTTAATCCTCTGTCATAAGCAGAGGAACGGGGCATAGGTCTCTTTCTGCCCTCCACTGTATCCTGTGATATAATTTTTCTGTGTGTGGGTGAAGAGCTGGGGGGCAAGCAGAGACGGAGGCCCCATGAAGGGTGTTATCCCAGTGATCCTGTACAGGCTGCTCAGAAAAGTCAGCAATAACCAGATTCAACAAACCCATACTGATGAGCAAGCCCAAACTTGGTTAGAGCAGGGCAATAATCAAGGCAGACAGTCAAGTTAGCAGGTCAGTGTTAGCAAGACACACAGCCAAGCATAGGTGCACCTGCAATATAGATCAGGCAAGGACAAGGCTGAAATTAATCCAGTTCTGAAATGAAGGATGGGGGAATGCAATTCATGCTTCTCACACAGCTCTTTTCCCAGCAGTCTGACCTGGAGTTACAGCGGCACCATACTGGAGCTGATCTGGAGTACAGACTGCCAAAATTTTTGACAAGGAAAGAGGTTACAAAGCCTATTGGTGTCCTGAAGGAATGAAAAGTGAATATAAAGTCCCTTTCTTAAATAGAAAACTAATCAAAACTTTTTTTTTTCTCATTGTGTCGTGGGTTATTTTAACTTAAAAGGTCAAAGATTTTTTTTGTCCTACTTTTAAAACAACACCTCTTTAGTCTCTAGGGCTTTCATTTTTTTCACAGATACATATATTAATCCCATTTGTCTTCTTTTTTTCCTTATTGGAGAATCCTAGTTTATTCAATCTTGCTTCACATGTAAGCTCTTCTGTAATTATGAACATTTTGTGTTTTCTCCCTGCACTATTTTTGTTCTTCTGTACCCTTTTTCTGAGGCAGGAAAGTTTTTATTATAATTGGCAGACAAAATGTGAATCCACCTAGATTTATGCAGTGAGGTAATTATGAGTTCTGTTTGGTTCATTTCCTAATGACTCTAACTGTATTTTTAATCATTGCCCAGCTTCAAGCTGATATGTTTGGGTTGAGGGTTTTTTGTTGTTTTGGGGTTTTTGGTTTTTTTTTTTCATGAAGTGATATGAAATAAGTGCAAATAATTGTAGACATGAAATTTCTGGTGTTCTTCATGTGAACTTTTCTCACCTCAGCACCAAACTTTGTCTGCTGTTATATTTAGCAGACAATTAGCAGTGCAAGATCCTTCTGCAACTCTCTCAGTAATCACACATTATCAGTAAGTTTATCACCTAACTGTTCATCAACTGAATACATTGACCAGCAGAAGTCTTTGAGGAAATTACTCTGAAATTTCATTGTTTATTCTCCTAAACTTGAATCCAGCAGACTAGATAATATAACTAGCCCTTTGTCGCCCTTTTTTTTTTAATGTAGTTAGTAATCCATCTGTGCAACCTCCTTTTGTTACTATGAAACATCGTAGTTACTTTTTAGAGAATCTTTCTAGAAAGCTTCCCGGAATTATGTGTAGAGAAAGTAATCTGATAATAAAAAAGTGTATGTTAGTTGACTTGGTTAAGGAAATTTAATAGATAAAACAATCATTACTTACAGCTGCAAAAATATTTTTCCCCAGCATTTCAGTCTAAGTGCTCCAAGATGTTGATAGTACAGCCTTACTGCTATACTATGTTATTTGGGTACAGGATTTTTCTACAAATAAATTTTATGTTCCTTGTCAGTGTTTATTTTGCTCTGTGGATTCCCACGTTTTAATCTAATCTTTCTTTTAACATACAGTGCCACTCTTCCACATATACATATTCTGCTATTCTTACTGTAAATTGTCTGTTAACATCCAAGGTAGAGTGTTGCTCTGGTTACCTGGCTTCCATCATATTCTTCAATCCCTAGTATCATGACACTCTTATTTAGAGTCGGGACTTCGAGCTTGGCTACCAAATTCTTTACATTTCTGTAATTCACATAGAATCACTTATATATTTGGAGCTGTTCTGGTTATCAGGTTTTTTATGTGCTTTGTTTCAATAGAGTCATATTTATAGGGATTGCTCATATTGCTGTCACCTTCCTCAACGTTATTGACTTCTGTCAGGGTTTGTAATACTGCAGAGATTTTATTACTTCACCCTTGTACACCTGTTGGATTTTCCTCAGTCTTTTTAAAACTTCGTCATAAACTTATTTTATATTTGAATTTTATTTTCTTTAGATGGAAATCACCTGTCCCTTTTATGTTATTTCAAAAGTTTCCCCACTTCCTAGCAATTTGATAGCTGGTTGCAAACACAGCATAAAGAATGTTTCTAACAGCAGAGTGTGAGTGTGCCTTGCCCTTTAGAAACATTTTCATAATTTTCTCCCCATATTGTTCATCTGTGCAAGTATGATTTGCCTCCCTGGACTTACTTGTAGGCAAATGTCTTGTAGTATTTGCCACCCACCAGCGCCTAAAATGACATCCTCACTGGCATCATTAGCTGAGCACACCTGAAGGTGGACAATTTAATAATTTAGTTTTTGGGGCATCTTTTCTAGATATCAGCTAGAATCCTGTTTTTCAAAGGGGTCTATGAGACCTATATTGCAATTTTTCCAGCTGAGGAAAAAAGAGTATTTTAACCATTGGATTGCTGTTTTCCAATAGGTACTAGGGAGTAAGTTAAACATATTACTTATTGCAAAAATACTGAGAAATAATAATTTGGTTTCTAGACTTCTTCTAGTCTTTGCTTTTATTAATAGGCTGTTACTCTGTTGTGAATGTGAGTATGAGGTGAGGAAGCACAGGAGAATAAAGCACATATGTGTATGTAGGGTTATAGCTTTTTTTGTACATCTGTGTGAAATTTGTAAATCTGCTACAAATAGTTTCAGAATGGTAAGTCAGTGAAAACATAATAGGTGGACTTCTTTTTTAAGTGGCATTTTTAAAAATGTTTATCTATAATTTTAAGTAACATACTTAAAAGGTGTATGCTCACTCCCTCCCCCCCAGCTCAGAGAGGTGTCATATCTATAAGAGACGTAAACATATGAGGCATGTTGCCATATTATCTGTCAATATGGTCCCAGTTTTTAGGATTTCTCTTGAAACCTGAGGTCTTAGAGTGATATTTGGATCAAGACAATAGGTACCTACAGATAAAATGAATTGTCTAGTGGTATTTGAATACCCCGGGCTGTCACAGATTTGATCTGTCAAAATAGCTGTCAGAGTGGACACAAAATATATGAAGAAGGCTTAAGTTGTAGTGCATCAGCTGGACACTGCATAGGATGTCACAGGTCAGCCTGAAATAGCACTGCATGCCTATGGTGAGAGGACACAATCAAGTCTTCAGAACTAATTTGTTACACAAATTAAATTTCCACTAACTACAATAACAGGCAAATTCTATGACTGAAAACGTTCATGCTTGTTCATGAGATGTGAATACCACTCATGCAGTCACATGAGTATAATAATGCTCTAAATTTTCTTTTGTCTTTTTTATTCCCTGCAGAAATCATGTTTATAGAGAAATGGCCAGATCTGATCATGACTTAATGTGGACTGATTTTTGAGATAGTTTGATAATCACTCCCATAAAATGCTTCCTTTTTCCTACTGACATGATCTAAATGTCTTATTTTCCTTATTACCAAAGATAATATGCTTTTTTATAGTTTGGATTTTTTTAACACTGTATTTAATGCTGAATAATCTCAATATGATTCAGAAAAATTAGAAAGAAGAATTTTGCCTTATGTCTTCTATGCTGATGTGAAAGTTTTCCCTCGATTTGGGGGGCTGGTTATGTTAATTAATGCATTTGATCAACCATGACATAGAATTAATTGCAATTTCTGTAGAACATATATTTTGTCATAGCGGAATTTCTGCCCCCTGCTTTACAGATTTGCTCAAAGGACTGTGAGAATGACAATCATAGAGATGTAGTATGAACTTTTCCAGAGAAAAAACCCACAATTTTACCCATTTGATTTCACTGGTAATCTATTTTGCTTCATTATTCACATCACTGTTTCAAGCACAAAAACCCCTGAACACAATGGTGAAGTTTTTATTAAATTCATATTAAAATTATTCTGTGAGGTACAGTATCTTTAGGACATACAAATAATATCTTCTAGAGTAAATTCAGTATGTTGTTCAAGAAATAAAGCTTTGAATTAAGGGTGATATACATCAAAAACGCCCAATTAATTAATTTTCTGATTGAAGTATTACGAAGCTTAAAAAACTTGTATTTTAAAAAATAGATGATGGGATAAAAAGAATGTGGTCATAACAAATGCTACGTGTTTTAAGTTTAAAATGGAAAATGGATGTATTAGGGGAGAAATGCTGTAAATGAATGCAAATTTGGTGGCTTTCATGTAAATTTGTCAGTCGTGATTGTCTCAAGTCTGCTTTGATTTTAAAGATTTCTGCCAAATGTTCGTGATTAGATTTTTTTTTCCCCCCAGCATTGTCAAATACATATAGTGAGATGTCAGCACTTACTGGAGAAGAATTCGTCTTTCCATGAAAGAGAAAAAAATTTGTCATATCTCCTACTGTAAAATATACAAATTAAAAATCTAATAAAGCCATACAGGAACATAGGAACAATCAATAATACCTTAAAATATGTTTCCCTTAATGTTTTCTCTAAATTCCAGTTAATATTCCAGCTGAATCCCAGCTTATCCTATCTTTTTCCATGTCCTACTGAGACCTTTCACAGATGCTAAAAAAACCACATGTACATAAATAAATAAACAAATCTAAAATGTTCCTTCTTTGTTGTATCCATTTTATTCTGTGATTTTTGCTTCCTCTTTCCCCAGGTAATTATGTGGTTCATTTAGTGTTTTCATGTTTTTAAAGCTCAATTTCCTTGAAGGCTGCTTGTAACTGTTCCCTTTCTTTCCTGTGCTCACAGCCAAGCTCCTTTTATCTCTCACCCAGCAAGCTGCAGTCACTGTTTGCAATTCATTGATTGCTGCTAGGTGGATCTCGAATCCCAGCTATCCCACTGGCAAGGGAGAAAACGGGTAACCATTTCCTGGTAAGACCAGAAATACACTCTGCTACCTCGTGTGACAAAGCAACTTGTGGCTTTGACCACAGCAACTGTTCATCACCTCAAACTCCAGCCACAGCTTTGGCATTTTGGTCTGAAGCAGCTGAGGAGTGAAATCAGAGGCGAGTGCTCAAAGTCTTAGAGAGGTGAGATGCAGCTGCAGTGTTAACCTGTATACAGAGACAAACAGAAAAGTGAGATCAAGAAGGCGCTGCAATGCAACATCTCTTTCCCCTTTTCTAACACTACTGGATACAGAGAAAACAACTTTATTAAAGGAAATAATTATAATATTCCATTATACAGCATCCTTTAATTTTTCATGGTATTGATCATATATCATTTTCTTGAAAAGTTTCACAAAGACAAACAAAATGCCTCCCTCCCAAAAAGCTTAAAATTGATGTTTTTTTTTTCCAGAAGACTGTTGACCTTTTAGTCTATTAGAGGAAGATTTTGAGAGGTTTTGTTTGTTTTCTTTTGCCTCAGTCAAAACAACAAAATAACGCCTTTCATTTTTGACTGGGAAAAGTTCTGGGTTCCCCATACTATGTCAAAATGAATGCATGTCAGTTTGTATATTACAGACAGTGTGAATTCATATTATTTTATTTTTTATTGTTTCTTTATTAAATGAGCACTCAGATACTGTGGTCACAGGCTCTTTACATAATTAATACTTATCCAGAGAACCTTTTTTCCCCATTTAATTTCCTTATCAATATTTTATTTATTTCAAAATAAAAGCAATTTTGTATGAATTTCTTTGCAAATTTCTTTCCTTGCTCATTTTATTTAAGTTCCTGTATTTAATTGCTATATTAGGAATAGTTCTTTCTATAGCAAATTAGAAATATTCTCAGTATGAAGGAACAATGACCCAGGAATTACAAATATAGTTGTTGCAATAGCTAATTTTTATGTTGTGAAAAACATTGAAAGTGCGACGTGCCAAGTGATCAGGCACAAGTCAGTTTTCATCCAAAACTTTTTTAACCATGAAGGTGCGTCTCTAATGAGAGCTAATAAATCATGCTGAAAGACAGCAGCGTGAGGCACTATTCTGGTGTTATTTCAGAAAGGGCTGTCGTTGTAAGATGTCGCTGCCTACCAGCTACTTATTGCCACCTCTCAGCTGGATGTTATCACATCACATAACAGCCAGCTGGTTTCAGTATAATGTTCTACAATTTCATGTAAAGCCTCTGAACAGACTTTAACAGGATCAATTTGCCATTTTGCTCATTGAAATAAAGGCCTTAGGAGCTTACATTGTAGAGAAGATATTCTGAACCTTGAGAGAGAAAAAGTAAAAAGTACTTCAGTACAACAAAAAAATCTTCTTTACCTTTCTAATATTTTGTTAGTTGCAAAAAGAAATAAAGTGCACACTAAATCTGGTCCAGAGACTCAATACTGAGAAAGAAAGTGATTTTTACCTCCTTTAAATTTTTATATAAGTGAGCTTATATATGATTTATATAAACTTTGCTGTACGTGTTTGCTCTCACACCACAGAAAGTGAAAACAAATGTATGTACAATATAATACAAATGCTCAAGAAAAATGGTTTGTCACTTGCAGATGGAAACTTAAAATACCATCTTTCAGACATGTTATCCTTTTGAAAATCCATGTGACAAGAAGGTTATATTAATCTAAGAAGGACTAAGCAGGAGGAAAAATGTTTTGACCCCTTTTATGGATTTTTCATAGCTATGGTATGGTTTTAGATTCTGCTCCTGTAACTTTTTATTTTTACTAACATTTTAATCAACAGCAGAATGGAACGATTATTTATTTATTATCAATATCCAGCACAATCCAGAGAACTGATGGCATGACACACAGAGCTCTGGGTCCTCTTCTGCCTTTATTAATATTGCACCTGCTAGTTTGTGGCTACTGACACACTAACTGCTCTGCCAGGTGCTGATTCACTCTTGTCACCAAAGCCTCATGTCTTTTTTGGTTTGTTTTGTTATGTTTTAAAGACAGGCCCTTTCACCTTTCTAATGAGACTTTTGTTTTATCTCATTTGTACTTTAATTACAGATGCGCTATGTCAACCAGTGAAGTTTTGTTTTAGCAAGGTGAAGAGTATAGGAACCCTTCAGGTATCACAATGATGGAGCAGAACTCTCTTCTTTCCTTCCCCTTTCTACTGAAGTCACGAGTCACATATTTAGAAGAGGAGAGGTGGAAAAGCTGAATGAGGAATCAGATGTTCTCCACCCTTGCTTTTCTACAAATTATTAGACTGAGGACATTTAGGGCCAGTGTCCTCTATGAGCAGTCTACACCCACTTTACCTTGTATTAATTCTGAACAATCAGACCTATATTTAAGAACAGAAGTAGATTTCTACTGGTTGGAAAGACACCAAAAATATTAAATGTTAATAGGGACAATACTAGGACTACTGGCCCAAACTGACCAGACAGATACTCCGTACCATATTACACCATGTTCAGCCAGAAAGAGCACAAAGAAAGAAGAAGAGTACATTTCACTTCCCAGTTCTGAGGGAATTATGAATTCTGAGGCCCTGCTTTCCAGGAACTGGCTGGACACATGCCTGCAGATGGGAATCAGTGAATTAATTCCTCTAGTTTTGTTCGCACATACATCTTTTGCCTTCCTTGTTAACTTTTCATTATCTCAGTCCACAAGTCTTTTCACCTTCCTTTCATTTTCTCCCCATCTTGTGGGAGAGGAGAGTGAGAGATGATAGGGTGGAAGTTCAGCTGCTGGCCAGATTCAACCCACTATTCCAGCACTCATCCATACTTGCTCCAGTTACTGCATCCACAGGACCGTGTGACCTGAGGTCCTACTCCAGCTGCTGGCACTCAGAACTCATACACACCTGTGCATCAAATAGAGATGTCCCTCACCCAGGAAATTATTTAAAAATGGAGTTTAGTAAGAAAATAGGTCAGACTGCACTGATCCCTTGCAGACATGTTTACTGACCTGCAAACTATTTTCATATGATAAAATATCAAAACATTTCTCTCCCATCATCCCTTTATTTTCCAGTGCTCATTGCTCCTCAGATTAACTAGATCCACCCCTTTTCTGTCTTCTCCTCTAAACCTCCCATAAGAAGTCCTGTGCCATCCCAAAATGCTCTTCCCCTGTATCCCAGAATGTGTCCCATACTTCTCAGCAGTAACTCCCCTCAGTCCAAAAAGTGCTCTGTTCACACCTTTTGATGGATTTCATGTCTGGGCACTGGGTTTGAGGCTCTCCTGAGGCAGCCCTGGGAAAAGCCCAGATATACTATCTGTTCCTCTGAGTCTTTAATTTGGATTTCCCACATCTGCCAATGAACCCCTGTGATCCTATGTAGAAATGTGGGGTTTTTAATAGGCTGATGGCTCCTGTGATGGACCTGGGAGTAACCTGGGAGGGTATTTTTTAAGTCTCCACCTGATATTGTCTCTCAGTGGGTGTACAGATGAGCTTTTATCACATAGCCTAACACATTCCAATTGTAGCAAATGAATTCAGTCTTTTGGGGTTTGTTCCTTGTTATTGTCCCTAGGGCACTCTTTCTATTATAATACAATTAAGGAAGATGAGTTTCAGGGGCCTTTATCAACATCAAAGCTGAAAAAGAGCTATTAGATTAAGTAACACAGACCCTGCCCAAAGCAGCACCTGAGTGAATTACAAACTACTGCCAATCCTCTTAACTAAATATGATCAATTGGAAAGGGAGTGTTCTACTGCCTCCATTAGAATACATTTCCTCCTGGATTACTATTAAATTAATTAATCTGCCAGATACTACTTGCCCCTTGGGCTATAAAAACTGTGTATATTTTCTTATTATTTTGCATTGAAATGGATATGTGCACACAGTATAATACACAGGATCCATTAAAGATCATTGTGTCAGCAGTTACACAATCCATGTATTACAGCTTCCAGCACATGTACAAATGCAGGCACTAAATTTTTAAAAATACTATCCCACCATTTTTCAAGAAGTGCTAGATAATGTTGGCTAAAGCTGTAGAAAAGCCTTTTCTCTGAGATGTTTTGATCTATTTTTTTCCACCAACTTAAGGAATTATATGAAAGGCAGATTTAGGTTGCACACTCAGAAATGTATCCTAGCAGTAAGAATAGTGAAGCAGTTGAGTAGATCGTCTAGAGTCAGTGTCTGATCCACATCACTAGAAGTT
The DNA here is from genome assembly GCA_013397975.1 of Machaerirhynchus nigripectus. NCBI lineage: Eukaryota > Metazoa > Chordata > Aves > Passeriformes > Dicruridae > Machaerirhynchus > Machaerirhynchus nigripectus. The sequence continues at coordinate 87,793 of VZRQ01011087.1, forward strand.
TTGTAAACAGTTTGATACAAGCAAGTGTCCAGAACAACACTGGCACAGTTGCTACTGGCTTTGGACAGAAATAAGGCAGTCAAACTGTCAAGACCTGTTCCCGTCTTTTTGTCAGAAAATTGTATCTTTGATCTTTGCTGTTGTACCTTCATTTCACCACATAGTTACTGTAGGAAGACATTGGAAACAGACGACTTTAATTCTTATAAGAGGAATAACACTGGAGTACAGATAGATCTTGAGATTTATTTCTACATGAAATGGCAAACAAGTTAGCGTGGTCCTACCAGTAATTAATTTGCCTCAGAAACCTCAATCCATCAACTGAGTGTTTGTCCCCAAATGGAATTCAGATTCAGCAAATTAATTCAGTTAATCAGAAAATAAAAATAAAACTTTTGTGTTGATACATTTTCCTTCTTGTAGGATGCCTCTCCAAAGAATTAAGAGATCACAACTTCCACACCATCATAACCTTGTGATGTTTTCCACCTAGCAATAGTAAGAGAAGAACCAAAAGTAACCTAAAGACAATACTTGTACTCCCATGCTGAACTTTTCTGATAGAATATTCCCTTATGTTTAATACAGTTTTTCTCAAGTTACAGACTGTAAATACATGGAAATGCCTTTGTTTGGTTTTGGGTCACCCTTTATTATCCACCCAAGTGGATATTGCTGACACTGCAGTCAAGTCTGAAGGCATGGAAGTTAATGTGTATATTTAGTGTTATTTATTAATATCAGTTAAACAGAACTTTCACACATGTTAAATGGCTACAAGAAAATTACTGGTGTCTAAAAGTTAATAAATATATGGATGAATCCTGATGATTTTTATTTTTTCCTAGGAACAGTAGAAACACAGTCGCATTTACTAGACCAAATAGAATTTCATTCAGGGAGGCTTAGTATAACAGGGACTGCAGCTGGGTACAGAGCTGTCATGCATAGCGTGAAATCACTTCTTCTCTGTTGACATTTTATCACTCATGTACAAGAGAACAACAACACCCCGGAAGAACCTCTGTTTCTCTGGGGATGAACCATTCCTGGAGACCAAGCTGGCATTGTGTCTTATGCAGATACCCCTCTGTAGGATCAGTTTCTAAGTCCTGAGTATAGGGAGACAGGTTTTGGTAACAAAGCATCTAATATCTACAAAGGAAGGGACTCCAACCCTGTTGGGAATATATGGACCCACCTCTTGTTCTGAAATGTATTCCTTAGGTAGTGGGTGTGGAACACAGATGTCCAGTTTAATGGTGGAGATTGCACTTCAAAGGGCGATTGTGGACTTCTTCCTCTAGTTCAGCAACTTCAGGAGTCTGCACTGAACTTGGGCCTCTGCAAGAAAACAAAAGGTGAAATGGTGGGGAATTGTGGAAATAGAGATAATATATAGTATACAAAATACAATATACAGTATCTAGGAAAGAGTGTATAATGTGTATTATATAGGTAATATATATTATGTAAGATATACATGGAAATTAAGTATAACAGGAGAAAACTGAATTGACATCAATTAACCAGGGCATCCTTTTCTTCTCCCTTGTCTGTTCTGTGGCTCCTTGTAGTGTCTTTGAAAATTAGGGCCATAATTTTCCTACATTTCCGCAGAACATCTCAACTGATTAAGACAAAAAAATACAGCTTTGGGATTTGTGTTTTGTGTGCATGGTAAATCCATAAATGAGGTGCTTCAGGCAGTGTTTGATTTTCTGGGCTTGAAAAAAGGTGTTTAGTCACTTGTGTTTGGCCAGTAGGGACTAGATGCATTGTGTGCAAATGCATCCTTATATACACAGATAAATGTATGGGTATGGTAGGCCTTTATTCCTCCAGTGATTTTGTTTGACTTGTTTGAAGGCTTGTACATCATTCCTCTTACTTGTCTCTCTTGCTTTAAAAAAAATGAATGTTTTAAAAAAATGCAACCCCCCGAAAACCAGTACATTTAAATCAGTCCATCATTAAAAAACCATGGATTCTAATTAATTATTAATTATTGAGAGGAAAGACAACATGCAGTAGCCTCAGGCTTGACAAGCTGTCAAGAATGCCTGCCAAGGCTGCCAGGCTCACCAAACTCCTGGGTCATCACCACATTAAACACAGAAAGTTAAATGACTTTTCCTGGGATCTGGAGAATAGTAATTGGACATAAAAGTACCTTTTTTTTTTTTTTAATCAGTATCCTGTATTGTCTCATACTCTTGACAAAAGATAGAAAGCAATGGAAAATTTGTCAAGCAGACAACACAACATAAGTGGTGGAGCAGCTAATAGATTCCTACAACAGCAAATGGAGAAAACAGTTTGTAAAGCCGGTTTCCACAAAGCGATAAACTCCTTCCTCATAAATATGCTTTGTAAAAATACAAAAGTTAAAGTGACTGGAGCCAAATAAGAACAGAAATCACAGGATGCAGAACAACATACAGAAGTGTCATCAATTCTGTTCACAGTGCAACCTAATTTTAGCTGTATATTTACCATGCAAATAAGCTTTATTAACCACCTGAGCAAGGAAGAGGGGCTGTATTGTGGAAATCTTTGACCTGTGGTAGTGTTTTATGCACTCTGTCAAAATGCTCTTAAAACATTGTGAATGGCTAGGGAGAGACCTTTCCTTTTAAATCATAATAAAAGCAATTCTTTTGAAGAAAAATATATGTACTGTGAATAGCTTTGAAAGGAAAGGTTCGGGAGAAGGAAAACCATGATACCTCCCATGTTTTAACACCCTTATCAAACAGATTTAATAAACTTTCCAAAAATTTATTGGTCTCGGGGAAATGTCACTCTAATCACTGAAAAAATATTACTGTAGAAGTAAGCAAATCTATTTCAGTTTAAAAAGATTGTTTTTCCATTAAAAACACATATTAAAATAATCTTGTAATGCAACACATTCTTAAGAAGTTAATAATAAAACACACAGATATTTTGAAATATTGGAATAGTACTTGGAACTCTTGAAATCATAGGAGGTAAAAGTATTTTCTTAAAACAGCCTTTAGAGGATCCTAGAAGTTCTTTGCCAGAGATTTCAGTCTTGCAAGCCCTTTCCTGGATGAAAAAGTAGAAGGATTTGGTTTTTTACTTTCTTTCTATGATCCTTTTTTTTTTCAAAGGGTTTTAAAACCTGTTTTTAAAGCACAATGTCTACATAAAATGTTTGGTTGTGAAATTATGCTTATTAATGGATTAATACAGATAAAAACTGCCCCTATACAACGGCATAACATAAGTGAAATATCTGGTACTAATTTCAGTGGGATCATATCTTTAATTTCTCAAATTCTGAGGGAAAAAAAAAGGGGGAAATGTTGTAGTAGAAGTCAATATTTCCCAGATTCATTGGTGTAGAAAGTTCTACCAGTACCAAGGATGTGAAATGGAAAATACTCTAACCTATACGACACAAGATTTTATCCTCTATTTCTTTAGTACACTCAAAAAAATATTATCATGGGAAAAAAGCCCCAACCAACCAATTAAAACAAAACAAAAGAACATAAGTAAATCTGAAAATAAACATATCTATATTTATTCTATGTAGCATGTTATAAAAAAAATAAAGATAAACCAAACAATCTCAGTAAAAACATTTATAATCATCCAAAACTAATTTTCTGTTCAACATACAGCAAATGATCAAAGCAACACAAAAGAACATGCCATAAAAGCCCTAGAAAAATCACAGAGCATGTATATTCTTCAGAGTATTTCAAGAGAAAAGAACAGGTTTTAGTATAATCTATAAATAGTTATATATATTTAGTAGAATCTGAAATACCAGGAGCAAAAATTCAAACCAACATGGCCTGTATTTTATATTTGTTTGGGTTTTTTCTTGTTGTGGACAATACAAATCATTATTAGATATTTTTTTATAGTGTACCGCAATATTTATACACAGACTAGTCAATAAGAGACCAGATTAAGCAGTACAACTAATTTTTGTCTGGTAAAATTTTTCTATTCACAGTACTGTGTGGTACTAACCCTGTCATCGCCAAAATATATCATCATGTTTCAATGCCTTCCTGCAAGGCACATACTCTTTCATTGTTATCACTCAAGCATCTGTAAGATAATAATGAATTTGAGTGGATTTGTATTTTGCCACAAAAGATTTACCAGGGAGTGCACATGATTTTTCCCAGTCTGTCTTTTTTGCTTTCCCGTCTTTCTCGATTTCCTATTTAGCGATGTTGTGAATTTTCTATTCCTTAGGAAATTCCTCCTTTATTTCAAAGGCAGCCCGAAGTCTTCAGCTCTGCTTTTTAACCTCTCCCAGAGCCATTCAGACTGTGTCTATGAAACGTGCAGGACTACTTTCTGGCACTATGGACAATTGGCTTGAAAGACCCTATGTTCCCACTAATGAACTCTTACGCAACAGAACAAGGTGCATGTATCCAAACTACATACTGGGAATGATTCCACTTCCCTGCAAACCAGTGGGCCCCAGCCAAGAATCCTTTGGCACAAGATAAAATCATGCCAGCAACTACCTTAAAAATTTAACAGTATAAACTCTTTCAGTACCTGGGAGTGCTGCCTGGCATTGTTCAATTCTCTAGGATGGTTATAACCTCAGAGTTTTCATAGGCTATTATTAGGCAAGGCTAGGTTCTCAAAAGTATTTGTGCACCTAGCTTCCATTTCTTTCAATGAAATTAGGGCCCCAAAACTGTCTTTAGGAGGTGGGCCAAAGTGCACATAAACCTCTGCAAATAACCACATAAACCTCTGCAAATTGAAGTAGATCCAAGTCCAGTTTGGTGCAGAAGCAGCTTTCTGGAATTCTGAACAATAACACATGCACAAAATTCACTTCTGTAAATCAGCTGTTTCTCCTCACTCATTTTGCTTTTCTTTTTATACAGTCAAAGGTAAGACAAATGAAAATATTTTTGTGAAAACTTCTCACCTCTCATTCTTGGAATTTCATGTCAGACAAACGGTGATAACTTCTATCAATTGATTGTTACACTTATTTACCATTTTGAAAACGTTTAAAAGCACAGTCATTTCAGCCAATTTTAAGTGTATAAAAATGGCTGGCTACTGTTTAGACAGAACCAAAAATGATGAGGGCAAACTATTTCTGCCATGCACAGGCATTTGAGAGTAGCAGTAATGTAGAAGGCTGTGCTATGAACTGCATAATGTGTACCCTGGTTTGTGTGTGGACAGAGGTGTCCTGAAAATCTCTCTCAACAAATTTCCACACTATCACTCTGTTGTGGCTGGCTGGACCTGCCAGCTGAGATTACGTCTCATGTTCTGTCTTTGTCTCACCTTCTAGCTGTTGTTCCTCTCCCTAGGCATTTCTAGTTTGATTCTTTGTTTTGTAAGAAGCTTTAGCAGAAACTAGCACATTAAGCTACAAAAAAACCCTGTATGCAGCACACACTAAAGGTTTGAATAAAACCCACAAAAGAAGACTCAGATCCACAACAAGGCTTTGATGTATTTCTATCTGAAATTACTTACAAGATGGCAACTAATGTCATTCATGCATAATATTTATTTATTCCTGTACTATCCAGCATTCATATGCATTCACAGATGTATTCTTAGACACATGCATAGCAGGTCACTCCTGGCATTTCTAATGTAGAAGAGACACCCACTGCATTGATCATCTGGACTCCAGTGTGTTTCTCCCAGTGAATTTACTTTTACTGAAAGGCCATTGACATTGTTGATGGTATTACTGACTCTGGACAAGTGAAAAGTTTAGCCAAATTGACAATGATTTTACCTCTTGAAAAGTATTTTGACATCTGTGGATGAAAATTATGGTACTTTAAAACAGTTTGTCCCATTTGAAACCTTTGGGGCTCTTCAGATAAAATACATCTCAATGTGTACAAAAATATGAGATGCAGATAAAGTTACACCACATCATTACCAGAGAATATTTATTTTTTATTAGTCTTTCACTGAATGTGAGAAAGACTAATAAACCAAATAAGCCTAAGATGTGTGCAGAAAACATGATCAGTCATCAAATCAACCAAGCATTACTATGAGAGACAGAATATTTGAAGGCTTATATTCTGTAACTTTCCTGCTTTTAAAGTTTCTAGCAGAAGTTTTCTGTCACTAAAAGCACTTATTTGGGTGCCTCCTCCAACAGATGCTTCCTTTCATAAAACCAGTAGGAACTTCAGGTCTATACTTGTAATTAAAAGAAGCTTCTGGGAATAAGTTCTATTATTGGATCACTGATTAGTTAAATATTAGCTCTCCCAAGGCTCTGGTTTGCATTGCTCCAGCTAGATCTCCCTGCTATACAGATATGCTCTTGGTAAGGTTTTTTATTAACACTGTGTATATGAGTCAGGGCCACCCTGTCTTGCAGCATGGAATTGAATTCAAGCTTTGTTTATCTATTTATTTATTTAGCTATATAAATAAAAGAGAAAACTATTGTCAGATTTGCCTTAAATTGATAATCCAATTAGAAACATTACTACAGATGACTTGCAGACAAATACAGAAATATATGCAAACATCTACACATTGTACCACCATTAAATTATGCAAGCTGAACAGAAGAAGATTCTTGAATGATCAATACTCTTAGTAACAACATTGCTGTCACATGTAAAGTATCTTAAATTCATGGGAGAAATGTGATTCTTGTCCTTCCTCCACCCCCCTTCTAAAAAAAAAAAGTAAGAAGAAAGCTTTGAAAGGGCCTGTGGAAAAAGAAAAACCTTAATTTTTCAGGACTTTTAAGAAAAGTGGCACATTTCTTTTCAAAGACCTTTCCTGATGATTTTGTTGTTTTCACCTAGGGATTGTCTGGCTAATCCATTAACTCACTTTATGTGCAGAGGGGCTGGACAAAATTCCTATTCTTTTGATTTGCTCATCTAATGAGGAATTCATCTCACTAAGTTTAGAGCATCTAAAAGTCATTAATTGTAGTCTACAGTCATCACACAGTTTCTTTCTAGAGTCAATGGAGAAGAATTGGCATTATCACAGAGTGATAAATCCGCTCCAATGTCGGTGTCTAAAATAGGTGAAAGAATCACCCTCTGGAGATGCCTGCTTCTCTATATCATCTGTGAAGACACCTCCGGAAAGTCATTAACAATAGCCATCTAACTTTGAAAAGCTTATATTTAAATCTGCTCGGTGTCATCTCACCTGATTTTTCTTGTAATAAACCATGATTACTTGAACAGTATTTCCACCGGTGACTAGGATAAAGGGCTCTTTGTTTCAGCGTCACAAATCATTCAGATTCCCATTCTGCCATTCTGACCTACAAAGAGCCATGCTTTATTTGTAGTGGAGAATGACGCTCGGCATTGAGGAAGGGTGGAAGAGGCTGATGTGAGGTTAGTTAAGTCCTTGCAGATGAGGCTGAGGCATTTATCTGCCAGAAGTTCTTTTTCACTGTTCAACCGCACTTTACTGATTGGCAAGTGCTTGCATTTCCTGATTGCTTTTGATTCAGATTGCCACACAGAGGATGATTTTTTTCTTTCCCTTTTTCTTTCCTGATGTTACAGATGGAGGGTTTTTTTACAATGTTCTGCATGGCCTTTTTGCCCTGTGTTCAGCTTCAGTTTTTTGAGTTCATCTATGGCATCCCCAGATTGCATATATGATACTATCTGTCCCGTCTTAGACAAAATACCCTAAATTCAGCTTTTTTTCCAACATGCTTCTCTTTGTGATACTTCCTTTTTCTGTACTACTCTTCTACACTTACAGTCTTTGGGATGCTGGATTTAAGCTCTGCCTCAGAGCATTTTGCAAGTAACATTAGTACCTTTTTCCTGTTTACAATGCATAAGAAATTCCTGGCATCCACACATTGTTCTGAGCACTGAAAGTGAGAAGGTGGGTGTCTGCTTAGAAAAATCCTTCTGCCTTTCTCGTCCTTGTTCAAGTGTAGCAAGCACATCTTCTGCCTTCTCTAAACACTTCTTTCACCATGCCGGAGATTATTTGTTTATCTCATTTCACATGGAATCCTTTTCTGATCTGTCAGCCACATCTAATACCTCAGGCAGTTTGCTTCACCTTTCCAGCCATATACATGGCTTGCAGTTGACATTCAAGTACTTTGTAAATTACTTTTGACCTTGTTTATTAGCTTTATGGTAAATTGTACTAAATTAGCTCATGATGAGTGCAAAATAGAGTTTTATATGTTTACATATTTGATGCTGTGGACTTCATATATTATTTAAGCTTTTACTGCTTTGGAAGGTTTTCTTTTTTAATGCAGCTGTTAGATGCTGCAGTCATCCTAAACTCATTTGATCACATGGAAATTCTTATTTCAGCTGCTCTGTGGTCAGGCTACTGGTAAAAACATGATGGTTTAGTTTTGCTAGAAATGTGGGCCAGTGTCATGCCCCTGAGTCCCCTCCTCCCAAAGTACAGGTCTTTGGGTTCAGCACCAAGCTAGAGAGAGTGTTGCTGGTCACCTCAAAAGAAAGCAATGGAAGGTGTTTCACTAACTTTGCCAAATATCTCTGCTAGGGAGCCTCAGAGGGGCTCCCTCTCCAACTGTGAGAGATGCTTTCAAGCTAAAGCTTCTGTGCACAGTGTCCTCCTGAATTCCCACCCCTGCCATGTCACAGCCATTGCTTTGCTCTGCCATCGGCCTGATCCCCCAGCAGCAGGCCCATGTCCCAGCCTGGCTTCAGTCTGTCCCCATCCCCTTGAAGGTTCACAATTCCCAGAATTGGAGCCGCCCATACTCCCTAGATGCTTTGATCATGGCTGAGGCAGTGGGACAGCCCTGACTGCCATTGCCTGCCCCTTGCAAACCTCATAGAGAGACTCCTCTTCCTCCTGGAGCTTCCAGCCTTCACACTGCCATGGTAGCCAACTTCCTAAAGTGAGCCCAGCCAAGCCCTGGCCCATCTCACCTCTTCTTGATAATCAAGAGAATCTGTTCTGCAACACTGCATGCATCAAAACAGAGCAGACACTCTGTAATAGGATTTGGAGAGAGTCCTAAATATGTAAGCACTGCAGAAGTTGAAATATGAAGATAAGGCAAAAGTGAGGAAAATGCGGGAAAATTATTTCCTATTAGAGGCATCACAAAAGAGAGGATTTTTAGAAAAATCAAATAGAAATCCCTCAGCCTAAACATACTTTCATTTTTTTACTAATTTCAGGACTTTGTAGTTCAACTCGCTTTGCTTCAGTGATTCACTTCATTCTTGATGGTTCACTGAGCTGGGACAATAATAGACTGCACAATAAATGTTCCTCATGTGTTGTACCAATTTCATGCGTGGGGATGATTTTGATGAAATGTACTGCTTATGAAAGGAATCAATAGGCAGTAATAGCCTTAGCTGGGACAGGTACAGGGAAGAAAGAGGCTATCCAGACTTTCCCATGTAGATCTGCCGATATATCTCTATTACTTGCAGCTGTTTGACTGTTCCAGTCCAAAACATGCTGGAAAGTGTGTTAGGGATCAATTTCTGATTGCTAAAATGCCAAATACAATCTAAACCTTAGAAACCATCCAGAGGACAAACCTGACCCTTGGGATCTTTAAGACCCTGCTCAAATAGGTGATAGAGCTGCACTTTTCACATTTTGTGAACTGATAATTGAAGCTGCCCTAGTCTATGAGGTTTTCATTCTGTTCCCCCCTCCCCCAGTTATACTGAATATTTCTAATTAATATGCATACAATGCTTGTGTCTGTTTGTATGTGTGTGTGTGTGTGTGTCTTTGAATAAATATGCATATACAGTGGTCTCTGTATGGGGAAATAGTGAAATAAGGTTGATAAGTGGTAGATGGATAATCATTCCAAACCATTACATTCATATGATGGCTTTGAACTTGAAAATGTATTTTGGAGCAAACGTTACATCACGAGCAATAGCAGAAATATTACATCACATGCAATAGTTACTCTCAAGTGAAATATGAAAAGAAAAATATGTCTTTTTTCCCTGATTGGTGAGAACAGTCTGAAACTGGAGAGAGGCAGTTTACAAGGGCATGTGGTGATACGGCATGACAAAATGTCTTTAAACTGAAACAATGTAGGTTTAGATTAGATATTAGGAAGAAATTCTTTATTGTGAGGGTGGTGAGGCACAGTAATAGGTTGCCAAGAGAAGCTGTGGATGCCTCATCCATGGAAGTGTTCAAGCCCAGGTTGAGTGAGCATATGAATGTCTTGGTGTTTTGGAAGGTGTCCCTGTCCATGAAGGGAGGGTTGGAACTTGCTGATCTTTTAAGTCCCTTCCAACTCAGACTGGTCTCTGATTCTAGGATTCTATGAATGCCATCATTTTTTCCAGGCAATACAGAATCACAACTATGTGGTAACTGATGGAGCACTTAGTTTTGCAGTAGCGTAACTCTTTAAAGTGAAATGAGGTATCTTGGAAATAGAAATGAATAAGGCTCCTTACAAAGAAGAAGTGCATTGAATTCTTTTTTCATTTTTCTGTTTTGTGCTTGGTTATGATGTGAGAAGAAGGCATTTGACTTCAAGGGACATAAATCAGACATTTTTGTGGCAAGTCCAATGGATTAATCTATAACCTTGCATTATGTGAAAGGAAAAGCAAACCAATTATTAACAGGCTGCTCTGATGCACAGAGAAAACCAAGCAGAATGAGGCACATATGGCTATAAAAAGGGAATAAGGCTTGCCCTTCCCATTCCAGCCACTTGTATTTTGGGGCTATTTCTAACACACTGTCAACTAGAAATGTCTCTCTGTCACAACCTTTGTTAATGAACTTCATACATTTTGCCAACTTCTATGTAAGTATGTCAAGAATAAATAGTTCAAAATTATTTCTTGGTGAATCACAAACAACTGTGGAGTGAAACTCATTTTTATACAGAACTAAACTGAATCCTAACTTTATCAAAATGTGTGACCTAAGAGCTTGCTAAGTGAGGGAAATAAATGAAAAAACAGATACCTGTACTAGAATCACAGCCACTTTATGGTATAATTTCTGTGTCTACTTCAAAATGGAGTATCAGATTTTATAAGTTGAAGATTTTGTTATAACAGTTATTTGGTTTGTTTGTTTTTGTGGGATTTTATTTGTTTGTTTGTTTTGGATTTATTTTGGTAATTTTCAGAGGTTTAAAGCTAAGAAATATTTTTTTAAATTATTTTAAGGAAAATCACAGACCTTTTATTTCACAATGAGGAGTAATGCAAAATGAGGCACTGATCTGGCACAAAGCTTTTATGTAGAACACATGCTTGTTTTGAACTTGTCTAACATACACACTTGTTCACAGAAGAACAAAGAACCTGGTCAAGAGCCTAGAGAACTTTTATGAAGAGTGGCTGAGGGAGCTGGAGCTGTTTAGTCTGGACAAAAAGGAAAAGGGGAAGTTTCTGGTGCTACATTCACACCTTCTCTCAGTGTCTAATCTTATGATCATCCCATTTGTTCACGCTTCTGCTGCTTATAAGTAATTTCTCAGATCTATTTGGTTTCCTTAAAACAGCAAAAACTAATGTAGAGAACAAGGAGATGTCTGCCATTTTGATGAGTCTTATTAAAAGTACTAATTTTTCAGATAAAAAATATAACGGCACTATTGCAGCTTTTCTCACTATAGGTTTTTGTGAGATATCATCATTCAAGACCTATAGAAATGAAAGTTCTGCAAATGAGCAATTAGTAGTCCATAATTGTATGTTATGCATGTTTTAAAGGTATCTGTACGACGAGTAAAACATGTGGAGAGAACTGTGGTTGCACTGGTAACAGTTTTCTTCATGTGTATATTTGCAACAGTTTTATTTTCCATAGTTTGCTTAGCATTGTGACCTTGTTCAAACACTTTCATAGTCACTCCTGTATTTTTAAAATTAACATTTTCTATTGATTTTACTGGCATGCTGCAATGCTAGCTATGTAAAACATTATACTTTCAATCAGTTGCAGGATTAATATTCGTAGAAATTATTAACGTTTTCTTTTATATAGCGGTCTGCTTCTAAAAATAAAATAGTGCTCATGTATATAAATGTGATGCCCAAATGGAGATGGTTTTGTAGAAGATCAGATCATACCACTTCTTCCATAATCTCACAAATACGTCACTGTTGCCACCAGTACTTCTGATTTGAGTCTTTCATAAATGAAGCTAGTTCTCCCTCTCTTCCTCTCTTTCTTTCATTGCCTTTACTTATTTTGAGTTTGGGTTTGGGTTTTTTTTTAGTTTCTTCATTTGTTGGGTTTGTGCTGTTTGGGTATTTTTTTTTGTTGTTTTTGTTTTTGTTTAGTTTTGTTTGGTTTATCTAGGGTCAAATAAAACATATTAATATTCAACAGTATTAAAGGTCAATCCCCCATTCAGTTTACAGTTGGCAAACCTAGTCCGTGACTCGTAATATCAATCATTTGTTACACCTGTAGTGGCATCTTCAGATTTATACCAAATCATTGACAGAAACTCATTCGCTCTGAAGCAACTAAATGGTAGAAGACACTCTGCAACGTGTCAGGTTAGGGAGAACTATGCATGTCTACCAGCCTTTAAGCAGAGTTTCCATTTCCAGGTCACTAAGGTTCAAAGTCATCTACAGGCAAGCCTTTAGTGACAGATGAGAGAAATTTCTGAACTCTTAAGCTTTGATTGTCTCATCTCAATCCCAGGGTAAATCCAGGGGTGTATCAGCACCCTCCCTTCATTTCACTGCATATCATGATTTCCGAAGTAAGAAAACAATGAGTATGAGCTGACAGAGATTTTGTAGTTTGCTCAGTTCCTCAGTCTGGATGAATAAATACCACAAGGCAAGGGCACATGTTGCTACATTTAAAATACTAAAGTAAGAACAATCCTGATGACTGCTTGTGACTGAGAAGATGTATTTACACAGTAGCTAAGTCAAGACTAGACACTTCTCATAACAAAAATGGCTTTACTTTTCCATGAAATAAAACAACCAATGAACTATCAGTTCTCATGGGTTTGACGTAACATCCTCTTTTAATCTAAACTAAAATACCTACTGAAAAAAAACCTGTTGTTTTTTGTTTTTTTTCTCCAGAGAACCTGAAGAGAGGAAAAGAGAATGACAAATAAGTTATTAGGTTCATGTTTATTTAAAAATGAAGGCTTCCTTTAAATAAATATGCCTAGAGCTACAGGATCAATATTAGGATGTGAATAATATTCTGTCAAGACTTCCAAAAAGAAAGGTCTGTACTTTGATCTTGATATTCCAAGGTCAAAAGGAAGTTATTGCTCCTTACACTCTTGTTCTGTAAATAAACTGCCATCAGCATCTTGCTTTTCTAACCAGGATGATATGTGATTTTTTTCTGTTGAAATTTGGTACATCAATGGAAATGACACAGAAGCTGTTAGAGGAGCAGTTAGGAGGAGCAGAGCTGATCTCCTCATACAGCTGTCATTTATTTTTCAAGATCTTGTAATTACAATCACTGTAGTACAGACACAGTTCAGCGACACAAGCAGCAGCCTTGACGTAAAGTGGAAGGTTATTTTGGAAGAAAAGAAACTGAGAGCAACTTAATAGATTTCTTTGTGACCTCTGAAAAAATCAATATATGTCCATATTTTTTGCCCCAGCATATCTTTCCAATCATACTTGAGGGGAGAAAAGCAGATGCAATTTTTATGTGTGCACAGGGCACTGGTTACTGAATATATGAACTAACTTATGCAGAGTGATAACAATTTCAGGATCAAGTCCTTGAAATTATATTAGGGACTATAATTTATTGGTGTTGTCATGGAGGATTTATGTACGCTGATGTTTGACTGTCAAAGTCTGTCCTATGACCATTGCTCCTGCCTCTAATTCTCAAGAGGAAAGAAAGATCCACAGCAGATGGAAAAAAAAGGGAAAAAAGTGATAAGTGAGAAGCCATACATCTGATGCTGAGCTGAGGAAGCACCTGGTGGCAGAGTGGAGATAGGTGGAATACTCACATCATTGTGGTGGCCTAGCTTTTTCTCAAGGAACTTGATGATGGGTAGCTGGTCACTCCCTCCACTCTTTTTGGTGGCCTGTACATGAGGAAGGGGCAGACAAAGGGTCCTGTGAGCCCCAAGTCACATTTTTTCTCTCTCCCCGGCCCAGTGAGGACTTTCAAGTGACTCTGAAACACTCAGGTACTGTGCATTGGTGAAGCAGAGAGCAGCAGCAGGGTTGAGGACGGGACTGGGCAGGTGATGGCTGGTTACACCTTGGTGAAGCAGCTCTGCTCGTTCTGCCAAAGAGCTGCCCACAACTGTGAAGGTACCTCTCCCCAGCTCAGGACCAGCATTTTTGCGTATGACTGCTCGTGGGGCATGTGTTGGAAAATCAGAATTCTTTTTGACTGTTGGATCTTTTGTTTTACTAAAAGGAGTCGTTGGCTTTTAGCACCTTCTGCCTGTTATCTGTCTATTCCTTCTGAAGCAGTAGTGCATGTCTTTAGGATAGACAAGAGTTATGTGTCAGTGATTCCGCTTTTGCAAAGGAGGTGGAGTAGGTAGGAAAAGTATTTCTAATTGTCATCTGTAAAATTACTATACCTCTTAAAAAGAAGGATTAGGATGTGAGTTTCCTAATACATATGACATTCTGTCTCAAAACAATTAAATTTGGTAATAGATTTACAAGTGAAAGGACCTATCTCATGTTTTTTTGTCCAGGTGACATTGTTGGTTCACCTGCAGAACATGTTTCTCACTGGTATTTAGGAGGAGAGAGCAGTTTCAGCTTTTCAGGTTGAAAAATACACAGCAAGAGCCATTGAAGAACTATTTTTGCTCACTTGTTCCCCTTTTATCTGTACTACTTATACCTCTGCTTTCTTTGGGTGATTTTTTAATCTCCGTGCTTGTTTTTCCCCATATTACAGCAATATTGCTGACTGCTGACAAAACAGTGCATTGACTAAATAATCCCAGGCTGTTGCTTGCTGGTCTGTGGAAACTCTGTCTCTGGACTCTGTTGCCAAGGTGCAGCCTCTTTCTCCCTGTCCCCTAACAAGAGAGACCCTTTACACTTGGACCACTGCTTTGGCTGGGGAAAACATGACCTAAATATCACAGCAGTGGTACATGGAGACCTGCAGAAAGAGAGTGAGACTGACTGGAGGTGGCAGGAAAATATTCACACATACTTATGTCCAAAATCAACTTGGTAAAACTGCTGCAAAGCAGCTTGACAGACAAATCCCTGCGGGTCCTGGAGGACATGAAGGTGAACATGGGCCAGCAAGACGACCTTGCCACAAAACAGAGAGTGGTACCCACGGCTGCACTAGGCAAAACATTGCCAGCACCTGGAGGGAGGTGACACTTCACATCTGCTCAGCACTGTGCCCAAATCTGAGTTCCCAGTAAGAAAGTGCAACAAACATACTGAGGAGAGTTCTTCAGTGTCCCTCCACCATCCCACCACTCCCAGCATGTTTTTGAGATCAGAACGGGATGCTGTGCTGACCTGGTGCTGTCCTTGCAATGGATCCAATACCTGCAGGGACAGTGTGGTGCCAGGTCTCTCACTGGGGACAGTCAGACTTTTGCCAAGCAGCACTGTCTAGAAATGGGACCCACCTTCCCAGCCTCATTCCATCCACCTGGACAGTATCCTGATCTCTACCAGCATGTCCCATGTGCGGCTGCTCCTGTCCTTGACTGGATGGGCCAGGTGAACTTTTGCTGCACTTCCAGGTGGGCCTCCCCTGCAGCTCCCAGATGTTCTGGCACAGTTGAGTCCATTAGCAGCCAGCTTTCCCATGAGCAATGCTGTGTGCTCTGCAGGGATGACCCTGGCCCTGTGCAAGAATGCACATCTGTCCTAGCATCACCCAAGCTGCTTCTCTGTCAGCACGTGTGTGTGACACAGGGCAGTTTGGCAAGGAAGGGAGACCTCTACAGGGATGTCATGGTGTCCTAGGTTACAATATAAGATGTAGTCAGAAGTATGTATTCTATTATCATCACCAGCTGTTAAAACAGGTGGGGTTGTACTTGTTATCACCTACCATGACTCATCCTTGATAACTCCCTCCAGGAGCTATCTCTGTTTAATGGGCAATCAAGGACCCACCTCATGACTCACAGAATTACATCAGCCCACTGTGAGATGCTCCGCTCAGGGGGAAGGAGCCAAGCGTTCCCATGTGGATATAATCTGGGGTTTGGAACAGCATGAGCAGCCTTTTCCACTGGATTCCCAGAGGAAGACCAGAGCTTTCTACACCACCACTGGACCTTCAGAAGAAGACCAGACCCTTCTACAGGATCACTGCTTCAACAGAACCATCACTCCAGGAGGACTGCAGCCACCATTTAATTGGACTGCTACCTGCTACCGTCAGGGAGTCAGGTTGTACTCTGACTCTGTCAGTGTGTTGTATTTTTGTACTATTGCATTTTTAAAATTTTTTTTCCTAATAAATTGTATTTCTGACTTGGAGTCTCTCACTAGTTTGCTTTCAAAGTAGTACACATGGTCATCCTGAAGCCCAAGTAAGATATTTAGACTCCAGCTGCCTTTCCTATCAAGCATTGGCCCTGGCACCAGGGCAGGGACACCCAAAGGGCCCCCAGTCCTAGATGCACCCATGTCCACACCCACGGCAGGTGTACACCAGAGGTACAATAGCTGAGAGTGTGAGCCCCTGGGGTAGAGCCCATGGCTGGTGGCTGCCACTACAGCCTGGAGTTATCCCTTTCTGTAATTCTGTGCAGGGGACACAGCTCTGCTGAATTAAATGCTCTGGAAGAGCCCAAGGAGGCCACTAGGAGGTGGTTGCCTGCTGTTCCACTTTGAAAATGTGACAGCACCCTCTGGCTCCAGCTCCGTTTGACCCTGGACCAGCTGTAGGTGCTGAGCAGCAAGAAGAGGATAACTAGAGATGCAGAGAAAGAGAAGGAAGGCACGCCAACTTGCTTGTCATAGTCTGGCCCTGCAGTTCCTTCATTGTCAATTTCCAGTGAGTCTTGGTGTCACATCTCACAGCAGAGATGGACAGTGCCCCTGTCCTGCCCTACAAGTCTTCATCCTGCCTCTGCGACTGTCCCCTCAGGACAAGGCTGTTCAGGTGCCTGTCTCTGCCCAGAGGCCAGGAGCCTGTTAAGGCTCTGATCCTTCTGGCTGTTGAAATGTGTTTGCTTTAGTATTTGAAAGTAAGGACTGAGGACCCTTCACCTAAGACCTGAGGACCCTTCACCTTGCCTCACAGAGCAGGGGCCCAAAGGAAGTAACAACTCTTCCTTTCTTCCTTACCTATACCCATGGGCAGAAGAGTGGAGTCTGGACACAGCCTGGGCTGAGTTAAGCACAATAGGAAAGGAGGAAAGGAACATAATTTGTGATGAGTCAAGCAAACATTTGCTCCCTGATAAAGGCTCTTGGTCAGAACTCCACTGTGTCATTCTAGGGCATGAATCTTCCTCAAAGCTACTTAAGTGAGAATGGCATACATCTATGGACCGTTCTTCACATTCCTTCCCAAGCCAGCACTCTTTTACACCTTTGCTGAGCAGAAAGAAGAACTTAGGGCTTTCCAAGACAGACTCCTATTATGAACAGAAATGATATAAAGTCTCATATTCTCCTACAGATTTATTTGTCAGCTGTGCACAAGTCCTCAGTACTTCTGTACAGGTGGTAAGAAAAAAGAGGTGAAAACTCTTTTTCGGTGTAACTTGACCAAGTCTTTTGAGCTATGGATGTGAGCAGCCAGAAAGGTGACCTGAATGAAAGAGAATAGTCATTGAACAGAAGAAAATGTCTGCTGAAATACTAACAGAGAAAATGCCTACCAGCCTGGGAACTAGGCATGTGAACCAGAACCATCCTGGAAAACTGCAGCTGGCATCTTGGAAGTACAGCTGAGTACCTAGAAACCAGAGACATCCTGGGATAACATGGGTAATTGTAAAAAGATGGAATTATAAGGGTCATTTACCCTGTGAAATGGGGAAAGATAGTCAGATAAAAAAGGAAAAACAACCTGATAAAGTAAGAGTCCATAACTACTAGTAACTGTAAAAGCAGGAAAACAGCCTGGAAACATAAATATTGGTCTGCAAGAATAGAAAATATTGTTATCTATTGGCTATCACAGGCAAAAAATAAAAAATGACATTATGTACTGGCTGCTGAATCAGGGTGTTCAATGTCTTTTTATGTCTCTGTGATATAAAAATGACTTCATTTTTGCCCAAAGTGGACTTTCTCTCACTTAGAACTCCTCATGCTCATATACTCAAAAAAAAAAAAAAAGGGAAATTTATAAGGTAAACTCCGCTGTGTCGGTGTGTATCATAGAACCCTGTTAACTCAGGGTTGAATCTCTCTGCATCCACAGGCTGGGTAGCCCCAGGTGAGTCACGACAGCTGCTGTATCCAAAGCCAAGTATTTTGGCATTCCTAGCTAAGGTAGCTGGCCATACCAGTCTAAGGAGAGGGAGAGATGATGGAGCTTGAGCAGTATGATCCGAGACAAAACCTCTGATTATTCAGACATTATTATTTTCTTTTGTGCCTAGAAGTTTATGAAAGCTGGGAGCAGGGGCTGTTTCCACCCATAGGGATAGTTATGCCTCATGTGTTTGATGTCTCATGATGATGATCATAGTAAGTGTTCAGGGCTCTGGACTAACAAGCTGAGCGTAGTCCATTTTCTGTTTTCCTCCACTCAAAGAATTACACTATTATGATGATGCAAACATCTGGGTTTCAGCTTTGGCCTTATCCATGTCCAAAGTATTCTAAAAAAAAGACCTCTCCACTCTGAGCAGGTCCACATTGCATGGTGCCAATTAGCATAGACCTATCTAAGGGAGCTAAACAGGTATGGATGTGTTGAAAGTAATTTTAAGCAAGAGGAAAACAATACTAGCAATAAAGAATGTAATATTCATTATTTTTGAGTTTTCAGAAACATTAGTCAACTTGAGTATAATGAAAAATATTTCTATTATGACACTGGTAGGTTTCAAGCTTTACATGACTACATTGTAGACACATACATGATGGACAACACAAACCTTCCTGCCAGATAGAGAGAAATAAGTAAATTCAGGGCAACTACTCATATGTCTTAGCTAAGACAAATGTTTCAGGATTAAAAGGTCTTTGCTGTAAAACTTCCTATTTTTCTCTGCAGACTAGGAAACTGAATATGGCTAGTTTACATACGAACATTTGTATCCTAGGCATGATTTCTACTGACAGATAATTAAGATTAAATTAATGTTGAGACTTTCAGATTACTGCTGGTCCATTCTCACAGGTGGAACGCGTTTGTCCAAATTATGAATTATATGTCGAGAAATTTGATCAAACATGCTTCTGGGTCCTGGGTCCAGAAACTAAAGTCATGAAGCCAGTTTAGTTACTACACTAAGGATGTTATTCTTTCAGCAAGAAAATACTTAAGGTGTAAACAGGTTCAAACATGCACTTAAAGTGGCATTGTCAAGCGTGTTCCAGACTTGCCCTGACTTTCTCATGAAGTAAAAAAGTAAAGTTTGCATTGACTTCCAGAGATGAATTTAAGACAACAGGAAGTACTTAGAAATCTCAGCACTAACATAAGTGATGTGTTAAAAATTTAAAGTTCAGTCTAAAATGAGATTTAACCTTGGGAGCCACTATAGTTTGAATCACTGTAATAATTTGAATTTTACACCTTCCAGTTACTTCTAAAATGCACTCAAATTATTCTCAGCACATTTTTTATCTTATTATGAAGTCATGAGAACAGATTAATTTCCAGAAATTCAAATGCTTTCCACCTCTCTTTAATATTGAATAGCATTTGGTTATCTAAGCTTAGATCTGTACTTGTAAATTAAAAGGGTATGTTCTCCAGCTATAAGAGTAAATGTCAGAAAAAGACTCAGTTCAGAACAATTTAAGATAAATATTTCCTCTTCTGCAAACAAATATCCATACTATAGGCTGAAAACAGTATCTATATCAGTCATTGTCAGTGAAAAGATTATCTGGAATAAGGTAAAACTTAAAAAATGTAATCCATGGAGGGTTGTTTCTGTAAATGATAAAATTATCACATATGAAAAGACTTGCCTGCTTCAATGCCTAATCAGCTGTATATGAAGATGACACCCTGCATGCTGTAGAGGTTGTATTCTAGCCATACTTAAAAACTGAATTTACATGTTTACAGTATTTCAATGATATCTGTGGCCTGACATTTACATAATTGAGATGTACCAGGTGAACTTTCACTGTTTAGGCCAGGCTTATGACACACTTCTGTAAAACATAGCCAGAAACACCAAACTGTGAGACCACATATATATGGGGCCATATTAACTCCCAAGATTCTCTGGCTGGAATCCCACCCTGCCCTGAAATTCAAGCTAATTAGCCAAATTGGTTTAGTAATCAGCGATTTCTCATGCCTATATTTGTGTTTTGGATGATAAAATATTTTGAGCAAGGACTGTATTTGTTTTTTTTCTTTAAAAGGTTAATTTTAGGTCAATGAAAAGACTTTAAATGAACAAACAGATTTTTAGAGAAAATATACTGCCAATCACACTGTCCATGCTTTGTAATAACCACGGAAAAGATCAAAAAGACAGTCCAACCCAAAAAATGCTCAACCAAATAACAGATCACTTACCCTGCTACTATGAATCTCACTAAAGGAAATAAAAATTAATCCATATTTATGTTTGATATGAAAAATTTTAAGATATTTAGATGCCATTAGAGAAAAAATTTCCTGTAATTGATATCAGTACTTGCTACATTTGTTGTTACCTTTTAAGTGTTAAGCCAAGGATCTGTGTTCAAGCCATCCATTTATTTTTTTTCTTATTATTGAAAACACTTCTCTTAATTCTGCTTTATAATTCAGTAATAGTCTCTAATATTTGAATCTACATAATGCATTAGAAATAAAATGCATTCAAGTTCTTTTTAAGGTTGATTTTTATGCCAAAAAACCATTTCTGTCAGCAGGAAAGATGTTTTATTTAAGCATTTGTGTCTCCTGAGTGTGCTTCTCAAAAGAGAAGAATGGGTGATTTATTATTTGAAAGATTAAGATGGTATTAGAAGATTTGACTATTACTCTTTCCTCCAGCTTCTATATGGCAATAAAAATTACTTCTAATGTCTTTGATGTTTCTCTGTGTACTTTCAGTATCTTTGATACTTTAGGAATATCTTCCTAGCTGCATGCAAACGATTATGTTCTATACAGAGAAAGATAATCTGATTTGCCTCTAGTAATCTTTTCTTTTATGCTTCTAGGTATAAATTATTTTGATAGAGTTAACTGCCCATCAGTTAACTTATATTTTGGTGTAATACTTTTGTTTCACAGACTATGTTACTGCACAAATTATTTAGCCTATTCAATTAAGTTATCACAGCATGCCACACTAAGTAAATCTATTCAAAATAAAAAATCTAAACCCACTTTTAAATAGAGATTTCAGAATCTAACTCAATAATGTAGGCAATTGTGCATCATTAAGTGGATGACTGAATAGCTACGTATTTAAAAGAAACTTAAATTCAAAATGCTATATTCATAACTAGAGATTTTGTAGGAGATCATTTTACAAATTAGACTAATGGAGTAGCAAAAATGAATGCTTTGTCTCCAAAGTCTAAATCAGGATTATTAAGAGAGAGAGAGAGAGAGAGAGAGAGAAAACAAGAAAGAAAGAGAGAAAGAAAGAAGGTAAGTTTAGGACCTTCATGACTAATAATGGGCTATATACCTAATAAAGGTAAGTAATCGCTACAATTATAATTAAAAATAAAAGAAAAAGTATCAGGTGATAATTTAGATTTATCAGGTCATATAATTTTAGATAGATTTTTTTATTTATATCATAAATAATATGTATCTATTACAGATATGAGATTATATACTAGAGAAAAATACCAAATTAATAAAGAAGCTTTTGAAATTGTTGTAAATATATTGTATAAATTAACACAAGTTTTCCTGCAATTCATGTGATGCAATGTCTTTTACTATGAGGAAAAAAATGCATGAAAATTCTGCAGTTAAGCATTATTTATAGCTTGAAGAATTTATCCTTTTTTTTTTCCCTACTAAAATACTGGAAAACAGACTACACAGGTAATTTCATTCCTCTGAAAAGCAGGGCATGCCAAGTCACTTAAAACTATAAGCAAATATTGCATGTCATGGTAGAGTCTTTAAATAAGAAGTACTAATTTGTGCTCAATTATTCATGGGGCATAGTCTATACTGCCACAGTCTGCACCTGAAATTTGCTGTGAATAAAGACTTAGTACACACAGAGTCACAACAGTATCAAGGGCAAAACCAAAAAATATCCTGTATTGGCCCAAGAGTGGAGAGCTAACTCACTTCTACCTTTCACTGCAGAAAACATGTTAGAAAATGCCTCTTTGTAACACCTGTTAGGGTGAATTCTTTTCACTAATTTCAGCAAAATTATTTCCTTATGTGGAACTCATCTCTAGCATGAAAAGGGCCTCTTCCAAATTTCAAGAATAAAATGATGTTATTATTCATAGTAGCAATTTTTATTCAGACTGCTCAGTGAATTCCAGTAGGGTACTTCCAAAACTGCTCTGCAACAAGATTACCTATCCTCCGTTTAAATCTTACCCTAGTCTGAGCTCCAAATGGATTGCTGACTTCTCTTCTTGTCATGACGAAAAGTATTGACTGCCACATCCACAAAACCTGAAGCCACAGTTGGTCTTTGGGTGCTTATTCTGCAATTTTCCAACTGTATGAAAAGCTGAATTGGCAGGAATTTATTAAAAGTACCCCAACAAACCACCACCAAAAAAAAACCCCAAAAAAACAAACAAACAAACAAACAAAAAAAACCCCAACCAAAACCAAACCAAAACAAAACAAAAACCCCAAAAAACCCAAAAAACCCCCTCCTGCCAACATTTTCCTCTTCTGGCACATCTGAAGAAAATACTCATCTTCGGTTCAAGTTATTGTCTTACTTGCAGTGATTCATACATTCTACTTTCCAAACTGGCAGGAAACCTTATATGGCTTGTTTTAGCCTTTCAATTCTGCCTGACACTGCTTGACACTATCTGGTTGGGCAATAATTTATCTTATGACTGAGAATTTTTTATGTCTTGCTACTTTTAAATGTTTTCTATTAGAAAATTAAAATCTGTCTCACTGGCATTAAAAGTATTATACCTTGCTCTCAATTTACATTTGGTTAAAATCTGCGAACTACAACTATTCAAATTTCACACCTACCACTGACATACCTACACAGGACAGACTAAGCAACTTGCTAAACAACTTAAGGCTGGAAATCTGAGAAGGTCTTTTTTTTGTTCATATGAACATATTAACATTAACATAGGATGGACATATACATTGCTGAGCTAAATAGTTGCAGAGCATGGAGACACTTCTGATGTTTAGTGAAACCGTCAAGGACTACAGATAACAGTGTGCAATCCTGTGATTTAGCTCAACTCTTTTTAATATAAGATTGATGTATGAAACCCAAAAAGCAACAGGTCCCATGTTATGCCCATGCAAATGCCACAAAATCTTAGGAAGATTTCATTTATTATTACCTTGTTTTCATGTAACCCCCAAACCTACTCCTGTTAACTGTGTAGTAGTGCTTGTTCCAGTATCTTCCGGACCTGTCTCCCCTGTTAATCCACATTCCCAATTGCTGGGTAAATTGAGTTTGTCATCAGCTATCTGATAGGTGCTTCTCACTTCTTTGTTAGCCCTTGTTAAAAACAGTAAGTTCCCTCAGTCCCAAACGCTGCTGGAATTCTCCCCTTTCTTCCTTTTCATCCTTATTCCATTTGCCTAAATTAATCATTGCTATGACAGTGCAAAATGCTTCACTTCGAATGGCTCAGCTAGTGGATATATTGTAAATTTTCACATTAGTCTCTCCCAATCAACTACCGTTTGTCTCCACTTTCCTAATTTAATTTTTCTCCTCTTTTTAGCCTATTTCTCTGTCCATCTGAGACTATGCAGGTCTTAATACACTAAGTCTTGAGACATTTGTGTTCTTAAAGTGTCACATGAGATGAAGATATGCATGGAATTGGATCCAAAATACTAACTTTAGATATAGCTCCATTATCAGTTAAGCTGGTGTGAGGGTGGACTACCAAGGGAAGGGGTGGCTTCTTTCCCTCTCTTCCCCCACTGCACACTCCCTCAGCTTTGTCAGCAATCATATGACACATACAAACACCATTGTTTTTATCAAGCAAATCAACTCCCTCCTGTTCCTCTCAAGGCCATCTAAATAATCAAATTTGCATAGCGAAGGCCCTGAGAACACGTAGCTGGAGCCAAAGGACAGAATGGGAGCGCCTTTTTTAGTAGGAAATATATTAAAGAGAAACAGGCAGTATTACAAAGACTTTTCTTGTTTTTTTCATCCCCAGACCTACCAATTTCAACGCTTTCATCACTTTCTCACAATCACTTCATTCATTTAAGCATACAAGCACAGACATTTCATATATGAGTACTCTCACTGGGTATTATACTGTCAATTGCTGTTTTCCTTTCACTCACAATGAATGAAGATCCAAATCATCTCCATACTGTTTGTTAAAGAATAGCTTAAAACTACTTTTTAATGGCCACTGAATCAAGGGAAGGAATCACAGAACGTTTTGGGTTGAAAAGGACCTTAAAGATAATCTAGTTCCAACCCATCTTCCACAAGCAGGGATGCCTTCCACTAGACCAGGATTTTCAAAGACACATTCAACTTCATCTTGAACAGCTCCAGGGGTCATCCATTTCTCTGGACAACCTGTTCCAGGGCCTCACCACTCTCACAGTGACTTTCTTCCTGATATCTGATCTAAATCTACCCTCTTTCCTAGGAAAACCATTAGCCCTTATCCTATACTTACACTACCTGAAACAGGGTCCCTCCCCATCTTTCCTGAAGATCTCCCTGGAGCCTTCTGTTCTCTAGACTAAATAACCCAAATTTCCTCCATGCATCCTCACAGCATAAGTGTTTCAGCCCTCTGATCATCTTTGTGGTCTTGTCTGGACTCGCTGCAACTGATCCATGTCTTTCTTATTCTGGAGGCCCCAAAACTGGATGCCGCACTCCAGGTGGAGCCTCGTGAGAACAGATTAGAAGAGCAAAATCACCTCCACTGACCTGCTGGTCTTACTTCTTCTGATGCAGCCCAGGGTACAACTGGCTTTTTGAGCTGTGAGCACACATTACTGAGTCATATTCCATTTTTCATTCACACTCTCAAGTCCTTCTCCTCAAGGGCTGCTCTCAATCCACTAATCACCCATCTTGATCTCCTGATGGATTATTTTACATTTTAAAAGGATGACAAAATAACGTACTTTTCAAGATTAAGCAGGACACACTTAACCTTCAATTAGCTATAGTGTGCTATCCACTCATGGTTTCTTTTGGGTACTTCAAATTATTCATGCTCAAATAAAGTTTGAAAACATTTTTGATATTTGGATTTGTTTCACCTATCTTTTTCAATCCAAATTTCAGGTGTCTGTTCTAGTCATATATGTTTGGTTTTAGAATGCTAAAACTAATAGAAGTATCTCCACTGAACTTTTTCAATTTTTATTAATGAATCTCTGGAGGTTGTTTGATGGCTCAACAATTGTCTCATTATCTCTGTTTTGAAGATAGTTGCTTGATCAATATTTACCATGATTTCTGTGTTCTTAATCAAGCCAGAAAATTGCAATTTTTTTGAAAGAGAACCTGGTCACATAGTTTTCAAGCAATTAATATATTTAAAAATTGAGATTTCATTCAGAAACCAAACAAAATAATAATAGTTTTTCTTTTATTTACATTAAGTTGATGGTATCAACCAGTTCAGTATCTTCAGATGCAAAATTATCGTTTGGCTATATAATTTTCACTGTCAATTAATGAGATAAAGAAAAGAATATAGTAACATCATATGATAAAATGACATGGCTATGTCAAGTCTTGTCTTCTCTAAATCTCTGTTTGAATACCTTCAAAATGCAGTGGTAAATGAGAAAGTTATAACATCAAGACTGCTTTGGTTTATTTGATTCTATTTTGTTCACTGTCCTACTACACTAGCAAAGAGGTGTTCCCCCCACAAAATAATTTGAGATCTTTTTTTTGTCACATATATAAGTGAATGGCAGCTTCAAAATATTCCATCTTTATCATGATAATGGTACTTATGCCTAATTCAGTCCCTGCATTTAAAATTAAATGTAAAAGTATTTAAAAACTGTGTTAAAAGGTAGCATTTTAAAATATATTTTACCTAACAATTTGTAGCAAGCCGCATTTTTTTTCCTAATAAAGTTACAGGTTAGCATGACATAAACAAATATAAACCTGGTAGTATTTACAGATGAACCTGAAAAATGTATTTGAATAGAACATTATTAATTGAAAGCACTTAACATTCTTTTCGTCTTTTTAATTCAAATAAATTTGCTTTTAAAATGAATTTTTAATTTTCAAGGATTTCTGAAGTAGCTGTCAAAATTTTTCTCTTATGAATTTCCTCACTGTTCAACTGCCATGATATATATTGGTGCAGTTCCCCATTACCTAACTGTCTTTAGACAACTCCAAAGCTTCTCCTACAATCAAATGGCTCTTCTGTTTTCTGGGTCTTTACTTAGTCAGATCCTGCAATCGTAATTAAAAAAGCAGTATTGAAGCTCTCTGACTTGTACTCGAGGAAAAAGTAAGTAATAGTATACCCAGTTTTCAAATTCCAGGCACTCAGCTCTGTTTTATAATGTCTGTGATTTATACATCCTCTGAGAATAGCTTGGCTCCCTTGATAAGCTTCAGTAAACTAGATTTCCAGGTGTTCTGAGACCCACAGCTGCTTCTGTGGAGAGACCTAAAAAAAAATAGATTCTATTAATTCAGCAATTAGAGGTAAGAAGCCATAAAATTCTCAGAAGTCACACCAAGTCCTGTCACTGGTTACTAGTGGTCCTCAAATAGGTGGCCGTGCTGAAGTATGTCAGGTAGGTCTAGAATTCAAATGAGCCAGTATTATCTAAGAAACACCCTCAATATTTTCAGACAAAATGCTGTACAGTTGTATTCTAGAAATATTTTCAGATTCTATTCTTTGTTTTATAAGAAATAAAATTAAAAGAAAAAAAATGAACAAAATTCCACATGATATATGAGAAAATAACGATGGCAAATCTTGGCTCAAAAAGGTCCTAAGAGTTTGTGAGCACAAATGGTGTTAAGTGTGCTAAGTCATTTTTTTTATCTTGGGCTATAAACATGTTGGTGTCAAACTCCAGATTTTCTATCTTCCTTGCCCTTTTTATCCTCGAGAGAGTTTGCCTGTTCTATATTTAAAAAATTAAGATCTGTTTTTAATATATTAGATCAGACAGGGTCATTTCCACTGACTATTTTTCTATTCATTTTGAAGTGAAAAATTTACACCTTCTGTAAGTGCACCTGAAAAGAAAATTAAACTCTCTACTTGGGACAGTGAAGTAAAAGGGAATGTGAAAAGGAAAAAAGGATCAAAATAAATATCGAGATTCCAATTACTTCTATAAGTTCTTCTGTTTCTTGTAAATAAATTTTAAAAAATGAAAAAGTTTAATGAAGTTTTATGACTGAGGCGAAAGCAGCTGATAAATTGATAGATCTCTTATTACTCTAGTTAAAGGAAACAAGCCATATTTATGTTCCAAATACCTTCAGGCAGCTGGAGGTTAGGTGGGAGAAGTTACAGTATGTTAGAATTTGAGATGGCTTTGAATCTCTATATTTAGCCAGCTTCTCTGAGTTGCTTCCAAAGAGTCCAAGTGTTTAGAATATGTTTTACCTGACTAGAAAAAACAAAGTAATTTCTTTAGTCAATGCACATACCTAAGTCTCAGAGTGCTCTGCCTTTCTTTCATTTGCCAATCCAGAAGGGCCTGAATATCTCGTTTGTTGTCTCTGTCAGCTCTGTCAAAATGTTTGAGAAACCCTAGGCTGTTTCAGGCCCCTCTAGGTGCTTGTATAGAGTTGGGCCCTCAGTGCTGCTTTATGGTGTATGGAATTTCCGTCCAGGTTACATTGATAGTAGTGACTATGGCCAGGACTATTGAGCAAACATAAATTTTTAGTGCTATTTTTAGGTGTTGTCGGGCACCTACTTGTCTTCATCTGTCCCATAAAAGATTAAGTCCTATTTTATAAATGCCAGGTCCACAGAAGTGTCTTGAGTTCTCTACATATCTCAAAGAGCATATTTAGACAACTGTATCCTAAGATTGCAGAAATAGGACATTAGACCCTTAATTCAGATGTTCACACCTACATTTAGACATTTAGTTATCTTAATTTCAAGGTGAATCTATCTATCTATCTTATTTTTCTTATTTTTCACATTTTTCTTCTTTAGAAGTACAAATTTTACTTGTCAGTAAATGTTTTGCAATTTATTAGCTATCTTCTGGTGTTTTCAGTTAGAATGGAAGACAAAGCATAGCCATGGGCATTGTCACACTAATAATTCAATACCTGCTGATGAAACAAACTTCAAAATATTACATCATAACGTTCAACTTTAATGACCAAACTGAAATTTTTGAGCGATATTTATAGTACTATACAGATTTGCAATACATTTACTGCTACATGAAACAATGTTTTGTATATTTCTGAATATGACTGCCTTGCGTAGATTCATCAGGGCAATAATATGTAAAATTATACTAGATGGAACTAAAATAAAATCTAAAATAAAGATTCAAACACAGGGAACAAACAAACAAAAAAGCTTGAGAATGAATAATAAAAAAATCTCTCAAGTGCAGGACAAGATAAATGATGGAATGTGTCACCAGAAAAATCTCAGCAGCTGCAATATTTTGCCATCATTTACTTGATAGACCACAGATCAAAAACTTGTATATCAGCATGTCAGATAATTGCATTTGAAGTTTTCCCTGCCTTTGATAAACTATAAAAACCACATAGAATGAGTTAAAGACAAGAGTTTTCCTTCAAATCCTTTCATATTTCAAAGATGCAGTATTACCAGGTATTTTACTTAATGAAAATTTCAGTAGCATTTTGTCCCCAAGCAAAATGCTTACGAACATATTTCTGATTGAGGTGCACTACCCATACATAGTGATCATGCTATTTACTTCATAATTCACTTTGTTCCATCCTTTTTTTTCTTTTTCCTAGCTTTGACCACTGTGGTCACTCTTTTGCACCACCCATCTTTCTTTTTCTTTTTCTTTTTTTTAATTTTTAATTTCCTGGTTTTTATTAGGAAGTTAGTGATTCAACACAACATTTATCACTTCTAGTTTTTAATAATGCCGTGAACATTCTAGTCTTTGCAGAACCCTGTTGTTTGGGCTTTTCATGCTGCTAATTCTATTTAAGTTTTAAGAATGGATTCAGGAAAGCACATTGCTATTTGAATTAAGCAATAGGTGTTGAATGCAATGGGATTCATAATTTGCTTCTTCATCTTTTCTGTATGTGTCAAAAAACTTCCATAACAAACTGATATTTTCTAATGTTAAGTGGGACCTTCTTCTTCTTCTTCTTCTTATTATTATTATTATTATTATTATTGCCATTACACAATCATATGAATTTCAAGTTCGACTTCCAAACTGACAGAACATTCTCAGCTTCCTTAGCTGCTTTCCTTTACATCTCAGACATTATGCAAATTATGAGTGTGAATCCTCTTGTCAGTGAGGTGAGCACCTGGCAGCAAAGGTACACCTCTTTCAATGTCCAGCCTTTTTTGTGTGAAACTATCAGGAATTTGGTTGTTTGATAAAGTCTCTCTGAACGAAAGTCACTCCTAAAGTAAAAGGCTGATTCTCCCAGCACCCAGGGAGAGAGATTATGAGGTTTGTGCACATCTTTCTCAAACAGAACTCCAGACCAGTCACACGTGTTACAGCAAGATAACCACATGTGGGACTCACATCTGTAAGCCTGAAGCAATCTTTTTATCTATCGTTATTTTAAAAAGCTGCCAGAACTTTTACAGCCTCCCTGCAGTAGTGTACCTAGCCAAAACAGAAATGGAGTGTTTGGATGACAGACATACAGTTACAAATTGCATGCTTGAAGATGGTTCTCACAACACCATTCTGAACCTATTTCCAATAAAGGGGACATGGATAAGGCTTTTTGTAGCCCAGAGTTATAGTAATAATTCCCATAGAGCTTCCTACTCATTTTCCTCTTACTTCTAAAAGAAACAAAGTATTTCCTTTATTTATAATGCTAATGTACACTGAAAATTGAAATACAATACTGCATTCTCAAGTTTATCTGTTATAAATGTTTCAAGTAATTAATGCTGAATTAATGTTAGAAATCTGTATGACATCTTCACTAATTCCAAAAGAATTTTTTTTGGATTAATGATAATATGGTAAATATCAAAAGAATTAATAATGATTAGGATAATATTTTAAAGTGCCATCCTCACTTAACCAGAAATTTCGTATTTTTTTAGAGAGCTTCCATGACAGGTCTTTATAGTAAGTTACAAATCATCATTATTTCCTTTCATATTCTTGTGCTAATATTAATCAGAGTAGCTACTTATGCATATGTGCAGATAGCAGTGCAGTAGTGTATCTTCTAGAATTACAGAGTAATTGAATGTCAAGTGTTATTACAACAGGCATTGTTTTGAGATTTTTCTCTGATGTTCGTGCTTTGCCTTTTTATTTATTTATTTAAAAATCTCCTTTTTCTCCTTTGTAATCTGGGTTTGGATTTGAAAAAAAAGGCACATCAAAAAATCAATATAAAATTATATATCATAAAATATATAATAAAAATATCAAACTAAAGTTTTCAGTAGAAACTTGCTTTAAAACCTAACAAATTAAAAGGAAACCAGCTTGCAGAGAACAGAGTGATTTAGAGAGCCCAATCTGAAATATCCTGAGGACAGCTGTAAGGAGCGGAGTGCTTCACTGCTTATCATTTTCAAAATCCTGGTAACAGAGAAGGTGTTTCAAGCTGGTTACCCAAGACCATAGGACACCTCGAATATCTGCACATTGGAAAGTAGGCAGGCACGCTCCCTAGCAACCTGATAAGTTTTGCTTCATGGCAGCTAATGCTCTCCAGGCAGTTCCTAGGAACCGGCTGGGGAAGAGCCATGGAAGAGCCATATGCTTCCCAAGAATCAGTGCAGTAGTAATTCTGTTTATGGGGAGAAAAGAGTTTAGCTGTAGGTGTCAATTAGAAAGAAATGCTCTGCCACTTTTCTTCAGGGGCAAAGGAAATGTTCTACTGTATTTTATTTTCTAATGTAGGTGTAGCCATTACAAAAGTCTGCGAATTCTTAAAATTCAGAACAACATTTATTTAGACCATTCATCCTTCCTCATTCCAGAAGTGTGTTTTAGAATATCATGTTGATATTATATAAGTTCTTAAAGAGATTTGGAATTACACTGTGCAATTGCATTAGTAAAAAAAAAAGGTTATAAAACATCTCATTAAGGCCACAGTTTTCAGGTATTTGTACAAACAAATAGGTACTTTTGCCAGTACTAAATTATTTACACAACGTATTAGACACGATATTTTGAGCCATTTAACTATTCAAAATGCTGAGGGAAAAGTGAAGGCACAAACCCTAATTTCAAGTTTTTTGGCTCTCCTAGCTATTAAGCAATGGCATGAAATGGTAAAAAAAACCCACAAATCTTTAAAAGAGTGATAACTTTCAACTACTTTTATTATTACCGTTTAAAGAGAAAAAAAATTCAATTTCAAAACTAATGTCAGTATTTCAAAAGTTGTGTAAATAAGAGTCCCATCAGTCATGCAATAAGTGAGAGTATCATCAATTTGACAATAATTAATCCCTCCACGGATCATGACATTTGCTTATCTCGGACTCATTAAGTCAAGAGCAAAGCATGCCAAACCCACCTGGCTTTCTGTCCTCAAGAGCAATTAAAGATCTTCAGAAAACTAAGTCATTGAAAGCAATTAATGAAACTACAATGTAGGGTGGTGTTTTGGGGCTTTTTTCATGAATCACACTGTTAATTCCACTTACATATTTGGCACATCACAACAATAATTTTTTCCTCTCCTTGTGATTTTCCATTTTGGCATGGGTGACAAAGCTTTGATTCTCACAGGACCTTCTCTGAAAATTGTGGTCTGTCTCTTGTGGCTTGTCACTCCCAAGTCTCCTGTGGCACTCGGCTCTCTGAAGACAATTTCAGAGATGGGATGGTACGCTTGTATGGTAACTTCACTGTGACACATGTGTATACAATCCTCTGGGAATAAAGTATCCACAGCCATTTCCTTTGCTGAAAGAAAACAGCACATATAAATGCAAACAAAATCCAGAACAGTAAAAGAACAGTAAAATGTACTGCCTGAAAGTTTTACCTAAATCATCTTCTTACCTAAACCATCTTCTTAATAAAATTTCTAAATAAAATACTCAAAATATGGCAGGTAATTAGAGATTATTCTTAATTTTGTCTGCATTGGAACTGCTGTCTAAAATTTTACAGCAACTTAAGTGAAAATCCTGACAATTCCAAGAGAAAACACTGAAATTAAAAATTCCTGCTCATCTCTAATACACAGCTAACCACTATTCATTTTCACGTTACGTTCATATGAGAACTAAAATTAACTTGCAACAGTTGAAGAAGAGGAAATAGAATAAAAAATATTTTAAATACCCGTTCTAAATCTGTGTTAAAGGAGACAGAAGAGGTAGAAAATGCACAGAAAAGATTAAGATAATTTATGTATAAAAGAATAAAAGACACCAAGAAGATTAAATTTAGTCTTTTCTGGCAGTTTCATAGCAACAAGTTAGAGATAGAAAAGGCCTATTAGATTATTCATTTCATCTCTCTGTCAAGGCAGGATTTTCTCCAACTATATTTTTTTCCTGTGCTTTGTCCTGTCTAGTGTTGAAAATGCTAAATGATGAATCTTCTACCACTACCCTTAGGAGACTATTCCAAATCCTATTACATCTCCCTGTCAGAATATCTACAGATATTCAGTCTAGACTTTCCATTTGTTAATCTTACCTCTTTACTTCTAGGATAGCTTGTTTTCCACATATAATAATTTCTCTTATTTTCTCTCCCTCTCTGTCTTGCTATCTTTCTCATCCCCTTTAGTTTTTGTTTAACTCTTTTATTTTTTAAAAAGAGCTTATAAAAGAGTTAAACTCTTTATTTTTAGATTAGTAATCATTACTCTGAAGTCATTCCCTCCATCTCCCTGTACTTCTTTTACGTCTTTTTCCTGAACTCTGTTATTTTTCTGTTATTTTTCCTGGTAATGATATCTAAAATTTGCAGGTATGTAAGACAGTAAACTGTAAACCAGTAGAGGATGAACCATAGAAATTTAATTTAAACTGCCTCCTTTCAGGAACTAGGCAAAGAATAGAGTCATGATACTTCAGGAAATGCAATTTATAGGAAAAGAAAAGCTAATGTAGCTAAACACAGAAAATGTCATATAGTTATTAAAATATTTAATTTTGATATTTTCAACACACAGTAAAACTATTGGGAGAGGATCAATCAAACCTAAATCCCTTCTTAAATGTTTTTGTAAGAAAAAAAGAAAAAAGAATCTTTAGAACCACTAGAAGGAGGTTTACTTGGAAACTGAATATAATTTTGAAATAATTTACAAAAATATTTTTAAGAGTCTCTTTCTTTTATCTTGTGATTTTAATTATTGCTTTCATCATAAATTAATATGAAAGTACACTTATGACTTCTTACATCTATCTATGTATATGAATGGTGTATAAAATCAAAGTTTAGACGCGATATCAACTTTTCAAAGGTAGCTTTTTTCCATGTGGATGAATCTTTTTTTCAATAAAAATTCCTGCAATATTACAGTTTCAGTGAACCTGTATGTGTGATAAAACTACAAGCTAAAACAAAACCACAGACAATATATGTGCCTAAAGCTAATATAACTGATATATTTAAATGTACTGTTTTCATCATATTAAAGATAAATTATCCTTCTAGAAATGATTTAATAAATCCTTTCATATATTTGCCATAATTCTACTAGATGTTATACATTTTGATGAATTACATATTGTCAGTGTACTAGAGTGGTCATAGAAACCAGATACCCACATATCTATGAAATGGCTGAACTGTAAAGTAAAGACATGAAAGAACTTTCTCAGATAGGGTAGAAACACTGCAGTGAAATGCAGATCAAAATTAGACACTGTCACTTAATAATGAGGTCAATGATTTAAAATTCCAGACAGATAATTAGTTCAGACTAGTTCTTTATATAGTCTTAAGCAGCTGTTAATACTACGATTTTTCAGTCAGGTGAAGGAAAGGTTTTGATAATGACATGATTAAACACAATGAGCACAATGAGGACATCTGAATTTATTGCCAACAAAAATGTTTCCACGTTCTGCTGTACTGAGAAGCACAGTGGCCTCTATTTAATTCAATGAAAGAAATCATGATAGTGATCTAATCCCATTATTTTCTTTCCATGGAGTGGATTAGAGACTGCAAAGGATTCTTAGGGGTTTTGCGTGGCTGGGTTTTTTTTTTTTAAAGATACCTTGAAGTGCTTAAAAAGAACCTTTTCTCTTTTTTAATACATTGTGGTATTTTAGTAGTATAATTCAATGGAAACTTCATATTGGAAGCAATATATTAACAGGGGAATTACTAGAAAATATCTTGGTTGAACTGACTGTAGAAATGTGTGTGCACTGACATCCAATGTACTTCTCCACAACAAAATTTTGGTTTAAAAATGCACTTCTGAATTGAACATTTGACCTTAATTTAATAATTGGCATCTCTTTTTCTATCATCTGATTGCTCTGAATAGGCTAACGTGTGTTATTTTCTGAATTTAGGTTTTATGTCTTGTTGATATTGTAACATGGGATGACATCTTCTACTTGCCCTCTATCTTTCTTTTTTCTTTTTTTAAATATTTTTTACAATTTCCTGAGTTGTAAGGGACCCACAGGGATCATTGAAGTCCAGCTCTTGGCTCTGAATAAGACCCAAGAACCACACCACGTGTCTTCAAGAGTTGTCCAATTGCTCCTTGAACTCTGGCATGGTATTCATGACGTTCAAGCTGGATGCAAAAGAAAAGTTGAGATTCTCTGTTGACAAGAATACATTTAAGTTTTCAGTCAGAAGTTTTCTTCTCTAATAATGTGCTGCCACTGCCAGCAGACTATTTTTCAAAAATATTTTTCAGATGGCATAAAAACTGTTTAGGTCACCCAAATAGCAGGTCTCACTAACCATCTCAAGTTATGTGGTATGATCAAGCTGAGAGGTGACACCCTCAAATCAATATTTTTTGATAGAAAACTATGGTCTATACTACTAATTTATCTTCTTTAGTGCAGCTGTTGTTAAACTTGAAGCCTTCTTTTTCAACACCAGTTTTTCACTAGTTTTGCTTTTCCGTTCTCCTAACCAGTGTAGAAACAATGGCCCAGTTGCTCTCTTTTGCCTATCCATAGGTTAAGCCTTGAGTAAGTGTACAGAGAAATGACTTACACTTAGAAGAGACTTAGGAACAGGTGTCTAAAACTGAAGCTGTAAACAGTTCTAGTCATTTCTTAAACAGAGTAGAGGCAAAGGAATGGAAATGGCTGCTTAAGGCAAACGGGAGAAAGATTCTTTATTGCCTAATTCTAAACACTTAGTTTCAAAATGACGCCATTCAACTGCACAGAAATAAACAGAAATTCTTGTAAACTGTTTGACCACCTTTTACATGTAATAATATTTAATCCTTCTTAACAGAATGTCATGATGAGCTATGTTGCCTTTGCTAATCAAAGGCAAATGTCATGACTGCAGCATATCTTTTTCAGATTACTTAATAAGTCTAAAGAGTTTGACATTTCAACAGATTCTGCATTCTAAATATATATATTTTTAAGTAGGAATGCAGGAATGCAGAAAATGACAAAAACAGTAAACCTTTTACTAAGAATATAGAAATATTGAAACCTCAAGGCTTTTTTTCTCTTTGTTTCTTCCCTGTTCCCCAGACCCCAGTACTTCACAGAAAACATAACCCCCCCAAAAAAAAATTAAAAAAAAGTTTGTGTTTTACCAGGTTTTAAAGGAAGTTGTTAGTGTGGGATTTTTCTATAAATGACACTTAGAATAGGAAAATCTGTTGGTGATAAGAGGTGTATTTTACAGCTGAGGTAGGTTTTACTACTCCTTTCCATCATTTAGCACTAATGTTTTTTACCTTTTTTCATCCTTTTCTCAGAAATTTATTCCAATTTACTTCATGCATGTATTTTTAAAGTATCCTAATGTTCAGTCTTCTGTACGGTTCTGATGTGCAATACTGCTCATTCCAACTACTTCTATATAGTTTAGAAAAGCCGAAAAGGAGACCAAACCTTTTTGTTTCCACAGAACCATATCATTTTGTGGCTTCATCTCCATGTCATATCTCTTAGATGATATTCTTTTAGTAATCCAGTCGTTTCCCTTCCATTTCCCTGCTTTTTAAAAAACCTGCATTTTTAAAACACTCTGTATTTCTCCTTAAAATGACAATTTTTAAAAAAATTAAGAATAATTAATTAACCAAGGGGCTTTCAACACATTCTTAAGTTTCTTATCCCCCTCACTCAATTTTTTCTTGTTGAGCACTTCTCAGAAGTGCCTAGGTTTCTATGTGTAGATTTAAGTGTGCTTCATTCAGAACAGGTGGTGTCAAGCGTTAGGAAATATTCCTGAGATTTGTGTGAAGAGACAATCTCTAAAGACTCCTTAAAATGATTTTCAGAAAATAAAACAAGGAAATAAAGGGAGAAGAAAGATTACAATAATCCCATAAAAACTGTACAGTGAGGATATACTGTTCCTCTGGAAAAAAAATAAACACTTGTCTCCACATTATTTGTTAATCCAATATCCTTCACAGAGTCAATTATTAAATCTAGAACTTTGTAAAAGGAAAGTTATATAGAGAATAGTCAGTAAAGGAGAAGAAAGCAAGGACAAGGAAGTTTTGTAAAAGAAATCAAACTGCATTTATAGACTGCCAATAAAGGAGCTTTTTGCACTGTATTGATCAAGCGTTATATTAATAGGGTTTTGTATTTTTTTATGACTAATACCTTGCAACAACAACAACAAAAAAGGATACAGAAGAAGTGAAAAAATTATCAGAAAGTACAATAAACCCAAAACACAACAACTTCCCTACTAATTTATTATAATCATTTTGAGGACAAAACATTCAAATCTCTGGTTGTAATAATAATGTTTTTAAATGAGAGGAGGACATATTTTAATTATTTTGTTTTCTAAAAATACTAAACAAAAACCTGGAAAGCATGCAGGAAATCTATATCTATATTAAAAACATAAAGTTATTCTTATATTTTGTAAAACTTTATAATTAAGAGAGTAAGGGGAGGTCCTTATTCTCAAAATCCTCTGTTTGGGGTCGAGATTAGGCAGTGAATTGTTTTGTGCTCTATACCTACAGGAAAAGTGCAAGACCTAAAGTATGGTTACTCTATTTTGTATATAATTGAGAATTAATTAGTTTTATAATTAAAGAATTATTATTCTGCAAGATAATAAAACATTACAAAACAAACAAGACCAAGACAGCCTAAAGGAAATTCTGATGCAATTTATGAGGACTACAGTGAAGTTTCTTGCAAATGTGTGGACAAAAAACCAGACCTTAATTTTTTGTAATCTAGGTCCTTCTCAGCAATACCATAATTCTAGATACATTGCCTAAAATAAGAGTTTTCAAATAAAAGGAAAAAAATTAATATAGGAATAATTTAAACTTTTTTTTTTGCTTGTTTGACAGTCTTAATTGTAATATTCATATTCCCTTCTACTGTCTTTCTTCCACTTTGACAAGAAAACAGTTCTATTGACTTAACTCATGCAAGCAGTTGTCAGCGACTTATGAAGCACTTCAGATATCCTGAGAGTAGCTGGTCACAGCACTAACTATTTGACCAAAAAATATATTAACCTTTAGCAGTCACATTTATTTTGGGACAATTATTTTTGTGGCCATATGAACTAAGAAAGCCTAAGCAATCTGAACCCTGCCCAGTGTGTAGAAAGGATGACCAAAAATGGTCTTTTATTCACTAAGTTCTTCATTTTTCTATCAGGCAATTCCACTGTGCAAGTAATTCCACCATGTTGTAAGTCAAGCAAGCAGAGCAGATCAGTTTGGCTGAACAGGAAATTCCTTGTGGAGCTCCCAATGAATAGGAAATTTTATGATTTCTGAAAGCAAGATCAGTAGTTACAATGAATTTCAGAATCACTGTTCATGGATGCAGGGTGAAGACATGAAAGACTAAAACTCAATTAAATGTTAAACTGGCCAGTCTTGTATCAGGTAATAAGAACAGCTTTTTAAGGTATGTTAATAGTAATAGTAGGTCTAAAGAAAACATTGGACTGATTCTTGTTGAAGACACTTACCTGACTAATGGGGGTGAAGAAAAAGTGGAGGTATTCAATATTTTTTCTTTTATTTCAGTCTTTAAAAATATTGATAGTGCTTGGGCTGCCTGATCCCCTGAGTCAGAGGAATATGAGTGTGGGAACATTGGTGTTTCCATTTCATTTGTGGACAGTGAAACTTTCAGGGAACAGCTGTATAAGCTGGATATTCTTAGGGACATGTGGACATGGGGTTTGTCCCTGAACACTGAAAGGGATAGCAGCTGTCATGGCTGGACCCCTCTCGATCACCCACCAAAGTTTTTGGGAGCCTGTGGACATCCTGATGACTAGAATCTGATCAATGCTATTCCAGTCTACAAAAAGAGTGTGAGGGAAGTCCCAGGGGACTACAAGCTTGTTAGTCTAACCTCACTTCCTGGAAAAATTAAGAAGGTTGTTCTGCGTGCTAATGAAAGACATTTAAAGAATAATGCAGTCATTATTCAATGGATTCACAAAAAAGGTCCTTTTAAACCAATTTAATATCCTTCTATGACAAGATCATGCAAGTAATGGATGAAGGGAAGGCAGTGGATATAGTTAATCATAACCTTCTTCAAATGTCTGTTTTCAAAGTTAAATATTATAAACTGGAATAGCAAGACATAAATTTGAAATGAACATGCCAGCACTGGTTCCTTGTTAATTGTTCCTTATTATTGAAAAGAAGTTATTCTCAAGAGCAACAGACACCACCAGCTGATATAAGAAACCTAATTCATTATTAGTATGTATCCCTCAGTTTTGCTTGGAGGAGAGTATGCTTTAAATATATTTATGGATACAAGGTACCAAAAAATGTAAGACACAGTCTTTTCCTTTTCAAAAAGGCTCAATGCAGTTCTCATTCTATATCAGCTGGTCCATGCTATTAATTGATTTTTCTGGAGCTGATATAAAACAGGACATATTTCAGATTTTTCTGAATTATTCCTAGAAATTAAATGACAGCAATGACATGGTGGCTGAGAATTCTAAAACAAATAGGACATAGATGTAAGTTTGGACTCTTTCTTTGCTTTTATGGCTGAAGTTTTCTTCATTAAAGGCAAGAAAATCACAGCAAAAATAAAATATAGTTGCATGCAAGAACTCTAAGTAAGAGTTAGAAATATTTTCTATGGGAAGAATGCTCTTTTTCCGTATCTTTTATTTTTTGATGTTTATCCTAAATGCATCTGACATTCATGCACAATCAGATGCTAAATCATACCCTCACATCAATATGATTGTATATCTTAACCTGATTAAGTCAGTTTTCACATTTTTCCTGAGAGGGACACAAGGAGGTCAATTGCTTGTCAATTTAGACTGTTACTAACAGACAGTTTTATGAGAAGGAGCAGCATCAGTGGCCTGCTTTGTCTCCAGTTAAATTAAATTTATAAGTTTATTTTCAGAATAAAACATATTCAGCAGCTCTAAAAAACAGAATAGCCTGGTTATAATGCCAATAAAAACACTGACTGTTATAATAACTTAAAAATGAGAAGTAATAATAATAAGGTTAGAAATAAAAGCCACCTGAATTGAGCTGTTGGGGGGACTTAGGCTTTTTTTGTTGTTTTGGTTTGGGTTTTTTGTTTGTTTTGTTTTGGGTTTTGTTGTTGCTGTTTGTTGTTGTTTTGTTTTGTTTTGTTTTGTTTTCCCCTTAGTCTACTGGTTTTCAGTCTACTGGTTTTCAGTCATCTGTTAAATATTTGTATTTTAAAAAAAAGGGGAAAGAAAGATCAATTTCTTCTATTCTAGATTATTTTTCTTCAATAAATACTTCATCTCCAACTTCCTTTTAAAACGATATTCTATAAAGGAAGAATCTGACTAAAGAGATGTGAATAAAAAGACAAGTAACTATGCATCTTCAAAAGTCTCTAGATGAGATCCAAGTTTTAGTTATGGTCAATTTAAGATTACATGGATTACATTCAGAAATGTCACTACACTTGTGACTGTCATTGAAAAAGAGTATGTTGATTAAGATTGTTTTTGCATAATGAGATGTAGGATTCTAGGTCTCACAGTGAGAATTCGAATAAATCTGCTCCCTAGGTTATTCTAGTTTTTCTGTTTTATTGTAGTTATTCTAGTTACAAGACCTGAATTGCAAAGCAGTAAGTTTTCATTTGCCCAGTCTGGGAAAGCGTTTGGCCACTTGTTTCCTGGAGACTGGAAATGTTCTAGGATGGCCCGATTTAGATGTAGATCCATACAGAATAGTCTGCATTGGCTTTTAGAACAATCTGCCAAAATTAAAAATAAGGCCTTCCTGTCTCCTGTCCCATTTACCTAGAAAAAGGCAGTGACTCCAGTGTGATTTCAGGGAAAGTATCACCTAAAGTATGATGAAATTCAAGTGAGGGTAGAGATGATAAAATCCTGTGTCACTGTTCTCTCTCTCTGTCTCAATACAGATCTTGTGAGCTGAACTCCAGCTTTGTCCAGTGAAGTAGACCTATCAGATATGTAACACGGAGAGAACTGCACACTCTAAGGACAATAGGTTAGAAGCTCTGAAAAAATAGTGTAAATGGGAAACTAAAAAGATTATAAAAGGGATTTATGAGAACCATTTCAAAGCCTTTATGTGTGATAGCATCTTAGCACACCAGAATCTTGAAATTGTATTTTCCAGGGGATGGGGCTGAAGAAAGAAAATGGATTTGTCTAAAGTAAAAGGTTACTGGAAGCATTATACCATCATTGCAAGTTAGAAAGAAATTACCATTTTTTAAGGGAGATTTAGACAATTATATAAAAAAACAGATTCTGTAATATTTTGCCAACAGTATGATAAGATATGACTTTTAGAGGTGAGCTTTGTCTTGTTTA
This sequence comes from Machaerirhynchus nigripectus, assembly GCA_013397975.1. Taxonomy (NCBI): domain Eukaryota; kingdom Metazoa; phylum Chordata; class Aves; order Passeriformes; family Dicruridae; genus Machaerirhynchus; species Machaerirhynchus nigripectus. The sequence goes on from VZRQ01011087.1 coordinate 129,196, forward strand.
ATGTTAGATATCCAAAATATATCATACAATCACCTTTAGGAGAAAGAGGTGTAATGAGATGAGGATACACACGTCATATACCTGTTTCAGTTTTTTCTCTTACAGTCTAATACATTGTGAGTGTCTATTTCATTCTAATAACGAGGAGATTTTAGCATATGTAATTCAGATTATGAACTTTTAGACATCCAGCTTAAGGCAGAATAAGTCCCCTTCTACAGCTGACCTCTCAGTATCCCTTCTGGTTCTGTTTTATATCCTTATGCTATTTTAAATCAATTTTCAGGATTAATCCAACTTATATTTTGTCATTCAGTGCAAATCTACCTACTCTTCATGACTGCTCACTATATACAAACTCAGTAACAAATGACATTGCATTTTCAGTTGGCTGAAACTGTTAAACAGATATTTACTCATTGTAAACAACAATAGCATCCTCAGCTTAGATCCACTAAGAAAGCATCCATTTTAAAGGATTATAGATTTTCTCAAACACATATTTTTCACTGTTGAATCATGGTGTATTTTCAGTGTTAGCTGTGGTTTGCAGAATGCGAGCTCTTTATTTAGATAACACAGTTACAAATTAGGGAAAATGAAGCCTGCTGTTGCCTGTCTTAGCTGGAAGAATTTTTCTTTTTAAGCTTAATGATTTGCCTTCACAGATAAAGTTTTTAATTATACCTTGCACTTCTTTGAAGCCCATTAGACACCTAGAAATGTAGCATACTGTAAATATAATTATACTTATGAGAAGTAATTAATCTAATGGATTTTGAGTCTACCTCACCTAGTGAACTGCAACCTGTTCCAATTTATTATGCTGTTTCACAGCAGTAGTACAAGGGGGTAAATATTGTCTTTCATGATAATTTTGAGTGTTTATTAAGGAGATTCCCTGCATATCTCATAGAACTAATTGCAGAAAACTACTTAGTTCAGAAGATCTCATGACTGCTGATATAAGTACAGAAATATTTTAAAATTTTTACTTATTCAGTGGTACACAAAAATCATTATCATCTTTAGCTATGTAGCCATCAAAATTCTGATCTATCCAACAAGGATCCACCTGTTTGGAACAGACTACTGTGTCTTTCCTGGAGTATATGACAAGGTCTTTGTTTTTTTCCTGGAAAAAAAAATAATTTGTTGTCATATCAAACTATTTTATTTTCTCTTATTCCTGTTCTAAAGTCCTTCATCACAACACTCTCAGGCACACGGTGCAATTCTTGAGCTTGTCCTGTTTAGAGCAAGGTGTTGAACTTCAATGATCCTTGCAGGCCCCTTCCAACTCAGGATATTCTATGATTCCAGTGTCCTTTTTTATTTTTTCCCTTAAAAAAGTAATAAATTTCTAAATCTGAATTAATAAAGAGGCTATCATGACTGATTGGGATGGGGGGGACGCTGGAAGGGAGGAATACAATCTACACATTAGGAAATTTTGAAAGCGATTTCAACAGAAGAGTTACACATAGGTTTTTTTATGCATACTTATTTGTCTAATGTTTCTCATAAACATCATTCACTCTTTCAAATGCCTTTTTTTATACTTACAGAGAGTGAGGAAAAATATTTCTCAAGAATTTTTAAATCTTTTTAAATCCTATCCATACTGCTTAAAACTATGAGAAAGAAGATATATATCTCCTCAATTTATTAATAATTTACAGAGAAATATGAAAAGGTTGAACAATATAGTGCTTTACTTTCCTTTTTTAGTTAGAACTATACTTCTGAGCATAGATTTATAGTTACTCTGTTGCCTAACTGGGTTGACAGAAAATCCTTTTCCTTTTGGTCACTGTACTATGCAACACTGGTAACTCTGCATTTCCTATTAGCCTCAGTTTTAACTTTCTTTCCCTTTTTTGTTTCCTGTTGCTGCACAACATTTTCAAGATCTCATGAGTAGCCTGTTGCCTTTGCACAGAGACCAGGACCACAGAGGCAGATTGTGTCTCTGTGCATGAACATGTGCTGTAACCTGATAAATTGTACTTTGAGCTGCTGACAGAAGAACCCAGAATAAAATTTCATTGAGAAGACTAGCTATGCATCATCTTTCTTTCGCTGCGACTGATTTGGTTCACAAAGGTTTGGGGCATGTCTCTATGCAAGGACCTTGCAGTTTTTCATTGCTAGTCCAAACATATCAAGAGATACTGTTTGTGTTGGCTGAGATACACACAATACCATTTATGTAATTAGCTTTGAGATAACGTGCGAGTAAACAAACTGCTGGAGATTTTTACATTGTTAATCTCTGTCAAGTTGAAATCACTTTTTTAGGATTTTCTTGTCAAAACACAACAAATCAACCCCAAATTACTTGCCATCTTTATCTTTGCAAATGTTAGAATGCACACACTTGAAGCTAAAAAAATTTGAGATATATTTATTGCATCTCAAAATCTTACCATGTAATTACGAATAAAAAGGAAGTTTTCAGTAATGGTTTATATAGTAAGTTGTGTATGATAATTTGTGAGAGTTTGTGTGCTATTTAGAAGAAAAGAAAAAAATAATGAAAAAAAAAGACCAGCATAATTTTTCAAAGAGGCTTGTTAAGGTTCTAATTCTGTATCAATTGGTCCTGATGTTAATTGATTTTTTGGAGCTGGTATAAAACAAGATATCATTCAGTTTTTTGCTGAATTCCTAGAAGTTAAATGTCAGTAATGACAAGATAGCTGGGAATTCTGAAGGAAAAAGGACATAGATGTAAGTTCAGACTCTCTTTACTGTTGTTACTTAAGTGTTCTTCGTTAAAGGAGAAGAAATCACTGTAAAAATGAAATTATTAGAAGTTGCATAAGAGCACTAATTTAAATAAAACAAAATTACTGGTCAGTTGTTTTTTTTTCCTTTGACTTGCAAGTCCTTTTTTTCCCTTTGACAAGCAATACCTCAGAACTTCCATGGGCTTTATTATATGCCAGAGATTAGTAAGCCAGAGACATGACTGTAGTTATTATCCCTCTCCTACTGTGGTGGAAGAGCACCCAGAAACATGTATCTCACATCCTTGGATGTAGGTCTGAATGGAAATCTACACTATGGATTGTATACTGTCTTTTGCAGTCTGCTTGGTCTTCCTAAAGAGGAGCAAGTGGGCTTTCCTCAGACACTTCATAGTCTTGAGGTCATGGCTGATGTGCTCTGGACAATATAGACTTTTGTGATTCTGAGCTCTTAGGATAAAGTCTGGAGTTGCAGCCATATGGTTCATTTAATTTTGCCTGTAAACCATTTTAAATCAGGGTTTAGACAGATCTGTACCTGCTACTTTTTAAAAACTTATGCTATTTGAAATGATTGACCTGTTTTTTTTTCCTTTTACGGAAGAAGAACTATTAAACCAAATTTGTCCTCTTTAGTAATAACTCTGTTCTCTACTAAATTTCATGACGGAGTTTTGTTCTGTAATCTGTATTGATTAATTTTTCTCTACTAACTGGGCTGCCATCCTTACAAAAGAAAATTATTCCAGCATGATTATACACAAAAGCTTGTCCAGAATCAGACTTTGTTAAAAGCATGTATTATAAAAAAAAAAGAAGAACAAAGATCAAACCAAACCCAACACCCTTTATGAAACCAGTGTGCTTACATAAAGGATTTGGACAAAAAGACTGCAACATTATTAAAAATAAAGACACATTAAAGAATTAGTTGGAGGAAAAAACCAAACTTTTATGTTTATTATGAAAAAGTTCTCAGGAGCATAATCAAATGCACTGCTGTCAGGGCTAATAAGCTCTAATTTAATAGCGCTGTCACACTTGTAGACAAACCAGTATCCATCACACAAACTACTGTTTCTGTTTCCTCTGTGGAGTCAGAAAGGTACTAGTGAGTGGTGGATAGTGAGGGAGAAAGGTAGATAATTCTCTTTGAAAATCGTACCAGCCATTCAATATGATGACTTTGATTGCCCCATTCTTCCAAAACATCCATTAAGGAATTTTTTTCTTTGGAAACTCTATATAGCATGGAGTTCACTGAAAAAAACCCCCATATAATCAGTGATTAAACTTCAGATAGGTCAAAAAGTATATTTACTGATGAACGCCCAAAGCTTTCAGATTTCTAATTTTCTTTAAAGACTTCATCAGCTTCAAATGCAACAGTTAGCTTCATGAAGTTTATGGGATTTGTTTCTTTTAAGAAATCTGTTTGTTTAAATTGTGTTAGAACTCTCTTTGCCATTGTTTTCACTTGTTTCAAACTTAACCTAGTTTATGTCTCAGTAACTGCTTTCTCTTAACAAAATAGAACCTATCAAATCACTTAATCCAATTTCTTTTATCTAAATAGTATGTAATTTTCCTTGTTTTACTGTAGCTTGATAAGCATAGATCTTTTCACTGTTGTTCTGCCTTGGAGCTACTATCCCCTACAATCTGAAAGGGAAGGTACAACAGGGAGAGGTCAACATGAAAGGCAACAGCTCTTTCATAACAGATCTGTTTACTCAGGTACACTTTTTATGCTTTAAAATTAAAAAAAATTAAATTCCAAGTAATTTAGAAGGTTTCAAGCTATATTATGAAAGGAGAATGAAACTGCAGAGCAATATGAAGTGATGCCAGCTCTTGAACTTACACAGTCAGGTTTTGGTGGCTGCAATCAGAGGACTTCTGAATCAAGAAAATGAGTATTTGGATTACCAAGACATAATGTGGAAGTCATGTAATTCTTAGAAGAATTACAGTTAGAAGTAATAGTTAACTACCTAGAGGGATGATCATGCAAATAAAAGCAATTTTGTTCTCTGAAAATAAGGCCTGTCTTTACTACTATTTTATTTTCAAGAAAATAATCTCAGTTTTACAGACTTTATTTTGCTAACTGGACTAGTCACAAAAACAGTTAATGTGGAAGGAAATTTAGAAATTAGTAAGCCATCTATTTGATTTTTGCCACCATAGAATAAGCAAAGTTCATGTATTTCTCTTGTTCAAATATTTTTAATGGTTTGTCTTGAAAGTATGGGTAACATTTTGTTCCATGTTGGAGAAAAAGAGATCATTGATCTGGAGATATTTGAGTGACTTAAGAAGTATTGCCTTTTTTTTAGCCACTAGCAATGAATGTGAACATGAAAAATTATGGTTTAGTTCAGATTGGTTGTTTGAAATTCCAATTTAAAAAGACAGACTAAGAAAGGAGTCTTGTGGTAAGTTCAATACATTCTCAATTAAAGTTTACAACAAATAATATGGCTTTGGCATTCCTTTTACAGACATTCACTGACTTCACTAAGTTAGGGTCTGGAAAATGTGCCAAATGGAATGTCCTGATTTAGAGACTGACATTTTACCTTTTTCCTTTCTTTTACATTCTGACTACCATTTCTGGACCACAGTTTCCATTGGTTAGAAACTGTGTATGCTATAACTGCTCCACAGCTTTGAACCTTTTCATTGCTTTGGATCTGTTTGCTATTAAGTTGATACACCACCTACAGCTATTGCAATATTAACATATTTACGTTTAAAGATGTTTCCTACTAAGTTGTAAAGCTTAATAGTAATTTTCAAACAGTCCAAGCCATGGGCTTCATTTCAGCATGAATGATTTGTTCCCATTTAGATGAAAGGCAGGTTATTTCAAGTCAAAATAAAGTACAGCTATTCTAGAATAAGACATGTTTTCACATATGCTTGTTCAGAAACACTTCTTCTGGAATAGCTGTTCATAATATCTAATTTGGACTGCCTTCATTTGGTGATTGGTGATAAGGAATACAAAAGAGCAGAATTCAAAGGGACTTTTCATTCATCGTTCTCTTGGGGGAAGAGGAGCAAAGTGACTTTATAGACTTTGTAAAAGCATTGATTCTCAAGCAAGTTTGTATCAAAAAGTGTTTTATAACTTTAACTGCATGAGGTTATCAGAGGATGTTTTCAAGTGCACCAGAAACTTTTAAATCCTTGTTATTCAGTTAACCATTTAAATCCTATTATCAGAGAAATCCATAAATACGACAAATATGACACAAATTACTATTACAGATAATATATTTTTTGTAGCAAATTTAAAAGTTTATGTTACTGGGTACAAGATTTGGGAATGTGCGTATAAAATACGATTTTTTTTTGTTGCAAAATACTAACACGTTTTTTTAAGGCAGACTTTAAAATAAACCTCATCCTCTGAGCCCACTATAAATCTCTATTCCTTCTGCTTTCCAGCTCAATTCTACCAGGCTCTCTTTAGTCAAGAGGGGATTTGACTATAGCTGCAATAAGCTAATTTCCATCACCTGTCCCATTAACTGAATGGATAAACAGGCAGGAAGCAGTCTAGAGCTGGATCTACATATGCTGTGCAATCAAACAGAAACAAGTCCTCAATTGAACAGTGATGTCTCTATGATAAAGTGCAACATTTGAAGCACTCTGAGTTTCTTAATTTTCACATTTACTACATGGACTTAATGCAAAGTGCTCCACATTTCTAAAATCCTGTTTCCTTCTTTCCTTCCTTCCTTCCTTCCATCCTTCCTTCCTTCCTTCCTTCCTTCCTTCCTTCCTTCCTTCCTTCCTGCCTCCCAGACCAAGAAAGGGTAAAGCATAAACCAGTTTCTTTGCAGGAGTCATTGCTGCAAAGCTGGGCAGTAGAAAAGAAAGAACCATTGTTCAGCATTGTGTCCTGACCATAACTTTCCAGAATATCAAAAGTAGCACTTAAAATATCAGGTGCTCTCTATAAAGTGTAAGAAGTGCAAAACTTTTAATTTTAGCCTGGATATCTGAAAAAAAAATGATCCAGCATGCTAAGATACAACCTTAGATTTATATTTAAACTTCCATTTATATAGAAACTTATGCAATATTAATTTATACTTTAGATATAAAAATTAACAATAATTTATATAATTATATAAATACTTACAAAAGGTAACAGATGGAGCTACACTGTATAAAAAATAGAACTGTATATTCATTAATTTGTCATCTGAGCAACGATGAGCTCTAGTGGTTAGTTTAAAGGGAAGGCTGCATAACTGAAGGCTTACAATTACTGAGGGATGTTGCTTTAGTCTCCTTTAGTCGCCTTGATAAGCCTCAGTGCTTCAAAGATTCCCTACTAATAAAGGACTCAGTGCTTTTAGAGGCAGAAAAGGAAATTTGTAATGAGTGCAGACAAATTAGATGAAGCAGGCAGTATCTCTTCCATCTTTAAATCCTCACATTGCAAGTCAGGAACAGAGGGCTAGATAAGAAGTGCTAAAGCTGTCAGACTCTATGCAGGCAGCAGAGTATGTTTGCAACCGACTCTTGTATTGTAAACAGTAACTGAATGTGATTATTTGATATCTAAATATGTCACTGTGGATTCTCCACTTACTACTACAGGGAGGTCAAAGACATACACAAGACACTTTCAAGTAGCTTCTTTTGGACTGTGGTGTTTCATCTGTTCCTCCCATCACAGTGAATATGAATGTTTGCTATTAGCTATTAACCTGTAGCTCAGTCAGACCACCTTGGCTTCTAATTCCAATCAATCCGGTACACCAAACAGTGCCTAGATGTTTGCTTAGTGAAAATAGTTTCTGAAATGACTTACCCATTCAGCCTCTGTTTGAGAGTCTATTATTCATTTCTTATCCTTTTTTAACTCTTGACTCTTCCATTGTTTGTCCAATCTTTTGATCTTCAATACCCACCACAGATTCTAGGCACTGGAAGAACACATTTCAGGAACATGGATTTTCAGGGAAGAGGGGGAAGGGTGAAGGAGAGGGCAGGAAAGTTTTTACTTACCTCTTGCTCAAAATAATGTTAAAAAATAAGGTTAGATGTGATCTTGACCAGTCATTTTTTTCCATTCCCAAGCCCTAAAGTAAAACCATGTCTACCAAATTGCTAATGTTTCTGATGTAGAGAGTTATCCTTTATTTTACTTTCCAAGTCTAAAGATGTAAATTAAAAGCTTTAGGAATTACAATTAGATCTAGCAAAAAATAATTTAGAATTAATAATATTTTTCTCCAAAGAAAATGTTCTGTGTTAGTTTGTTCATATAAAATAGTTGTTTGAATATTAGCCAATTGCATAAACTTTTTTTGAGAAATATTTTTATGGGCTTTATTAATTTCTCAGATATTGAAGTAAATATCTTATATTCTATGTATCCTACAGATTTAGTTTGACCATCTAATTTTAGGCTGGTGTTGAAAAATTCAGGTTGTCCCACATGTGGATCATTGTATATGACCGGTTCAGTTCACTCATTTTTCTGCCAGCTTTTGAAGGAGTTCAGATAACTAACTTAGTCCAGTAGACCAATTTTCAGATGGCTCAAGAAGACGAGACGAGTGCCACCTTTGAAATCATAGTTCATGCTGGTTTCTCTCTGTGACTGAACGTTTGTTTTTCTGGTTGATGTTGTCTGCAGTCCCTGTCCAGAACAATGCTGATCTTTAGTGAAAGCACACAGAAAGCAGCAGCCTCTGGAGGACTTATCTAGCACAGCTGGACAGTCAGGCTATCTCCCTCGGAGTCCTTTCACTGGCCGGCTGCAATGTTTTTATGAGGCAGCAGTTACACATCAGTTTCACTTCATTCTTGCAGTAAACATTTCCCTTTTTATCCAGTTATCCTGGGATTCTACACTGGTCCCAGGCCTCAAAAGAAAGAAAAAACAAAAACAAACAAACAAAAACCCCCCCCAAAACTCGAATTAAAAAAAAAAGAAAAGAAAAGAAAAGAAAAAGAAGAACTGTGAGAGAAATCCCATCTTGAAATTACAAATGAAAACAGTAAGTCGATGACAACTTTTCTAAAACTTCATTGTGAGAACTGTACCGAGGCTAGGACATCTCAGTATTGGGCTGTTTACCAGCTTCTGTAAAAGAAAAGTTGGAAAGGAAAATAGGAAAGCTTGTTCTGTATTTTCATCATGTGAATATGGTATTGAAGACATAAACCCGGTTTGGGGTTAGGTAGCTAGTTTAAGAAGTGAATGTGGCAACAGTAATGAGAAGGAGAAAGAGGAGGAGGATGAAAATGCTAGTGAAGGCCCATCTCAAGCATCTGATGACTTTCAGAGTATTTGCATTCTGGAACAGTGCTGGATTTATTCCATCAGAAAATTATGTCGATATTTCCCAGTTACAAAAGAAAGTTAGTGCTTCTGCTTATAAATGGTATGGCGAAGTGCAGAAAATACGTCCCTTGCACATGTAATTCCATAAACAGCTTTACTGTTTCAGATCTCAGAAATCAGACAGTCTCACTACTACATACTACAGCCATTTCTGCATATGAAGGTGGAGAGTTTGTCTTGTATCAGCAAAAATAGGGACATCCATCTACTGAAACAGAATTTTGGAAGAAAGAGAATAAAAAATGTTAAGCTTATTTACAATCTTGGGAATGGTTTTGAAGTCTGTTATAAGAAACAGAAGGTGATGCTGACAACCTGTTAAGGTGGCTATTACATCTTTTCTAAGTCTCTGTGCCAAGTGAGAAGGTTATTAAATATGTTTTCATCTTGATGGAAACTGGTACCTTGACTGGTTTGGAAGGTTTGGAAGCAAGGGGAAGAACTTAGAAATATGCCAATAGTTCCCATTTACAGGAAGAAACATAAAGTTACAGGAAAACATATAGGTACAGAAAGCAGAATGTCAAGGTTTTGTTTGAGCTTTAGGCAATATCTGACAGTACAAGAAAGATTAAAATTCCAATACTTCTTTGCTATATGGGATCCTGGGACTTCTACATTTCTGTCCTTACTAGTGAATGATGCTACTTCCCAAATGCACTTTAGTATGCCCTTGAGAGTATTATTAGAATTCACCACTGAACAAAACCTCTGCTTTGGTTTATATTTGCCTCCCCATACAAGCATGTCTTGTTCAGCAATCTTTGAATATAGCCCTAAAATATTTTAAAGTAATTAATTATGTTTACTCAACAAATTTTGATTGAAGGAATTGTTAAACAGAACAGCAAATACAGTTGTAAATACTGAGGCACAGGTTAACCCACAGGTGTGCAGAGATATTCCAAAAATCTTCAAATTACCCTGGAGAATTTCCTTTTATTCCTGCTTAACTCTTCCTACAGTATGACTTCTACACTCAAACTGGTAGTAAAGCGGAAAACAATACATTTTGAAAACTATGTGTGGTATTGTTCTGTCAACATAAAACCAAATGTGGTGCTATTTCAATTTCTGCTCCATGTTATCAGTGAGGAAGAAAAGTTATGTCTCTACCTTGCACAATTACTCCAGTTATCTCCTCAAAAATCCAAGCAAACAATACAAAGAATAAATGAAATACAAAAACAATACTCTTTCTGTGAAAATGAAAACCATGAAAACTAAAGAGAGAGCATAACACTTTCTACTCCAAATTTTTTCTAATAATAACAGCTAAAGGGGTGAGAATGATTTCTATTAGTAACTATTTTCTGCACCACTTGCAATATAATATGCTAACAAATATGTTTATATGTTTATATGTTCTCCAGAGAAAACAAAACAGTGTATTTTTCTAAACTGTTCTATCTGGAGTCCTCACTTCTCTATGTCATTTTCTGCTAAGCGTAAACCCAATTTCTTCTTTTTTTTTTTTTT
>VZRQ01011087.1:139831-159877 GCA_013397975.1 Machaerirhynchus nigripectus
TTTTTTTTTTTTAATTCTGGAGAATTTGGAGGGTTTGCTGATCTCTGATAAATTCCAAACAAATATCAGCCTTTACCAAGTGCTTGGGAAGTTGCATTCTACAAGGATCTGCTTGCTCTTCTCTTTGATCCAGACAATAAGCAGGTTTCCCTGCTCTCTGACCTCTGTGCTTGCTATCTGTGCTCTGAGAAATGCAGGCGAGTGATCTGCTTGCTATGTTTTGGCCTGGTTCACTTGCCAGGCACTAGCAGTGCAGGTGACCAGAGATGCAGACCATGTTCACTGTCCTGATAATAATTCCTCTGGATAATACTGCTGCTTATATCTGCATGGAATTCATTGGGACTAAGAGAGCTTCACACATAAATGAAACTGGAAACCTTTAAGAAATACGGAGGGGCTTTTTTTGGTTTTTCTCATTCTGCTTTACTGACTTTCAGCACTCATTCATTCTACGTCAGAAACAGTACAAAATAATGATTTCAAAATTGTATGTTCAAAAGCCTCTGCCTTGTCTTTTCCCCATTCTATAACTCACGTAAACATCGAGATAAAAAGTGGAAGACTACAGTGGAATAAAAAGTAACTTATTTATCCTAATCAAGCCCTCTAAAAGCAGTATGGAACAACAGCTATGCAGGCTAGGAAAATCCAAAGACTGCCATGACATTTTGAAGACAGTCTTTTGGCATTCCAGAGCTATATGGGAGAATACATCTATTTTGAGCTCCACAGAGAAATTCTTTACAAAGCATTTTACTGTGATTTTATGCAAGAAAGGAAATTAGAAAGAATGCTACCACAGACAAAAGACCCTGTGAAAACTGAAGCTAGCTCTTCTCTGTCTGCAAAAACCAAATTTTCAACATATTTTTCTTGTTCACTCTGTAAATAAATTCATTCGTATCTCTAATTTATCAGAAAAGCTGAAACAATAAATGAATTTTTTTTTTTTTTTCAAGAGCAGCCTGGGATAACACTGTTATTTTTAAAAGGAAAGAACTAGCATAAGTTTAACAAAATCTTGAAGGAGCCGACACGGGATATTTCACATAGCAGAGAATGAGCAGGAAGAGAAGAGAAGAGAAGGAAGCTAGAACTAATACAGCAAAATACTTTTTAACATTCATACACACTAACACAAAAGGAAGTTAAGGTTTTCTCAGGGCCTTTTAAATTCCTCCTGGGTACATCTCAGTTTGATTAAAAAAATCCGAGGGCTGAAGAAATTTTTGAAATGGCATGGTCAGGATTTAGTCTATAAAACAGAGGAGCTATACTCTTCCCCTTATACTAATTGCTCCCTAACCAATTGTTTGGTGAGTCTGGGAGGCTTCTCAGAAATATTTTGTTGAAACCCCTAAAGAAAATTTAGCTTTTCCTGAAAAGGAGCAAAGTTCCTCATCACTAAAAGAAAGATGTTATCTTTTTTTTTTTTTTTTTTTTTTTTTTTTCCCCCCCCCCTCAAAATTATAATCTNNNNTCCCCACCCCCCTCCCAATTGCAATCTCTTCTCTTATCTTGCCTTATTTCCTGATTTTCTGGCTGGGTGTTAAATAGAAGTGCTGGACAACCTTATTTCTGGATGCTGTCAGGAAGATAACCTATCTGTTATGACCTGCCCCTGTAAGGTGAGGGTTTACTCAGGTGCTTGTTTATAGACCCCTTGAGGCAGATTACAGTGAAATAAAACTGAGTGATCAGTGTTTATGAATATATATATAGGTTTATTTTAGAACAGTTTGTTTGGAATGGAAAGAAGAGATTGATTTGCCATCATCCTCTGGTGCTCACACCCTCTGCACCTGGGATATAACCTTGCACATCACCAGCAAAACAGCCCCTGCTTTGCAAATGGCCGACTGTTTGAGTCATTAATCACTAACATTTCAGTCTCTCGCACTGTCTCATTCACCTTCTGCTTTCTAAGAGTGTGTACACACAAACAAATAAAAATACAGATTCTGCACCTCACCATGTTTCTTAGTGCACAATATCACACTTGGATTGCTGTGTCTCCCTCTGAAATGTTGATTTATATGAATAGGAGTCCCTTTTTCATAAACGGAAAACGATGCCCTGCCCAGGAAGATCTGAGCCCATGGGAGAAAATCCATCTCTCCTGTGTGGTAAAACAAGGCTTAGAATATATTTAGTCACCTGGACAAGTGACATACTACATCTTCGATCTATTCAGGAGGAAGGCAAACAGTAACTAAATAGCATTATTATTATCAAACTATGGTTATTGCTCCCTTGAGTGTGATTGATACAAAGGTTTCTTGGTGGCTTTGTTGGTAAATTTTTAGTTTATTAGGAATTTTAGATCATAGAATCACAGAATGGATTAGGTTGGAAGGGACAACAGTGGAGCATCTGATGCCTCCATGCTCAAGCAGATTCAATCCTGTGCACATGGCACAGGATTGTGTCTGTACCATTCTCGAGTCTCTCCGATGAGGGAGATTCCACAGCCTCTCTGGGCAAGCTGTTCCAGTGAACAGTCACCCACAGTAAAGAAGTTCTTCCTCATGTTTAGGTGGAACTTCCTGTGGTTTGTTTCTGCCCATTGCTGAAAATATATAGTTTACTAGAAAAATATAAATACACATATATATCATGTCAGTGCATTATACAAATATACATTATATATGGTAAATTTATGAATTTTAAAATACCTTCTTGCATTTAAGAGACAGCTGAAATACTTAACATTAACATGAAAATGTTTCCCAGTCTTTTATTTTGGTTTTTATTTTGTTTCAAATCAGTGTTATTCTGAAGTGTTCTATTAGGCTGATAACACATATCTGATCTATTCTGACATTCAAAAGCATTTAAATAACATCACCAAAGTTTTCTGACTGTTATTAAAAGCAGATTTCCAGATAGCAATTGATCCACTTATGCACCAGTTCAAAGCTATGGATACCTGTTTCTATCTCCCAAACAGAGATTTTTAAACTGGTCTTACTCTAGGAAAACTTCAAATGAATTCAAACAGAGACTTTTAAATAGATTAATTAACCTCTCCACCCCATGCTTTACAGGCACAACTGTGAGTACCAGTAAAGCATCCTATTGATTTTAAGATTTTTGCTTTGCATTATAAATCCCTTCACTGGCTTTTTCCACAATATCTGGGAGAATTAGGAACACTGTATTTCTCTCCCTGCTGCTTGAATGCTGGCCCAGTAATGGCTCCTTTGATCTTTCTAAACCTACTTTGAGCTCTATATTATTCCCTCTCACTGAAGACTTTATTCCCCACTATACTCTTGCTAGCCTTAAAATCAAGTCTAACAACATGACATACTGCTGGCATTATTCAGCTCTTCTGGCCAATGACTGCCATACTATGATAATAACAGAAATTTCTTTTTTTTTTTTAATGTGGCAGCACAATAAATAGTGTGACACATTTATTATTTCTTTTGCATGAGTTTTTCTGGTTTTATATATGTATCTATATGTATATAGGTATCTATTTATTTTATAGGATTTTAAGGCACTAGGAAAAGGTTTTTTATGAAAGGTTTACCAGTTCTCAGAAACACTTATGTGACAGACAGGAAAATAAAATATTTGTGAAACCAGACTGAGGTTTTAGACACTTCCTTGACAAGGACATGTAATTAAAGAGGGGACATGTTGCAAAAAATTAGGAAGGATAAGGAGTCACAAAGTTTAAATTTTTCTCATTATTTATTAATTTTTTGGTGGGGAAAGAACCAGAGAAAAAAACCCCAAAAAATATCTGTTCTGCTTATTCAGTCAGTAATTACATAAATCTTAGCTCAAAGTAGACTATTTTTTCCTTTAAAATATAAATTAAAATATCATATAAACAGTCTTGTACAAGGGAAAGTGTCACAGTTTGTATCAGAAGATCAAAAGTACTATTCCAGGTGGCCTCAGAAAACCAGTTTTCTTTATGTTCAAACAATATCTTCTACAAATTTTAATTGCACAAAAACAAACAGATGGAAGTTACTTTTAGTCGTTGTTAGGGACAAAACTTTTATTTTGCTTTCCTCTTTTCCAAAGGTTTTCCTGCTCAATTTCTGTTTTTTTCTGGATTCAATTTATAGTCTGATACAGACACACCAAAGCCAGGGCAAAGAAGATTTGGGAAGAATCCTATTAATCTTCCAGGCTAGTAATGTATCAACATTTCCTGATCCACTATTATAAAATGACCACATCACATTTTCCTAGACAAGATCAGTGGTTTGGGGTTTGGTTGTTGGTTTTTGTAGGTCGGTTGATCGTCTTTTGTTTGGCTTGGCTCTATGTTGGTTTTGTTTAATTTGGGCAATTCTTGCCTTTTTATTTGGTTGGTTTGGTTTTAATTAATTTTCAACTCTGAATTTCAAAATAAGGATTTGAAGAAGCTTTAGCAATACTTTGTGGCTGGACAATGGATCTTTTTCCAATTAAAGTCTTTTCATGTAGTACAGATTGAAGGTACACCTCCTTCATGGGACTAGACATGGAAATGGAATACTCCTACATGCAATTGCAGATGCGTAATGTCTTTTTGCCATTCCTATTTATCTGCTTGAGGTATGATTATAAAAAAATCAGTTTGGATAAAACAGAGATGGAAAAACAAGTAAGTGAAAATTAAGAGCAGGGTATTTTCTGCTATGGTAATAATATAATATATTAATAATTAATATCTGGAGATAAAGGAGTTAATGTACTCATGCAAATAAAATAGGTAGGATGATGCTTTCCTTTACTAATTAAAATCACACCTGTATTAATTGATAATATAAAGCAGTCACATTTTCTGAATTATAACAGTAAAGCAATAGTATGTGAGTTCTACATCTTATCTACAAGCAAAAATTAAAAAAAAATTATCAAAAAGGATCAGTGGTAGCAAAGTGTGAAAATTTAGTAGTGGTAATTTTTTTGTACCACTGTGTCACCAAAATGAAGTGAGCTAATACACATATATAAAAAGGACTAATATCAAAGTTAAGTCCCAGCAGTGTACACCCAGAAAATGTCTTTAGTCATGTTTACTATGCTTAGTCAAGAGGGCCAAAATCATTTTCAGACCAAAATTAGCAAAATAATTCTTATAAAATCACATTGCTTTTCAATATAATTTATATATAAAAATATATTTTATTATATAGAAAAAATAAAGATGGAGACATCCCTTCACACATGCAAAATACAGTTAAGATTCCTAGTGTCCATCTAGATACAATGTATCTGTGGGTTTAAGTAACAGAACCACAATTTAGAACCTGCAGAATAGAGTACATGACTTTATTTCCCAAACTGCAATTAATCAAGAATAAATGCATTTGTACAAAGGACCAGAAACTTGTCATGAGAACTTCACAGGAAAATGATCTCAGTAAATTAAAGTAACTCATTTTTTCCCTGAGAGATAGAGCAGTAGGCAGTAATATGTTTCATTGCTCTTTGGAAGATCCTTTCAAAGAGAATGAAGAATCTAAAGGTCATGTCATTGAAATAATGCAAGCCATGATAACTAGTGTCATCTGTATAATACAGTAATCTCACTCTTAAATTGGGTAAGGAGGGTTTTTCTCAATTTTGAAGCTGACCTGCGTATTAGAATGAATCAACCACCCACCTATCAATTTTTTTTCAATGCCAATTGTAGCTGATGAAATGTAAAAAACTTGTATGGGACTTATCATGCGAGCTTCAAAAGAATGCACATATATACTCTCTAACAATAGAGAAATTATACCTGTTTTAAGTGGTTAACAAGCTTCTACATTTGCAATAAAGTAAATGGAAAGAAGTACCTCTGTGGGCAGAAAACCATCCACAGTGATATTAATCTCTCCTCACTGGCTGTGGAGAGAAGTCCTATCACTCAAAACCAGTTTTCCCCTACTTTTTTTTTTCTTTTTTTTAGGACTGAAACATACTGAAGCAGAAGAGAGCATCTGGTGGAGTGTTGGTGTGATAAAAACCATTTCTGCATTTGGTATGTTAATTCCAGGTCTCTCCAGTTCTAAGGTGACTGAACCCATGTCCATTAGAGTATCCTCAAAGCTGGATACTACTGTAAAAATAGGAACGCAAGAGTAGGTGAAAAAGGTAAGAAGAAGGGAGAAAATTAAACTCCACATAAAAGGAGTTCTTTGTAGAAGAAAAGTGCCTGTGCATGTATAGATTACTGAAGTTACACACCCAGAAGACTTTGACGGATCATCGGAGAAAATCTCCAGGACTTCATCTGTGCTCCTGTACTGTGGCACATCATGTAATTTGAAGCAACCCAGGCACACAGGTCATCTACATAGGGCAGGAAGACACGGCAGGGGACTCATGAGGGCTTCATAACATCCTGGAACAACTGATCTTGGAACTTGAGTTCTACAATTACTATAACAGAGTTTTAGACACCTCTTTTACATGAAGACTGACACGAAGTAAACACCCATAGCAGACCTTTCATTTAGACATCCAATCTACTCATGTCTACTGGCATTAGAGATATTTAAAATGTCTAAAATGTCCAAGAAGAACCTGAAGATCATTCCTGAAATTCACGGATGTTTTATGCACTTATTTGCCGTATGTGTCAGACCAACTAAAATATTTAGGATACTCAAGAGCTTCTCAAAAGGCACAGTGGGCAGCTAAATGTAATTTCTTAATGTCAAGCTGAATACCCTCAACAAGTTTAATTACTTTGAGGATGAAACAGTAAATGCTAGAAAGTAAGCAGCTTGAGTTGCTCTTGGAAACTCAGGAGGAGGTTTATGCTCCTAAGGCACTACCCCCTGGTATTCTGCTAAAAGAAAATGGAACAAGAGGATCAGGGCTGATAGTCTCTGTCTTTTTCCTGTCCAGTCTCATTCAGAATTTAGTGAGCTATTTGGGTCAGTTTTCTACAGCACTGAATTTCACAAGTTAACTATATTTTGGTCAAAATATTCTTTCCTGCACAGGTAAAAGAGTGTTGTAGGCTGGAACAAAAGACTTTAAGTGGAGAGAAGATGGTGTTTCAGGAATGTCTTCTGACATTCCTGAATTTTCTGTATATCCATATTCAATTTCTGTATATTCATATTCAATTTCTGTATGAGTCTTTCTAACAATAATAGAATCATATCAATGCATAGTTATTTCCCATTCACTTAATGCTCTTTCTGTTAAAAGACTCATACACTGGCTTGTCTTAAGTCCCAACTTGGAAATTCATGTGCTTAAAGTTTAAAAAGTTAATCAACGTAAAAAGACCATCAGTTTACGTTTTTCAAAATTTTATTTTAGGTATTTGAAAGGATTTAAGGAATAGATTTCACATTGCATATCATTACTATATTATGAATTAAAACAGCATTTAAGAAGAAAATAATATATAATTTATCGCTTTATTTTGAAAGTTACGTTTTGCACTACTATGCTTATTATATAGAAACACTACTCTCTTCCTTCTGTCGAGTGCTCTCTAATGTAGACTGTTATCCCCTGCTTTGAAGTCCATAAAGGTTTGCAAATTCCACAGCAAGTGTTAAGTTAGCCTAAGAAACACATTTTCTAAAAAAGAAAAAACCTAAGTCATAAAGTGGCATGAAACGAGATAAACAAAAAAGAGGGGAGTATATTTTAAAAATGTTCGGAAAGTATATCTTAGTCTTTTCTAGAGTAGAAAAGCCTATTGAAATAATAGACCGTAAAGTCTTCAAAAATATTCTGTTTACATTTTCCTTAGACTTGATGTGGTCAAGTCACTTGAAAACCTCTCCAGTGCCGAAAAACATTGTGTGTATGTAACAGTTTTTGAATGGCAACAGAATCTTTATTATGGAATAGGAAATTTATATTTTCAGCCAAATATAAAAGCAATAGTTAAGCATAGAAATTTGTGCAGATGCAGAGAAATAAGCACAGCCACAGAAACACAGAGATAAGCTAGATAAACTAAAAAACTTACTAAAAAATGCAAATCTCCTTACTAAGAAGCTTAAATAATGAAACCCAGATTTTAGTTATAATAGTTTAAAGAAAATTCAGAACTATCATTTTATAAATTTAGGCTGTATTTTGTATATAATTAACAGTGATTTTAGACCTTATTAATAGATATATTCAGTAGTCTAACATTGTGCAACCATCTTATAGAGGCTGGGGTTCTTTACTGATTGTTTCTCGTGTGTCTGTAAGGTTCTGAAAAGGTCTGACAATTTACAAGGCAGGTTTTTCTTTTTTAATGTGCTGGATAGAATTAACACACAGCAAAGTTTTATACACTAATACCTTCATACGAGATAAAGAACAGGTATGTCCTGTCAGTAAAATAAAGGAACAGATCAGAAATTAGAAAATGGCAAGTAGTAAGAGAGATGAGAAATTATGCAAACACTGAAATTACTATTAGTGACTATTACATAATACTAGTAGTGACATTTCCACCCCCACTGTTAAGAAGTAATAAAGATATTTGAAACTTTTTAGTTCTCTTAAAAATTTCAAAATAAACTGAGTAAAAATTAGAGGACATTGGATAATAAATGTTGTCTGAATGAAACACTTTCCATGTCTAACCAGATTTCCAAGTGAAAATGTGTGGTAATCTGTCTAACGATTTTGAGGAAAAAACATGTTGAAAAGCTGGCTAGTACTACTATTACAATTACTTGTGATATTAAAGAGATGGCTTTAGAATTTAATGAGTGTCAAATAAATGGTAAAAAGATACCAGTAGCTGAATAATACAGAGATTTTTGTTGTTGTCAAAACAAAGAAGGAACAGAAGGAGAAGCAAAACAGAATCACAGATCTGTTAGGTTCAGCATCAATCATTTCCAAACCTTATCCATAATAAATATGCTTCTCAATAGTGGTTTTGAAAAGGATTAAAAATTTCCCCAAAACATGAGTCCTTTGCTGCTGTAAGAAAGAATTGATAAAGAAACAAGTTATTATTTGATTGTGCTGATTTGTAGAATCTATTTAACATTGCATTTCCAAAAGCTCTAAGAAAAGCAAACAAAGAAAAAAAAAAAGAGTGAATTTCCAACTCCATCATTACATATTGTTGTTTTGTGAGGAAGAAGTTGTTTGTGTTATTTAGCCAACTGTCAGTGCTATATTGCTATCATTTAAAAGTAACAAATGCTCTATAATGTAAACCGGACACAATGTTCTCATCAGCCCACAAGCCAGCTGCATTTTCTATCCTTAGGTTTTTAGTGTCTGAGGAACACTGAAAATCGGCAATGATATTTATTCTCCTTTCTGTTAGCAACTTCTATCAATTTCCAGTACTACCAAACTTAAACTTTTTTCACAATATTTTGTTTTCAATACTGAAATACACAAATATACATTTGCACACACATTTTAAGCATTGTAAACCCTGATCAAGGTAAGAAGGCATTTCAATCATATTAAGAGCTCTGTCTGCAGCAGCAGAATTGATATGAAATTCCAGCCGAAGTTCAACTTAGTGTTTTGTACGTCACCTCAGGATGAATAACTGGACAGCATAAATGTAACTGTAAGCAGCTCAAAGACTACTTTTGTGGTGCTTACCCACAAAAGGGAGCAGCCTTAGAGATTTATAACTGAAAAGCTATCAGCTTGTCTTGAAGTCGTTGGATTATTTTGTAAAGCTCATGTCATTTGTAATGTATGAAGTGATTTCATTACTTACTATGTGCAAAAAAAAAAACCTATAAAAATAAATGTCTTATTCTACCTTTTTTTTTACTTGGGATGTAGGTGGAACAGCATTTGTGAGCTTTATTTTGACAGACTTAAGAACCCAATGTAACAAAAGGGACACTTTGAAATAGGACTTAGTACATGGAGATGTGTACTTGGTGGTATCTTACTCCCATAAATTATACAATAATTTTGGAGAATGAAATATTCATTTATGCTAATGATGATGAAATACATTACTATAGCCAAAATGACTGCCCCTCAAGAGATAAATTATGAACTTTTATAGAACTTGGATGCTGATATTTTAAAGAACCTATACTTGCCAGAATTTTAATATAATGCACTTAGCAAATAATATTCCAGAGCCCTAAGGCTGTATATGAGCAGCTTCATTTAACCACCCTAAACCCTGATGATTTCTCTGGGACTCTAAATAGGTAGTATACATTGTAACATTAAATTATTTGGGGCTTTTTCTCTAAATGCCTTTATCAGTGCTATGTGACAGACACATACACCATTGATCAGTATTTAGATTTAAATATTAAATAAGAGATGGTAGGAAGTTGAGGCTTCACAAGTGGAACATGGTGCATGTCCACATGGGACGTTCTTGAAATCATTATAGGAATTTGGCAGTAATGCGTTGGAATGATATTAAGATAAAAATAGTAGTTACATAATCTTTATGCATTTTTAGATGCACTTATATTTTGAGCATATATTTCTCAAAGACTACACTGAATTTTTCTAACTGTTTTTTATTTCTGTTAAAATATGCAGTTATGAAAAGAAAGGAAATCATGGAAGGATGTATATTAACAATTTAGATAAAACTCGAATGAAAGGTGAAATTGAGAAGGGGGACGCAAACACGTGGAAAAGCAATCAATTTGCCTTGCTTCTTACTAAGTAAACAGAAAGATTACTATTGCTGCAGTAACCATATTCAACAGCTAGTACTAACACCAAGTCAGCATAGCAATTTCATATTATTGGTTAAAAAAGATGAGGGTTAGTAGAGGAATCCTTGTATTTTCATATTCTAGGGCATAAATGCTACTTTTACACATTAACACTAGGAAGAAGCTAGTAAGTAAATATTTCAGGCTAATAATCTAAATCTGTTAGTAATAAAAATTCATTAAGAAATATCTGCATTTAGAAACTAGAACCTTAGAAACATTGAATTAAGCTTTTATGTATATTGGTTTCAGTTTTCTATAAATATGTCATTAGTGGTGTAATACCACATATAAAATTCACAAGGTATATTATTTGCTCCGACCTTTTAAATAAAGTGCTGCAAAACTTACTTAAACACACATTCACATGACAGACTGCTGTAATGATCCATGGCAACATATATGCATCCCACACAGTGATCTTTTGAACAACTCTAATTCATCATGGGAAGCAGAATGTGTAACTTTCTACTTCAGAAAATAAAGACCATTAATATTTGAGTTAAAAGAAAACACCCTCAATTTCTAGTGTTCACTGTCTTAGAAGACTGAACCTAAAGACTTCATCAAAGTTTTTGTTGTTGTTGGTAACATATTAAAACCACCAAAATAAAACCTTTTGAAATGTTATTATTTATTTGCTATGAAAACCGTAGTTGTTAATGTGTAATCTATGTAATGGATAGGAAAGATGAAAATTGAACTATTAAAACATGTTTGGATGCACATTCTCTTTATCCTATGTTTATCTTGATGTTGATAAGACCTGAGATGTCCATTAAGACATGAAGCTCTTCTGGAGATTCCATATCATTATTGACAGTGTAAGTTATTTTACCTAGTAAAGTAACTTACCTCCTTTAAGGGAGTTGTAGGGAGCAATAAGGTCTCCCCTGAGCTTCCTTTTCTCTGGGCTAAGCAACCCCAGCTCCCTCAGCTGCACCTCATAAGACTTGTACTCCAGATCCTTCACCTGCTTCACTGCCCTTCTCTGTACATGCTCCAGCACCTTAGTGTCCTTCCCGAATTGAGTGGCCCAGAACTGGACACGAGACTCGAGGTGTGGCCTCACCAGTGCTGAATACAGGAGAAGAATCACTTCCCTGGTCCTGCTGGCCACACTACTGCTGATACAGGCCAGGCTTCCATTGGCCTTCTTGGCCATCAGGGCACACACTGGCTCATGTTCAGCCACTGGCAACACTGTCAGCACCCTCAGGTCCTTTTCCACTGGGCAGCTTTCCAGCCACTCATACCTCATCCTGTAGGATGGGGCATGGGGTTGTTGTGGAAAAAATTTAGGACCTGACACTTGGTCTGGTTAAACCTCATATCACTGGTCTCAGCCCATGGGTCTAGCCTGTCCAGTTCCCTCTGCAGAGCCTTCCTATGCTCCAGCAGATCAACACTCCTACCCAACTTGGTGTGATCCATGAATTTACTGAGGGTAGACTAGATCCTCTCATCCAGATAACCAATAATTATATTAAAGTTTCATTTACTTTAGAGCACTAAAATAAAATACCATCCTTAAAATGGCTTAAAATTATTGTTATTCAGACAGAACATCTCCTAGATGGCAGCATCAGAAAAAAAAATCTTTATCTTGAATAATTAAACACTCAATTTGCCTTTGAAAATCTCTGGAAGTACCTTTTTCCTTCCTTTTCCTTTTCTTTCTTTTTTTTTTCTTTTTTTTTTTTTTCCTCTTTTTCTCCTGCCTCTTGTTTTAGGCAGCTGCATCCTAAGCAGTGGTGTTTCTGCGTGTTAATAGAAAAAGAACTAGTTTTAGTAAGTGAAGAACACTGATTCTCATTTCCATGTTCATCACTCCCATTTCCATGTTCGCAGCTATCTCCCCATATATCACTTCCCCACTTTCTAATGGAGGTCTCAGTGGTTACATGGCACCATTATTATTTATGTTCTAGACTATTCATGTTCAGCACCAGGAACGTGTGTCTGTGTGTACATCTATGCATTTTTTCCCTGCTCTGGTCAATGTTAAATTTATGAAGGGACACTTTCACATGAGATTGAATTGGAAGACTCTTGAGCAATACCCATCTGCCCAGTCTGTTTTAATCTCAAATATGAGAATTCAAAGGAATAAATCAAGTTTATCTGTAGCACATCTTTTCCAAATTATGCTTCTGAAATCAAAAATTAAAGATGCTGAAGCAACATCTTTCTTCTGAGAAGGTAGAAGGCCTTCCTCTATACAAGCCTACTATTCAGTGTGACTCCTCTGGTACACCAAAAGAACTTTACTGCTTCTCTATCAATTTTCGCTTCCCCATCTTGCCTCCTAGCACCCAGTCACTCCTTTCTCATGTAACTCCAGGGATGGTACTTTTTCTACAGGACAGCGTGGAAGGAATGTGAAGTGGAACTCAGTCAGAGATTATGAGCAGCGCGAATACATAGGAAATGTTCCTTTGGTTTTATTTTTAAATCCTTCATTAGACAAAAGGAACAGTTTGCAAAATTCATTTATTCTCCTATTTCTATCCTTTTCTCAACAGTTTACTGTACATTCTTCAGTACCCCGCTATTTCTACTCCTACTGTTCATTTAAATGTTAAAAAGATTCATTTCAACTGCAGGAGCTTTTCAAATATCATAAATTACCTGACTTAATGCAAAGAAATTCAGAGCTTAGAATGAAGCTCATCATGCTATGCATGCATGACCCCACTTCAGGTATTAAACTGGTCTCAAAACAATGACCATTCTTTGTTGCAATATTGAGGCTTAACTAGATGAGATGTGGGGCCCAATTCTGATCCTATTAAAATCAGTGGGATTTCATTCTTAGCAGGATTTGAATATAATTATAAATGCTTTCATTTTTTCATAAAACTTACCTATTTTTTATTCAGTCCGTTCACACGGCGATATCTATTTCAAAGGTTATGTCAGAGCAACGAATTTAAAAGAATCAAAGGGGAAAAAAAAGAAAAGCTCTGTTCTTGCTCATTTCAGTATTCTTCAAAGTGACATCGCTAAATATCTCAGGAGGGATTTCTGGGATATGCTTGGACATGAGTTAGCATCGTACATTGCTAATAGAACTTGAAATAAAGAAGACTCTTGAGAACCGGGGGACTTAGACCTAGACCTGCCAAAACTAGGTCTCTCATTTAAAAATTCTGCTTGTGTGTGCTGCAGTCACAGAAAAGACTTCATTATGTAGCAGAAACTGAGACAAGTACCAAGTCTGACAAGTTTATTAAAACTCTTAAATACCTTTTTTAAAATAATCATTCATTGAAGAAAACTGTCACTTTATAAAATTAATTTATTGAAAATCAGAATATAAATATTGTGAGAGAACTACAACTGAGGGCTGAGCCTGTAGGATAATTAGTGGGCTTTGTCTGTGCTCAGGATTTATATTTTTATTCTAATTTCTCTTTCCTATTTGGTTTCAATGGTACATTCATATCCTTTAAAAATGTGGCCAAGGGTATCTCTCAGTGTCTCCGGCGAGGTCCTGACCTTGTAAACAATTTGCTGGAAGTGGGATGCTGAATGCACTAGCAGTCACAGTGAAATCATTCTTCTGCATGAATTCAGATTGGGGTCAGTTGAAAGACTGAGACACAAGAAAATGCCATGTTGGTAATCATAGAGGTGCCGGTCCTTGCAAAGCTTTTGTGCAGTGACAAAAGGTTGTGCTGCTTCTGATGTGCATGTGATGCTGCATGTGATGTCGGTTAGAAACTGATGATATTAACATTATAAAGTAATAATATAACATATAATCACACAGTAAGCATTGTAGTATTTTCATTGCTTTAATTATTTAGTCATACAATTCATTGTCCATCCTTCATGCTTGATGTTGACCTTTAGCCTTAAAGAAATCTGTATTCTTTACATTATAGAATATTATTTACATAATTGAATTTTTTTAATAGGAAAACTAACTTCTGTATTTCAATTTAAAACCGCAATTAAGTCTTATTAATTCCCTTTCCCAAGTGAAACCAAAGTCAGTATGTCAGGAAAAAGCTTTTATTTACTGTACTAAAAGCTGTTTTGGGGATATGGAAACAACCAGCCAGCCATAAAACCTTAAAATTCCACGACTTTTAACTGAGAGGAAGATCACCTCTTGTGAACCTTTAAAAAGTGACAATCTTCTCCTTAGGCAGTCTTATATAAATGTATCTATTCGTGATTCAGAAGTTTTAAGATATGCAAAATTTATCACATCGTCTTGAAGATGAGCCTGTGGTTAACTGTCTTTAAAATTAAAAATATTTAATTGTGCTGATGAATTGACTGTAGGCAGTACTGCACATAGCTACCCACGTCAGGACACGAGAAAGATTTTGCTTGTATACTAATTCTTTATGTGTTAATCTAGGAGTGGTTACAAAAAGCTAGCCTTCGGTTTTATTCGCCTTTAGAAGACAAGAGTTTGTGCATCAGATTTCTTAGCATATCAAAATGAATGGCAAATCTTTCCAGTTATCTATTATTCATGAATTTCAATAAGTAGTGTTAATCATAATGTACTTATTAATTTAACCTTGTTTTAAAAATTAGAGGTACAGGAAGGAATGCTGAACATAAGAGGCTGCCAAAGATTTCCCCTTTTTTTGGTGGTCATTCCCATAGTTCTGATCTATTTTCAGTAGAACCGAAAAGTGGATAGAAAACATTTAACTAGCTGGGGTTGCATGGTGCAACAATAATCAATATACTGATGCCTTTTCCTGGTCTTAAAATCAAGAGGTGAACACGGTTAGAAGGGGAAAAGGGTATTACCTTGGTATTTATTGTAAGGATCCTTAGGTGCACCACGACCAGGTCGAATACACCTCCATGCACCCCTGCAATGGCCCCCGCAATCCCTCCTCTATATCTGGTCTTACATTCTAGGTCTTACTAATTAGCATATCTATCAAAAATTCCCCAATGAGAGGCTCGAATGAGCCCCCCTCTCTAAGGAACCTTCCCCTGGATGGTTCTATCTTAGTTTACAAAATGTGTTCTGGAGAGGACCTTGGGATCTGGGCACACTGGCACCCTAACTACAAAGCCTCTAAAATGTTTAGTCTCTTAGCTTAACAAACAAGTCCAAGAATGTAGGCAAAAAGCACCAAGAATACAGAAGTTGCAAAAAGGTATAACAGGGGTATAAAAGGAAAGACAAAAATCATCATGGCATCACTACAAATATTTGTCTTCAAATAACTTAATTTTGCTGATTTGAAAAAAAATTTACAAAAAGGAAAAGAGAACTTAAAGAATAATGAACTGCAGAATTCTGAGCAGTTGTAATATATTCCAAAAGAACCCTGAAGTTACTCTGGCTCCTTCAGAATAAGCATGTTTTCAACAATTTAACAGGACAGTATAGAAAATGCAGTCAAATTCTTCACAGACATTAAAACTGATAGGCCAGGATGCAGCAAGCACAAGATTCAACAAGGTTAATTCTGATTATTTATTAGAGATGTTTTTTTCCACTCAGAACAAGGGTAGTCCTGCAGTGAAACAGATTGGAACCTCCATCTTTGGAGATAGTAGCATAGCAAGGCACTGAGCAACCTGATCTCACCTGTTCCTGCTTTGAGCAGGTTTATGGACCAGAGGTTACCTCTGATCTCTATCATATTATGATGCTAGCAAGGTCTGACGGAGTAAATGACCATTTCTAAACACAGCTAATACTAGGTGTGCATATAGAATGTATTTTCATGTTCGGTTTTGACTGAAAGGAATCCTGTTCATGCCTATTAGATTGCTTCATTGTACAAACCAAACTAGAATAAAACCCAGAAATATTTAAAATACTCATTTCAGTGACGTACACTGGGTGTAGCTTAAAACATTGATATTGTTACACCCCTGATGAAACTTGAGAGGGAGGGAAGCTGGAGAGATCAAAAATATCATGTAACCCGAAGTGACTATGGCACTTACTCATTTGAAATGTGTTAATTTGAGTATAAGTAATTTATCTTGGACCTATATATGTGTACTAGGTGAGTATAACTAACAACAGGGAATGCATGTTTTGTAATACCTGTGATGGCAGAATCAGATATAACAAATAAGCATTCTACAGAAGCATAAGAGCAATTTGACTGCTAAAGGAGCAAAGAAGGGTGTATGTTGAACTAGTCAAAGAGACGAAGTTAAAATGTTCCTTCACAAGCATTAAAGAATTGCCAAAGGTCGAGATGAGAACAATGGAGTGAGTAGTGATGATGAGCAGAACATCCTTCCAAATACATTTGCATATTGTCTGACAAAACTACAGAGTAAGCTGCATCAGGAGCAGATGCACTCTCCCTTTGTTTTTTCAGTTTTGTTTTGGGGTTTTTTTGTGGCATCGGGAGGGGGAATAGCATAAAAACAACAGACATGAGGAAGGAACATCAGAAAAGAAAGAAGACAAGACCACTTAAATTCTACCTTCTCTTACCAATGAGTTCTCAAATCTGACCACCCTGATTCTGACGACCAAGGACCACCCGGGACCATCAGCACCAACTGCGCAGCATCACTTCTGTGGCATTTTGTACTCACAGGTAATTTGACATATTAAAGACTAATAATCTCATCTTCATATTAATAGTTATTAATGATGTATAAGAATTAATTACTGGCATGAAGGGTACTGTGAATGAATGAATCAATCAATTTAGTAAAGTTCTGCTTGAAAGTTAAAACACCTGGCCTGTCAGTCTCATGAGAATTTTTGCCACCATCATCCCTAGTTCCTTAATTGTATTACACATGGACACATATTCAGTTACTACAATCAGTATAATAGAATGGTAATTTATAATTAGTTTTCCTAGAGTTTTGCATTTCTCGGTAAAGATAGAGTTATACTGAGCTACAGCAGCGATCTCTACTCCCTGGCCTTTGAAATAAGAAGTCAGCAAAAAGATTTATGATCTTCAGTCTCCCTACCTAATTAGTATCACTTGTGACCAAGCCCAAACTATGCCTCTAGCTGTACACGTGTGCCATTGAATACTTAAATAACATTGCATTTAATATAAAATAATTTCCTACTGGAATTTTATCCCAGTGTGAACTTTTGCTAAAACTCAGAAATTCCTAACCTTTCATAAAAAGTTATTAGATTGTCATGAAATTTCACTGATTTTGTCCTAATAAAATGCATAGGTTGGTGCCTGCTAAGGTTTTATCCCCATTTAGAAGGATTTAATACATTTTTATTCTAGTCCACACATCAGAGCAGAAATTCTTTCAGAAGCTGTCTATTGCATTGGCATCCTTTGCCAATGTACAGTTCATTTCAAACAAAAGGAAAAAAAGAAATCACATCACTTGCAGACAGCTAAATAACCTAAACATTCACCTAAATAATTCAGATTTTCAGATGTAAAATTAGGTGTTCCCTTCAGTGGAATTAAGGAAGCTTGATCTTTAAACCAGTGTTAGCAGTGTATACTCTCTGACTTAATTATTATCTGGTTTTCCATGGAGACAAGCATGTTTAGGAAAGAAAAAAAAAAAGGGCAGAGAAAAAGGACACAACTAAGCAGTAAAAATTACCTAAAAATAAACATCTTTAGGGATCATGGATCCCACAAGATGACCTTCAAAACCTGCAAGATGACTTATGATATTTTCAGTAATGCTTTGGGCATGATCTGTACCTTTAGATATAATCACAGTAAGTCATTGAACATGCTCTAATAAATTTCTACAACTAAACATGTTTTGTTGTGCTACAGCATCATACGTGATCAGAGCTTCCATAAATTTAACAGAGGGCAGTCATCACTTGCAGAAAGAAAGCAAGATGACAGTCAGGGACAAAAGTACCTTTTATTTCACAGTTTACTGTAACATCATATTTGATTTTTGTTCTAGCTGTCCTAGTTTAGCTTTTTCCTAGAACTTCTCTAGAGTTAGGGGAATTTATATCTTACAGATCTTATGCAAAAACTGGGAAAATATCTTAGTATGTTTACCTACTGTGAGAAAAAAGGGACAATGGAAAAAATGGAAAACCTACCGTATTGGGAACATAATACTTTACCTCCATCTCACTCTTTAGTGTGTTGAATCTTAAAACAAAATTATACAGGAACAATCACCTTTCATTATACTTAACAATCACCTTTGATTGTTAAGAAAGATTTGGTGGATTTATTTATTGAAAATAATGCCAAATATTAAAATAATTTTAAAAAATGTATGGCAATGCATCTTGATAAATTATTCTGTAAGTCTTGTCCCTGGTAATCTTGCTGTGCCACATGATGTAGGTTAAGATGAAAAGAATCATATACAAGTGTTTGGTTGCATATTTATTCCTTCTGCAGGTCATTATTATTTACCTTCTTATGCTTCTGATGAATCCATTCAGAGGTGAAAGATCAGACCTGAATGCATCATAGATAGATAGATAGTTAGATAGATAGATAGATAGATAGATAGATGGATGCATTGGTTATCTGCCTAAAACATAATCAGATTAACATGAAACACATTGTGAGGATCAATGACTGCCGGAGGAACCAAGAAACCTAATCTATGAAGGACAGAGTACTCTGACTCTTCACTCTTAAGAAAAGAATGAAGAATGATCAGGCCATTGTCTCAGAGTTAAAGTCACCAAAAAGTCATAGGAATGTGTGCTTAGCCTCTCTACTGATTGTGTTTGGGCACACGTAGCCAAAGCAACCTTCTGTTTACTGGGCTGTGACAGGAGGACTCCCCACTGTGGGACTGGATGCTGGTCAAATGTGTCTACCCCAACGCTGTACATATGCTTTTAAGTAGGTTGATAAACACACACATTCCTCTCTAGTTCTTAATAACTGTGGATTTTTATGAGTAGGAATTTGCATATATGTGCACACATGTGGTACTCTTATAGAATAATCAGCAAGCGTTTTGAAGGATTTACAGCACAGAAAATTTGCAAACAAATACGCGAAAAAGAAATAATATGAAATTATTTTAAAATATGTGTCATGAAAGCACCTAAAAGCATAGTAAAAGGACAAGTTGAATTTTTGTCTCATAAAACAAGCATTTATACAAGGCAGATGGTTTCTGCTGCTCTTCGAATCTTCAAGCTATTTTTTTCTACCAAACAACATTTCACATAGCCCATAATGGACCATCACTGTTTAGGAACCAGTATGATTCTAGAAGAGGAATCAGAACAGAAGAACTTTATTGTCTTATTCGTCCCATGGCCCTCGCCTGGTACCTCTTCTCTTCTGGCTTTGTGGATAGTGGATTCCTGTCAGAAAAGGGACATATCTTCAGCAGGAAAATATTTATTTCTGTGTCCTGAGACACAGTGGATATCATGTTCTACAGGCATGCACTTTTCAGACTGAGGGACAAATTCTTTAGTCATGAGCTTATCATGAAAAAAAAAAAAAAA
>VZRQ01011087.1:159905-179718 GCA_013397975.1 Machaerirhynchus nigripectus
AAAAAAAAAAAAAAAAAAAAAGTGGCCATCTCCACTTTTAATGAATTTCAGTGCAATCATATTTGCGTTCATCATGTTTAGAGTAAGAGTAGCGATTTAGGATATACTGGAGATGCAATCAATGTCTAAGAAAGTCTCTAGCTAAATATAGATTGCAATTGAGTGTGAGAGTGAAATAGGCTCCTCAGGAGGAGGAAAACGTAATAATACTCGTCATTAGGGGTCTTGAAGTACCTTTACACATACCAAAGGAAGGCCTCAGAATTTTTTAATGCCTTCATTTTCTAACAGGAAGACTGAATTTCTATCTGAAGTCCTGCAATCTCAGTTCTGCCTAAATTCCAACCTGAGAGAAATACAGGACATTTCAATTTTTCCGTCTTATATAAATGTAAATGCTCATACTAAAATGTGATATTTGTCACACCCCTTTGATACACAAACTTTAAGTTTTTATGCTAATTAAATTAACCTTTGTCATCTTAGTAAAATACTAATAGAGATTTTTTAAATAGCTGTAAACGTCAGTAGAAAGGAGTAAAATGACAACATGCAATAGAAAATAATCAGTGAATTTTCTGAATGTCACAAAGATAAAAAAGGAGTTCAAATAGTTCTTAAAGCAGGAAGACATTGAGATAATATGGAATAAAATTTTCAGCTGTTTGAAAGATTTCTTTTAGGATTATCTAAGAGCTGATGCTTTCTTTACATCCATGAAGTATTCATACTGAAAGTAATGTCAGGAAATAGTTCATATACATATTTAAAGGAAGAATAAAAATCAATCAGACACAAAAATCTTGCTTTTTCTGGGTTTTCGTTTTGTTTTGTATGCCAGTCTATTGTGACAGCAGAATTTCTGGACGAGTGATTGTTCCGATATATTCCTGTAATATCTAGAAAGACAAAAAGAGATTCCCTCCTTGGTATGAGTTTCTAAGGGATTTTTTAGTAAAACAGCACATACAACAAAAGATACTTAAATATAATAATTTAACTCTCACAGCTCATACAGCTTGCACTCCTGATTCCATTCTTGCTATAAACAGTTACTGCAGCAGCAGCTTGCAAGGAGCCTTCTCACATGATAGATTGGAACTTTCTCTGAAGAATTACAGGACTTTCTCCATTAAGCCAAAATCATATCTGATTTGCAATCTGCATATCTCATCGAAGAAGGCAAGATTATTAGAGCTATATGTGAAGAGTAGATGAGTGTTAAATTTGTCCTACTGTTTAATATTCAGTTTGAAAAAGGTAAGGTTGAATTTTTAGATAAATTGGTTTCAGTTCAGCTTTGCACAGAATGAATGACCATGATGAAGATACCAGTGTTATTTTTTTATCAGACTGCCTTATTAAAATAATGAAAAGGGTTCATATATCCAGTTTTACTCACAAAGAAGCAAATCTGGAATGTTACAGTTATTTTGGCCTCTAAGGAAAGGCACATCAAATCAAATCAAAGATCCAGTTTTGATCTTGGAGAACAACTTTCCAGAATTCCATTAGTTGCCCTTACAGGGAGCATAGGTCTTTGAAGTTCCCTTTTCCATCTTCACTTGGGATCAGAAACTAACCATCACATATCTATTTATCTTTCTTGCTGATAATATGTCATCTCTTTTCATAACTTTCCGTTTCTTCTCACCTATTTCATTCCCTTTTTCAAACCTGCTTTTCTCTAAATGCAGTGACCTTTTTCCTCCCCCTTTAAATTCTTTCTTAGATAGGTCTCGCTTCCCATTATTTCTTTCTTCCAACCATCATCTGTGCTTCCCAGCTCTTCATTTCCCATAGTAATGATAAACACCATAAAATGCAGCAAAAAGGCATCTTAAATCATCAGACTCTATTTCGTTGTTGTTGTTTTTTGGTTTTTTTTGTTTTTTGTTTTTTTTTTAACAGATCTTTTCAACTCTGTGGTCTCTATGCATATGCAGAAATATGTTGAGTTATGAGGAAAATTACTGTTGTATCTTTGTTTTGGGAGGTGGGTTATCCACTATCCTGAAGCTGAACAATGAATACATCCTGTCATCATGGAACCCCATGAATCACTGCACACTGATTTCTACATGGCAAGAACAATACTGTCTGTTTCTTTTGGCATAATAATGAGTTTTTAATGTTGTGAAATAAACAAACAAAACTGTCCCTGACTTCAATTTCTCTTCTTTTTAATTTT
The DNA here is from genome assembly GCA_013397975.1 of Machaerirhynchus nigripectus. NCBI lineage: Eukaryota > Metazoa > Chordata > Aves > Passeriformes > Dicruridae > Machaerirhynchus > Machaerirhynchus nigripectus. Next base: position 162,097 of record VZRQ01011087.1, read on the forward strand.
TTTTTTCAGATATTTTATATATTTTAAAGAAAACATCTAAAAAATATATTTTGTAGGAAACAAAAAAATAAACTTTGTTCAAGTGTTTAAGAATTCTATTAAATACACTGTCCCAAGATCTGGATGATGGTGCAGGTTGTACCCTCCAGTAAGTTTGCTGATGACACACTGGGAGAGAGGAGTGGCTGATACACCATAGAGTCATGCTGCCATCCAGAGGGACCACAACAGCCTGGAGAGATGGGCTGACAGGAACCAGAAGAGCTAAGTCCTGCACACTTATTATCTGTCTTTTAAGTCCTGTCTCACAGGTAGGGGTAGAAGAAGGAGGAAAAGAGGAGGAGTGAAACGTTACACTGCACATTATATCAAAGGACCTGACCTATCATTCAATACCAATATTATTGAAATGTGCATTGAAACACACTTTGCAGTTCCTGAAAAACTTTCCTGTTCCTCCATACAGAAAGGCATGAAGAAATGTATAGGTACATCTGTACATTAATTGTGACATTTAAATTCTTCACAGAGACTAAGTTTTGTTTGGAGGCCCTCATCCCTAGGGAATGAGTTCCCATGCCCACCAACCATCTGGGCTGCAAATTTAATCAGACTATAAATCTTGCAAATTAATGGGCCTAGGCCTTTAGTTCAAGCAAGAGGATCTCATGATCTTAACTTTGTGGTGTTTAGGCTTGTTAATTATTATCTTGCTTCTAGAATACACACAGCACTGCCAATTATTTACCCCAATCAAGCTACACAATTTAGCTGCCTTTGTTCAGGGAAAGTTTCTAATTAGGAAGAAACCTTTTTCAACTACTATTAGTTTTGTGGGTTTTTAAAAATTATTTTAATATTTAAAATAGTAAAGTGCATTTCTTGATTGAATGTTTTGGTAGTTATTATAGATTTTTTGTTATGTGTATACACACATACTCATAAGATGAGTCACACAATTTTCTTTAATAGGACCAAAATGCATTTTCATTGAGGACCCAATGAACTTTTCATTAAAAAAACATTTTTTCTTTAGGTTTAAAATAAAATACTAACATAAATCCTTAAATTAATAAATTATCATAAAGCAGGTTATCTGTGGTATTAGGAAAGCAATACTTTTTTACAACTTTCAATCATAATGAGATTTAATACTGGCTTTTTAAAACGTGATAACTGGTGCATATTCATCAAAGACATACAAAGTAGAATTCTTAGCATATAGTAAAATTTAAATAACATCTTAGGAAACATAAAATCATATTTTTAATGAAACAATTCAGTCTCTTTTTGCAGCTAGTCACTTTGAAGATGATGAATCAGGCTATTTTAATGTTATTTTCAGCTGCAGACCTGAAGTCAGAAGTAACTTGCATTATTTTTCAGTCTTTTTGTTTTACTATCACCAAATCCAATTTAGGCTATATCAGATGTAACTGGGCAAATAATGACCAAAAAAACAGTTTTATTTTTATTTGCAGAGGTGACAGAGATAATTTCTTCTGTAGTTTTGTGAACTTGAACTACTATACTTCAGACCAGAAGTACATGAAAATGTCTGAGTAAAACTCTTTTTCTCCTGAAAAATGTAGCTTTTACAAAATGAAAACGGAGTCTTTTAAATACACACAGACTTAATACCTCCTAAAAACAAAACAAAATAAAACAAAACCCCACAGCCAACATTCAGTATTTTTAGGAATGTGTTTTGTTTTGGTTTTTTAAAATTTTAGTTTCAAGGATATTCAAATAGCCAGGATAAAAAAAAAAAAAAGTCTCCTTAGATGTAAGAAAAACAAAAAAAAAAGGTTTTCGTAGATGTAAAGAAAAAAACCATCCAAACAAAAACCCACAAAGCATTTTCTCTAGTCTTTTCACTGAAATTTTGATTAAATTTTGTCTTTGAGCTGGCTTGAAATAAATTGGGAAGTGCAATTTTTAAACTTTTTAAAAATAAATTCTTCATTCAGTTTTGACGCTAGTTTTGCTGGAGGCAGTGATAAGTAGCCCAGCTTCTGGTTTCCTACTTCCCCAAGTGATCTTCTGACTGTTGTCATAGTTACAGAGATATTTGCACCTGTGAACTTGTTCATCTCGCTGAATGAAACCCCTCAAGTAGCTGGTCTTTACTTTCCTCACACAGAAAGATTAACTTTAAAAAAAAAATCTTCAGCTATGCTAACCATTTATTATTGGCTATAGTGGTTGGATTCCCTTTTTTCTTTTAGCAACCTGAGAGTTGTTGCATTTCAACTCAGACAGTACAAATCTAGTAATTTTATCCTCTTTATCCTGTTTTCCAAGGATTAAAACAAAAAAAATAAATAGGAAGATTTGTTACAGGAGTTTTATTCTGTACACTGCTTCCTTCAGAATGCCCCTTGTCAATGCCAGAGCAAGTCAGAGACAATTTAGTATCATAAAGATAGAGGTCTATTTTTCTGCCCCAGACCACTTTGATCAAGGGCGGATCTGCCTGGTGGGATGATTCCTGAACATTTGCTTCACCTTTTTTCTCACCTGCCCTCCTTTCTGTAGCAAAAATCTATCTGAATTTTAATCTTTCTATAGACCTCAAGTTTGTTGATATTATGGTCTAGTAGAGACCCCTGTGATCTAGGAATATTTATGTTATCTTCAAAATTATTTGCTCCAAATGACTTCCTGATCCTTCTCTGCCACATCTTTTATGATAGAATGTATTTAAATTCTTGCATAATTCTACTTTCAGTGTGATCTCTGTTTCAGTTATATCAGTAAAAAAATCAGAGTTCATTGACGTTTTCTAGAGTAATAGATTTCTTGGTAATTCTCTAAGTGCTAGCAGGTTTCTTAGGGTTTATCTTCAGTAATCTACTAATAGCTGTATTAAACAGGAAGGGTAGTAAGGACAAAACGCATTTCCAGGTTGTAGCCAGTTGTAGCTTTCTTCTTGCAACATATAGACTTGGCACAGCTATCTAAGTCTGGGGTATTCCATCTGGCTTTTGACTGTCGCTCCTCAAGTATGTCTCCTGGAGCTGCCAGCAACACAAACAAGGCTTGGGTATTGTAGGGAGAAAAAATTATCTAATTGTAGTCAGTAAATTAAGCCCAGTATATTAGATAAGAGGGTAAATATGCATTCCCGATCAATGTCATTTGACATATGCCTGGACATTTCTTTAACCCTTGCTTTTTTGTGTCTTGTCCAATAATTCTTCACACTTCTATGTAAGCATAAACATGATAAAGGTTCAAACATAAGATCCCATATAAGCTAAGTTATATTAAAAGCTGACTCTCTGCCCCTGGGGCTGGCGTCTACAGCAATTGTTATTCCTAGTTCCTAGTCACGCTTCTGAGAGATCTGAAGACTGGTAGCTTACTAATATATGCAAATTTTTTTCTTTATATTAATTTTAAATATCTCCAGAGAGAAAAAAAACCCAACTCTATAAACTGTTTGGGTTAAGTTGTCCTCATCAAATGAGAGTTTAATCACTACAAACCTAAAACCTGAATGTCAAGCTGTGTAGTTATTCACAGGGTTGGTGATAATGGAAGTGTTCATGTTTTTTCAGCTGAAAGATGCACTGTTTGATTTCTAACAGGGATAACTCTCACCAGAGTAATTTCTAACTTTCTCTCCCTATATACAAACACAATTTATAACCCACTATACATTGCATGTCAAATATTTCCCTGTCAGAGACCATCCTCTGAGTGCATTTGCTATGCAGGATTCAGTGTTTCAGTTATGCATATCTCTCAAACTCATCTGTCTTTTTATTTATTTTACCTTAATTTTCCCTTTTCCCTTCTCTTCCATATTTCTTCTTGCCCAGTATGTGTGGTTTGCTTCAGTGATTTAATAGTATCCTGGCATGGCAAAGTGTTGGTAAGATGACATTTCAAAAAGTGTAAGAGAAGGACCCAGCTGAGGAATCAGATAAAACATTTCATCAGTTTTGCATTCCAAGCCTTCATAAAATATTTTTTCTACCATAAAAACAATTCAAGGTCTGAGACAGTGAAAGCTCTCTTCTGCTCCCCTTTGAAAAATCCAAGGAAAATAAGGAAAATTGTTTGCTGTTATATATACTTGAACATTTCTGTTGTGCTTTTCCAGCTATCAAAAAATTTCTTCATACATTTTTGGCCTTCAAGAAATTCCCAAAGCTAGTCATTTGCCCAGCTGTACATTACCATTACTATGTGCTTTCCTGATGGAGATTATCCATGCACTGATGGAACATAATGTTCTATAACATGACATAAAGCAATAATAGCATGCAATATAATCCTTGTTATATCTTTAATAATGAGATAAAACTAAATTACAGCATTTGATTTTGCTGACTTAATTTCAGATGCTCATCTTTTACAGGAAACCTAATCTATGCCAGAAGTGGTCATTGAGGATCATCAGCAGTACAACTAAAATACAGAAAATAGAGTTCAATTATATCCAACCGTTAAAACTGAATTTAAGGACTGCGAGCTCATTTGCACAGAATACTGTCATTTTTCACCTTGTAAGTTTAGATATGCTTGCACAGTCTTTGATAGATTCTCTCACAGCAAACAGAATACTTGCATACAATTCACCCTTGAGAATCTCATCAGCTTTTAAGTGATTTTTGCACATTTCCTGAATATTATGGCATTGTTTAAAAAGCAATTTTAGATATCATAGGATTAAAAATAACTTCACAGGGCTTTATATTTGTTTTCCTCCCTGCACATTTCTCATTTGTTATTATTTGTTTGTTTATTGTATTACAAAAATTTATTCAAACTCCAATAATGAAAGGGATCTATTGTGTAAACATTGTACAAATACATACTTAGGAAGAGCCACTGCTTAAAAGATTTTGCCATGGTAAAGACCAAATGACTCTGCCAGCAGTTATTAATGTTTCTTGATACTCCCCCATAAGACCCCGTAACTTGAGCGTTTTGAGTTCTTTATTGTTTCACTTGGCCTGAAGTCCTGCAAACTGAACTTTATGTTCAAAATTTATCTTTTCTAGAAACCTTCCTTACAGTGAGATCTGGATCTAACTTGGAATAAGAAAAGGAGAAATAGATATTTTAGCATTTAATAGAAGAAAAAATAGAATACCAATACTGAAATCATTAAGCCTTGGCATGAAAACTTGAATTTCTCTTTGGAAAATCTATTTTTACTCCTTATTGCTGTAAAAGTTGACAAAAATGGTCACTTCAGTAGTGATAAACTATTTTTCAGAGTGTGTTTCTGAACTTCATGCTACTTCTGCTTGTTGGATTTGACTTCTGTAAACAATATCTCACATAATTTCCTTTTACTGATGCTCTGAGCAATTGTAGGATTGCATTTGACAACAAAGAGCTTACTAGTAATCCAAATGTGAATAGATTGTGTAAGTATGGCAGCTCAGTCTTTTTCTCTTTTTAAGAAGGAAAACTTTAGGAAATCACACATATTACAAATACATGAAAATAATTTAAATTTGTTTTATAAAGACCTTAGAAGTTCTTGATCAGCACTGCTCAACTTCTAATAATTTCTTATCAGTCAAAGATTATCAAGTCCATAAGGCTTTTAAAATAGCAGAAGCAAGCTCTAAACTTATATTGACGACTTACATCCTTGACACCAAAAACTCTGACCAATTCTTAGGGGTTTTCTAACTGCTTAACTGTAATCTTAATATTACTTAAATATCTAATAAAAATCTTGGACCCCGAAACCTTTCTGTGTAATTGAATGTATTAATCTATTTTGCATACTTGCAATATTCATTTATGTCCATTTTTGGCAAAAGTATGATTTGCTGGAAAAAGTTTTCTGTGTCCTGGTGATGTGAGTTTGAGCTGTGACAGAATATGTTGTGATGGTGGTACTGGTTGGTCTTGGTGATCTTGGAGATCTTTACCAGCACAATTGATTCTTTAAGTCTATGACTGTATGTCTTCAGCACCTTAATTGTGTTCACTCTTCTGCTGAAAGACTTTTAGTTCTAAGTTTTAGCTGAAAGGTAAAGGAGATTGATCCATGTTATAATTTTTAGAGGAGGAAGACACACCATCACCATATTTAAAATACTTTCACAGTTTTCAGCAAGTTATGACAGATCCCAAAAGTACAAAATGTCAAAAAGTGGGGGGTTTATACTTATGAGTTTTAGATGCTTTTTTATTTTGATCTTGAATTGTATTAAAGAAACTGTGTGCAACATACTCAGAATAAACAAATTTTTGTACCACTGTAATTTCTCACAGACTTCTGAAAATCTTTTGAATAACCATTTACCATGTTGATAACTATCTTATTTACAAATATACTGATACCTTCTTTCTGTTTGTGGAAACTGAATGTTTTCAGTGGGTTCTAGTTGTCTAGTAATTAAACTTTACTTCTTACCCTGAGTTATTCCCTGCTGCTGTTTACCCTTGATGAGATATTTCTGGAAGCCAATGGGATTCTGTTCTAAAAATACAGCTGATTATAGCAGGACCTGGTTTGGAATATAAGAGCTTTTCCTTTTAACTCTCTTTCTCCCTTTATAATTTAGCTTAGGTACTAAATGAGTAAAAGACTAAGAAACAAAGCATATAATTTAAACTCAAATTTATAATTTACCTATACCAATGTTCTCTCAATTCAAAAACATCTCATACAAGCAGAATCAGGTCTAACAGGTTTATTTGCATTCCTCCAGGGCATGGAGCCACCACGCTGGGTTCCAGCAACTGGACAGGAAAATCCTGGGTAGAAGTGGTTTGAGGAAGTAGCCTTGTCTCTTGACACCCGGAGGGAGAAAGGGAGGGAGGGAGGGAGGGAGGAAGGCAGGAAGGAAAGAAGGAAGGAAGGAAGGAAGGAAGGAAGGAGGCATAAAATCTCTGTTATTCAGAATCCTGCTCATTTCTAAAAGCAGTTACAGTGACCAGCCTTATGCTGCACTAAAGAACTACCTACTTGACTAGTTTTGTGAATACTCAATGGAGAAGAAAAGCAGAGATAAGGGCCTTCTGAGCCAGTAATGTGCTCTAAGCTGTCCTCTGGTGTAGAAGTAACTGAGATGATAAATATATTTCTTTCCCAGATATTTCATCTGAGGCATGAGATTGCTTTGAACAATTTGTGTGTCCGTTGGGTGACAAATAAAATTCTGAATATCATGCAGAAGTGAGGTAACACCACTTTTTCCTCTTCTAGCTGGAGCTAACTTCATATAAGTTTCCATAACACACTTTTGAATTACTGCATTTTCAGAAATATTCAAGAGGATTCAGAGATACTGCTGATTGCCTCAGGCACTATATGTTTTGCCTTCAGCTGCCCCCCACACGCATCAAGCTTTTCTGCTTAAAGCTTCTGGGTTGCACAGAGAAGGCTTCTGTTCAGACCTACCGTGACATGGAAAGCTACATCAAATTACTTCTTTCTAAAATGTTCTTGTTCATTTTGTGTTACATTTTATACCTCCTTTTTAAGTTCTGACTATGTGAGATTTGTAGTATATAAAAGAAGTTAACACAGCATCTTATTATCCAAATCTATCATATTGTATGCCATAGGCTATCATTCAAAAACACTTTAGGGTTTAGCAATTACATTAGAAATATATCATTTACCACAGAAAAACAGTAGCCATAAAATTCATCTCCTGTTCCTACAATTGCTTATTTTCTTCGGTTAAGGCAAAACCAAGAAAGAAGCTTATCCCTGTAACCCTAATAAAAAATTCCATCTGTAGCAGTATGAAAAACCAGAAGTGCTCTACCAACAGGATAGATATGCACTTTTCAACTTGAACCATTTCAGCTTTCATGTCCATTACCTCTCTAGCTGTCCTGCTGAGGCAATCGTCAAGATTGCCAATTGTGATGGTGTTTATGCTGAGAATGTTTGTCCAAAAGCAAACTGAAAACATTAACTAACATAAAGGCCAGTGATTTTGAAACTGCAGCCCTCAGACCTGTGAAAAATATGTTCTGAAACAATTCCTGACTTTGCTATGGGATCAGATGAAAGGTTAAAAAGACATCCTTACCTTGTACTCTAATTAAATGCACAATTTTTTGTAAGCACTTTTAATTATTTTCAGTAGTGTTCAGACAGATTTTCAAAATTTGGAACGTTTTGAAGTTAAGGTTAGGAAAATTTCCTGACAGGATGGGAAAGAGATTGTAGAGACCGTGTGTGTGCTTTGGACCCTGACACTACGATCACAATTTTATTAATCATACATATTTATTTACAGCTTCACACATATTGCATGAAAACTTTGCTGCTCAGACTCTAGTTTGCTGATTGTCACATGAATAGGGGAGATTCCTCAACCCTTACTATTTTTTTTGTCTGACAATGCCCCAGAAAAGCCAAGACCCTTGTGCCCAACTAGTCTGTCAGCATCCTGTGATGGGGACCCTTCACTGAGCAATCCTGCTGGATCGGAGGGTGGTTTGACTGACTTATTCAGGGACAGACACTGACAGGAGACCCCTCAGCAGGTCTTCCCACTTTATTTGAGTATGTTCCCCACTTCCAGCAATTGCCAGCGCCCATGAAGGACTCACAACAACAGTTTACAGAATATCACTCTTTGTTAATACAAAACTGTGACAGGTTAAGGTTTGAGGTTGCCTGTGATGGTACCTGACTGCAAAAACATATTCAAAGCAATGTCAACCATGACAACAGACAAACTCTAATCCCCAGTAAAAGTGTTCAGTACACACAGAGTGTGGTTCTTACCCACCCCTATNTCCCTAGTAAGAGTGTTCAGTACACACAGAGTGTGGTTCTTACCCACCCCTATGAGGGAGAGGACATGTTCAGCCCATTGACTGATCCCATCAGCTTCCCTAATTTTCCCCATTTTCAACATAACTTTATACTATTTCTTTAAGTTCAGGTGGAGCTTGAATAACTCTATTCATACACATCTTTATTACTGATTGGTACAAAATTCTCTTGCTTTGCTCTTAAAGGTATAGTCAATAAAACATAAAGCGCTTCCTCAGTGAGGGGTGGTTGTGCCTTGGGGGCAGNTCAACCATGACAACAGACAAACTCTAATCCCCAGTAAAAGTGTTCAGTACACACAGAGTGTGGTTCTTACCCACCCCTATGAGGGAGAGGACATGTTCAGCCCATTGACTGATCCCATCAGCTTCCCTAATTTTCCCCATTTTCAACATAACTTTATACTATTTCTTTAAGTTCAGGTGGAGCTTGAATAACTCTATTCATACACATCTTTATTACTGATTGGTACAAAATTCTCTTGCTTTGCTCTTAAAGGTATAGTCAATAAAACATAAAGCGCTTCCTCAGTGAGGGGTGGTTGTGCCTTGGGGGCAGGTACCTTTGGGATGCAGGTGTGTGCTGTATTATAATTAGGCTGTAATGAACCAAGCTCACCCGAGGAGAGCGATTTCACCAGAGTTGCTGGCTTGGCAGCAAGACAGCCTCTCCTATCTCCCCTGACTGACAGCTGCTAGGGGGTTTATCAGCTGCAAAGTACCATCCAGTTCCCCTTCCTGCAAGGGTTTCAGCAGAGCTTTGGCTGTGGTGTTTCCACTCCGTTCCATCCTTTGTTACACCCCTCTCAGCAGGTGCTTATGGTTGCATATTGTGTGTGTGGGGAATCATGGTGGAACAGGTTTCAAGCATGCTGACCACATCCCATCCAGGGAATAGCAGCTGCATTACTCATCCCTAGTCAGGCTGCATGTAGAGCACTGTGTCCAGTTCTGGGCTCCTCAGTACATGGAGCTCCTGGGGGACTGCAAAGATGATAGGGGATGGGAAAAACTTTTATGAGGATAGGCAGATATAGTTGGGCTTTTTTAGCCTCAAGAAAAGAAGACTGAGAGGAGATCTTATCAATGTCTCTGAGTTTCTGAAGGGAGGGTGTCGGGACGATGGAACCAGGCTTTTCTCAACAGTGCCGAGCAATAGGGCAAGAGGCAACAGAGACTTATGCCCAGGAAGTTCCACCTGAACATGAGGAAAACTTCTTTACTGTGAGCCTGACCATGCACTGGAGCAGGTGCCTAGAGAGGTTGCGGAGTATCCTTCCCTGGAGATATCAAGGATTATCTGGATGCAATTCTGTGCCATGTGCTCTAGGATGACCCTGCTTGAGTAGGGAGGTTGGACCAAATGGCCCACTGTGGTCCCTTCCAACATTTCCCCTCCTGTGTTTCTGTGATTCTGTGAGCTATACCCATACTTCAAAAAGTCAGAAAGAGAAAACAAAGACATCAATAAAATTAAACCACTACCAAAGCCCACTTGACACAGAAATATGAGTCATGAGACATTCTGACTCCAAGAATTCTTCATCACAAATACCTGGTTCTCATTAGAGCCCCCTCAGTTAAACTGTCTTTGCAGCATTGCCTGCAGTATGTGATATATAATCAATGGCATGGGAATGCTAAGGAGATACGAGTTTTGTGGGGAAAGTATACCATGAACACCAAGATCTTTTCTGGCAATTTTGAACCACTGCCTAGCCAATGATACCCTATCAACTTATATCACAGCAGTTGATATACCAGTACTTGATCATACCAGTACGGATGCAATGCAACAAGGGAAAAGATAATTTGGAAGTGGTTGTCCCATGTAGAACTGGGTTGCACAGATTACTGTAGCTCTGTTGTAGACACACATTCTAGACACGCATATATATTATATATCAATACTCAAAATATGTAAAGATAAATAAATAAAAAATTTATATAAATTGGAAAATATTATTTTTCACATGTGATTTTCAAGACAAGTAGATAGGAAATATCAGCCTAAGGCAATCAATCCTTAGGTGTTAACAGATTCACTGACTGTGCTCTACACTCAGGTTCATGTGTCTTTTGTGACAACTATGTTCATCCTCTAAAGGAACCAGAATTAGGAAAATATATAGTACAATGTGCGCCAAAAAATTTGTCTTTCAAAGCAATTCAATTTAGATGAATTAGTAAATGAATATGCAGAAAAGTGAGCAGGAAACAAAGGTTCCCTAAATAAATGGGTTAATGAGTTTTCCATCTCCTTCCTACTTTTTTCTTTTGTGAGCCTGAACTGAAATTTTTTTATTTGAGAAAGTCCTTATAAAGGGAATATTTATATAAAAGTTTTTTCTATTAATCAATCAATGAATCAATCAGTCAACCAACCAATCAATCAATCAACCAATATTTTCATTCAATGTTAATAGTATTCCAAATAAGTACATAGAAAATAATCTATCAGCTAAGGTCCAAGGGAGTCAGAATTTAAAAAATAGAAAACTACTCTATTAGATGCACACTCCTGATATTGTTCTTATTAGGTTGGGGTTTTTTTATAAGGCTGAATTGCCTTTTACCTCTAACTAAGAATGGATGAAAGATAAGGGTTTTTTTTTTTTTTTTGTGGAAAAGACAGACAAAATTTGCTATACTAGGCCAGAAAATACCCCAAGCGCTCTATGTATAATTCTGGAAGAAGATGGAGAATACTAGTAATTATGAAAATATTTATTACTATGGATTGTGAAAAAATAGTTCCTTTTTCTATATGTTTACTAAGGGTTTGTACTTATTTACTAGCATTGCTGTATCTCCAGATATTGGTCATAAGAGCCATACCTAGAAACCTTTTTTCATATTGATTTTTAAGTATTAATTGCTTCAGACAATGCCAGAATCTTGTTTTGCTAGAAAAAGCAAAAGAAAGAACAGTATCCTGCTGTGGAAAACTTTGCTCTGGGATATACACCTATCTTTTTTATAAATATATATACCTCATGTTGGTTATCGAGAACATCCTACTTGAAGATGAAATTCATATAAAGCAAACACAAATTTCCCATATGTCATGTGTTGGGAGATACTTGCATTTTCCTGGAAAATGCTGATTCAGCATTTCTCAGTGAATGCTGAACATCTACACCTTCATCACAGCTCATGGTTTTCCTGCTTTGTAAATTGACAAATAGTCTGCTGATACCACTGAATATGTGTAAGAATTAATCCCTGCTTAAACCTAACCTTTCTTCCAGATTTCAGATAGGGAGTTCTAATTGCAAAAAAATAGAAGGATTTGCATTTACTGTGGATATCTAGAAAAATTAAATTATATGTTATAAATGTATATGATGTATTATAAACTTTTTCTTCATCAAATTTTTATATAAGTATATGCACCCACATATAAAATGCACATTTTAATGTCAATGCTGGTTTTAGCTGACAATTTAAGCAAAGATCCACAGTTTAAGTTAAAAATCATAAAATAAGAAAATCAGTCACACCCTTGACATTAATTAGCAAGGAGTGCTTACTCTCTTCAGTCTCAGATGTTAGATTTGCCCGGGACAAAATAGCCAGCACAAAGTTGCTTCCCTGGTCTTGTTTTTGATTCTCATGAATACCAATAAACAAGCTGATAAAATTAGCCATCACTTATTTGACTGGCCAAGTACACTAATTAGATTCTGCTAAAGGACAGCCATTCAGAGAACTAGATTAATTCAGTTTTTACTCATCAGTCTCGCAAACAGATAGGACCTACTTATTCTTATCCACACAGTGGCTGATCTGTTATATGCCTCTGTAGTTTTACAGCAATGGCTGGCATCCATCTCGCTTCAGGAAATGCTAGTTCAGGTCCCTTGATAATTTGAAAGTTTACAAGCATAAGAACAAGTACGCAAGAAACTTGCATAATTAAACAAAAATAATTAGGTTACCAAAATACATAGTATTAGTCTTTACTCAGGCTATTCACTAATTATCTTTCACATTTCATTCAAAAAGGAAGTGAAAAATCTGTTTAAAACCAAATGTGTTCTTCTTAAATCACCCTTTTATAATGTAGAACAATACAAGTAGATTTTTAGACAAGCAGTCATGTAATATGTTAGAGTTAAGTTCCACATCAGATATTAAACCACTATTAACAAAACAGGGGGAATTAATTTACACATCTTTGACAGTTGATTTGTCATAATACAACTATTTTGCAAATGTAGTGCATTTAAACCTGCAGATTGTGAGATACACATCACTCCCAATTCAAGTCACGGATGGGAGCATAAATCAAGAAATGGGGTTCATAGGAGTCTATTAAAACCACAGCACCTTCGGAGCAGTATCTAATGAGAAACAAAATGTACTTCTTTCTTATCATCACACCTCCATGAACCTACACATACTGGAGAAATTTTCACAGTGAGTTTTATATATAACTCTAATATTTAGCTTTAGTAACAGATCTATATTTTTTGCAAATTATAGTGTGTTAATACTTTAGATTTTCCAAACTACACAGTGGCACAAGACAGTAATTCCAGTTTTTTTGCTAGCAAAAAAGCTTTCTGAACATCATCAAGCTGCCATCTTTCAAGTTTTAATTTTATTTTCTTTAACGTTACATATGTCAACAAGCTGAAATGAGTCTACAATAATGTATATTCCTGGCAAAAACAATAAAATAAGGAAAAAACCACAACCCGACAAATTGTGCAAGTATTTTTTTTTCTTGTTGGACTCTGATTCCATGAGTTGATAAGGATTTAGACATACCACTAAACAACCTTCATGTTCCATTAATATTTAGAAAATATATTTCAAGAAAGAGTAGACTTGATTAACTTTTACCATTATTTTTTAATAAGAAATAAGAAGGTACTATTAGAAATATGCAGCCTCTCCAAAGACTAGATTAGCTTCTCCTAATTTTGGAAGACCCACTATCAAATAGAGTATTCCACCTTCATCAGTGTCTTTTTTCACTCTCTAAAGTGCAAGGATATCTGCAGAAACTATTCCAGACAAGAACATGAAGAACTAAAAAACTTGGCAATACATGATTTTGGGGCTCTGTTTTCTCATTCTAGGCCTCAATCAGATCAAATTTAGTAGAACCTTTTGATTTCTTCAATATTATCTCTATGAATGGTATTATTAAGGGACATCTAGAATAGATGCTGCACATAGACTGCGGCAAAACATCTGAAGAGGAATTTATGGGAAGCCTATAAAAAAAGTAGTAAACCTATTATTCCTCGAGAACACTGCAAATGGGACCAGGAGCTGAATCTTGTGTAATTCTGTGGCCTGAGTGTGATGTTTATTTTTTGATGAAAGCCAGAAGCCTGTTTTAGCCATGAGCTGAAATGCTGAGCTTCTGGAAGGCCCACTTCTCTTGCCTTAACATTTAGTAACCTCAAAACCAGACTTTGAATTTCTGAATTATCCAAATACAGAAAGTCTTTTGCTATAGCTATTGTCTTGTTGCCTTCTTCTTAGAGATATATATACCTTCATGGTTGGTACAAGGTCTGTCAGTTTTCTGCAAGTTGATAATCCATGATGCTAAATGGGTTTCAGGTTTCTGTGGAGCACACCAAGATTTTAAGACATACTACACAACAAGAAATTGAGGAAAAAGGCCATCTTATCCAAATGTCATACATACATGTCTGAACTTCAAAACACATATTTATAATGTAGAAATGGGTTTCCGAATGCTTCTGGCTCTTGTCATTTCCAAGGTGCAAAGATTTATCATAATTGTAGACAGTATTCTTTCTTATGGCAGACTTCATTGTAATGAAAAGAAAGACCAGAATATATAGATTTGATACATCATGATTGTGACAAATTAAAAGTCATAATTAGTGTTAGTACACTGAGATCTTTTGCTTCAGCTCCAGCTGTACTTCCTCCTTTGCCTGTCTGCTCTGCTTTCACCTTTTCGTTGTCCTTCCTTACCTACTTTGTTTTAAAAAGTAAAGCTGCGGTAGGATAAAGTAACTTTATAAGTTAAAGGAGAGGAGGTATCCGGGATTTTCTTTCAAAAATGTCCCCAGAGAATTGTGTCAACTAATGTTCAGCACTTGCTCTGAAATGAAGATTAATGGTTAGGTGAGATTAGGTGAGTTACGTAAGCTTTTATCAGCCATCTGTTTAAACATGAAAATAAACTATCAAAGTTTAGGAGTTGTTTTATTTCAGCAGAAAAGTGAAAGGCAGGGAGTGATAAAAATTGAACAAAGAAAGAACAAAAATTGCTTTTTTATTTAACTAAATGTTTTAAGTTATTATTACTTTTAGACATGTTTTTTTGAGAGTTGGTTAAATTACCAGCATTCTGCTGGCATCCAATTTTCTTGCAGAGCAGTACACATGAGACTGTATCTGATCTGAGATTATGCTGCACTTTTTTCCAAAAGTTGGCATGACATTTCAGAAATTTTAGAGACCCAAGATAACAACTTTGAAGTTGGATGAACCATAATCCTTGAATAAAATCAATATAAGACCCAAGGTTTTCTTACAAATCATACAAAATATATATACAAGGAATGAAATAATACACAACTAATACAAAACCTTAAGGGTTCTGAGAAAAAGTTAAATTATTCTTTAGTTAAACATAAAACTTTGCATTACACTATACAACTCTTACACATAAAAATGCATATAAAGGTGTACTATATGAGATACCATTGAATCATGACACTTAAATATGCTGTACTATGCTATATGCATACACACTTTAAACAAATGTTGTAAAACACATTTGGTTATGCTGGGTGGATGAAAAAGGTGATGTACTGATTACATAACTGAAATATATATCATGTTACCTTCTATGTGAGCATAGGAATTTTATTTTACGTCCATTTTCATGCATTGCAAATACATTCAGGTTGCAAACCCACTGCTAGTTAAGGGAAAAGGTGTGCTCTGAGAAATAATATATATTTTTTATTTTTTTCAGGTATTCTTTTGTTGGTGATGATTTTGATTTTTTTTTTGCATGTGTTTTTTTTTGGTGGTCTCCTTTTGGTTGGTTGGTTGGTTGGTTGGTTGTTTTGTTTGTTGGATATTTTTGTTCGTTTGTTTTCCTTTTGTACTTTTTCAGTCCTTACTGTTTTGTTTTGTATATGAACAGCTGCATTCTGAATCCTGATTCATTCTTCACATTCAGGTACAATGTAGCAAATTCCAATAACAGTTTCAGGGTGGTAAAGATGTAATTTAAAGTCACTAGAAACCAAATTGAGAAAAAAGCCAAGTTTTTCAGTAAGATGAGGGTAAAATTAGATGAGTCCAAAAACATAACAAGCTTACTGAAGTTTAGAGACAAATACAAAATTCTGTTTCTAAACCATTTTGTGAACATGGTCTGTACAGCCTTAGTGAAAGCTGAAATCCGTCTTTCTCTCAAAAAAATAATATTTCATAACCAATTTTGTTTGCCTTGTTTGGAGAGCATTCAATGCCTCAATGCCTTTCTTGTAATGAAGTGCCCCAAACTTAAAGCAGGATTTGAGGTGAGGGCTTCACCAATACAGGGTGATGATCACTATCTTAGTCCTGTGGGCCAAGGTATTTCTGATGTAAACCAGGACGCCATCAGTCTTGTTGGCCACCTGGGCATATGATATTCAGCTGTCTGTCTGCCAAAAGCCCCAGATCTCTCTAAGAGAATGAAGTCCTTTTCTGCCAGGTATCTTGCCAACCACTCTGCCTTTCGCTTGTAGCCTCTTATAGGGTTGTGACACAAATGCAGGGCAAGGAACTTGACCGTTTTCAACCTCATACCATTGCCTCAGCCCATCAGCACAGTCCAGATCCCTCTGGCCTTCCTACCCTCAAGCAGATCCACACTTCTGTCCAACTTGGTGTTGTCTGTAAATTGATTGAAAGGATGTTCAATCCCCTCATCCAGATCATTGATAAAGATATTGAACAGGACTGGCACCAATACTGAACCCTGGGGACTGGCTGTCAGCTGGATTTAACTCCATTCACCACCGCTCTCTGGACCCAGACATGTATCCAGGTCTATACCTAGTGAAGAGTGCACCTGACCAAGCCATGAGCAGTCATTTTCGCCAGGAGAATGCTGTGGGTAATGGTGTCAAAGACTTTTCTAAAGTGCATAAAGACAACATCCACAGCCTTTCTCTCACTCACCAAGCAGTGCACCCTGTCATAGAAGATCAGTTCAGTCAAGCAGCACCTGCCTTTCCCAAACCTGTGTTGGCTGGGCCTGATCCTGCTTGTCTTGCACATGCCATGTGATGGCACTCAAGACAATCTGTTCTGTAACCTTCCCCAGCACTGAGGTGAAGCTGAGAGGACTGTAGTTCCCTGGATCATCCTCCAGCCCCTCTAGTAAGTGGACACCACAGTAACTTTCAGTTATCTGGGTCCAGCCTTATTAACCAGAACTTTTGGTAAATGATTGAAAGGGGCTTGGTGAGAGCTTCCACCAGCTCTGCCAGTCCCCCTGGGTGGATCGCATCCATTCCCACAGACCTGTGTGTGCCTAAGTGTTGTAGCAGGTCGTTGACCATTTTCCCTTGGATTATGGGGGCTTCATTCTGTTCTCTGTCTGTGTCTTCCAGCTCAGGGTTCTGGGTACCTACAGAACTATTGGTCTTACTATTAAAGACTGGGGAAAAGAAGGCGTTAAGTACTTCTGTCTTTTCCTCACCCTTGTCACTATTGTTTCCCGTCTGCATCCAATAAAGGATGGAGGTTCTCCTTAGCTCTCCTCGTGCTGCTGATGTATCTAGAGAAATATTTTTCCTGTCATTTATGGCAGTAGACTTTGAGTTCTGTTTGAGCTTTGGC